>JAEQBH010001537.1:600000-983416 GCA_016808115.1 Tetrastigma voinierianum
CACGTTTATTTTTTATTTTTTATTTTTTCCCTTTTGATACCTACTCAATGTAACATTTAGATTTTCCATATTTCCATTAATATATTAACCTATATTTATAAATTAATTTTCATGTGAAATGATCTCTGAAATTGAGAATATAAGTGTAGTTTTTAAAAACTTTTTTTTACTTTTTTATTTTGAAAAATAAGGAGAATAAGAAAAATATACCAGAATACTTTTAATCCCAATTTTTTTAAAAAAAATTGAAAATCTAAAAAAAAATCTTTAAAATGCGATGTTTTAAAATGGATCGGATCGCCGTCCATTAGTGGACCCCGTGAATCGATGCAGCTTGATTGAATCGGTTGTGAATCTGAATCAAATCGACGGTTAGAAATAGGTTGAATCGATAGTTGAATCGGTCGAAGTAGATGTCGCCGTCGAATCCGTTTATAATTATTTTTAATAATATATTAATTATCACATTTATAGCGTTATCGGTGTCCATGATTCGGCTGAATTGGATTCAGCCGATGAGCTTGATAAACGATAATTTTACGATTTAATCATCGAATTTTAATTTTTTTAAAATTGCTAAAGTTAGAGAATATAAACATTTACTAAAATGATACTCTTTATGTTTTTAAAAATTATTTATATTTTAAAAACTATTATGATGAAAATTTTCAAAAACAGAACCGACATACCCTAATGCTCTTATTCCTCTCAACTCATCCCCTCCCAATCTCCTTGAAGAATATCACGGTCCTCTCTCCCTTTCCTGATTCCCTGACCTCGTGATCTCCTTACAGAAGATCTTATTCCAAAGCAACAAAAATGTGTGAAAATTCAAATTAATACCCATTTTTTTAAATGCAAAAAAAAAAAACACGCTTAATTCATTCATTCATTCAATTTTATTTTAATCTCTATGGCTTTCAAATATAAAGTTGTTAAAGTCGGGTGTCCTCATGAAATGAAAAAAAACCATAGTAGCCTCTTTCTTCCTGTCAGTGAGTCTACGGAAATCCCTAATCCTTAGAGAGAGAAAGAGAGACAGGTGGAGTTGTCACGGATCGGCTGAGTTCTGAGTACAAACATTGGGTTTTCTTTGAGGGAAATAAAACAAAAACAGTGAGACTTTTTTGTCCCAGCGTCAATCCACCAGCAGAGGCAACAAAAACGGCGGGTAGTAGTTCATAGCCATGTGCTGCCCAGGCTTTCTCAGTACCCCATTTATGTAGTTTTTCTCAAGGCCTAAGCTCTCAGAAATGGCTTCCAGCAGGCTTAGAAGTTAGAACTAGTGTTCTGATACTGCAGGTGCAATACTCAGCCACAGCTTCCCTATATATAATTAATGAAGATGGAGGATTGTAGACATTGTAGTTTATTAAAAATTGTTAAAAGACATGATATTCATATTAAGAATGTATTTGAAATAGCTTATCTAGAGTTTTTTTGAACTTATCTTCTCATATAAATACTTTTGATAAAAATGGTAAATGTTTGGAATGATTTATAAAAATAGCTTATGTTCAATTATAAGTCATTTTAAGCTTATTTTAATAGAGTTTTAAATGGAGAAAGCATAAAAAAAGCTGAAACAGTTTATATGAAAACGAAATTGATCATCTTATTGAAATAAAAATATTGATACGAAAAATACTTGAAAAAATAAAAAATAGGTACAGTTTTAAAATTATATTAAAAAATTGGAAAAAATTATGAAAAATAATGAAATAAATTCAGAAAAATTATATAAATATAAGTAAAATTTTTGAAAAAAATATTTAAAAATTCTGAAAAAAAATCTAAAACAACTTCAAAAAATTTATGTAAAAATAGGTAAAATTTCTCAAAAACATTTATTAGAAAATATGAAAAAAATTATGACATATAATTAAAAAAATAATCTATTGATGATTAGAATAATGATATTGATGATGATTTTATTTATTTAGAATTTGATGCAAATTCATAAATGTTTATTTTGTTTTGAAATTTAAAGTTTTTGTGACGATGGAAAACACTAATGGTATTTGTTATTTTGTTTTGAAAATGTTTGTGATGATGAGAAATACGATGTTTGATTTTTATGTTTGATGTCGTTTTAACTGTTGTATTTTATTTATTAGATAGCTACGAGATAATATTTAATAAGATATATAATTGTTATTTATATTAGGTAAAGTCTGTGTCGGCTTAAAAAGCTTGTGCACTCAGGATTCTTGGCTGGCCAAGGCTCAAAGAGGAACTTTGTCTTCTATAAATAATAACTACGAGCTTTCAAATAGCCAAGAGTATGTCACATCCGTATTTTAATTGATAAAAGCGTCAAAATTAAGATTTTAATAAAGAAAAAAAAATATATAATATTTTAGTTTTATAATCTTTTTATATATATGAAACAAAATCGAAAAAACAAATATAATTTATAATTTATTTTTTATATTAGAGATTACATATAAATGATAAATATTTTGAATATATGGTGAATTTTTATTTTATTTTTTTTTGAGTGATTTGATGACGATGACGATAACGATAACATAATCTTTTTTATATATATGAAACAAAATCGAAAAAACAAATATAATTTATAATTTATTTTTTATCTTTAAGTGCATATAAATGATAAATATTTTGAATATATGGTGAATTTTTATTTTATTTTTTTTGAGTGATTTGATGACGATGACGATATCGATAACGATGACGATGATGATGATGATGATGATGATGATGATGATGATGATGATGATGATATATATATATAGAGCCTGAGCTGGGAATTAGTGTACCAGCTACCATCAAACAAAATAAATTAGGTGGGGCGGCCTACGAATTGGCTTACGTACACCCAACTGACGTAATACGAATGACATCAAGTGGTTATATTATTTCTCTACCGTCACCCATAATTTTTTATTTAATATCATGGAGGGTAGGAAGGAGTAAGATAATCGAACTTGAGTCCATTCGTCTCAATATCAAATTTAAAAAAAATCTTAAATCTATTTTAAACTTTAAAAAAAAAAGTTTATTGATTCAAACTAATAATACATCAATATAAACGTAAATACTAAATCACTAAAATCATAAAATATTAAATAACACATAAATTAATAACATAATTAATTGATTTAAAACCTATAAATTTGATATGTAAAAATTATAAAGGATGAAACATAAAATTGCTCACAAATTTTTATTGATCTTTTTCCCAAAGTACATATACGTTATTTATGTTATATAGGGTTCTATTTTACATTGATACCACCTACCTTATGGTGGGGGCCTTAATTGTACTTTAACCATAATGGTAGTGGATCGAAGTAGTGAGTTGTTATCCATGATATGTGATGAGTATCTTAAATCTTTCATTTTATCAGTATCATAGTTAGTTTTAATGTTTTTATGTTAAAAATAAGTTACCAATCTTTGCAAAAGTTCGTCGCATGATCGAATTAAATACATTTGGTGGAATTGTGCGAGTGGTGGAAAAATTGCTTATGAAGCGACTCTTGTATTTTGATGTTTTTCGGATATCGTATGAGCTCCAATTGGAAACCAAGCTTTATAGGTATGGATTCTAAATTTCAAGAGCTTTCCGGGGATACGGGGCGGCAAAGGTGGAGTTGATCACGAAGAAGTTATCTGAGGTTAAGCAGCCAAAGAAAATCGGCGAAACATTACAACACCTTCGGCCCGAGGGAAAGAATTTCTGCCCCGAATTTGACATTTTCAGAATCATATGAGCTTCTATTTCATCAAGCCATATATGATGGATTCCTACGCTAAGAGCTTTCAATGGTAAAAGTAGTCGAGTTCGGATGAAAGCGAAGTTATGACGCTACGAAGTTGGGCCAACGAGGGCTGCGCGACAGCGTCACGGCGTCGGGAACTAAATCCACAGCGTTGCGGAATCAAAGCTCATCCGTGTCAGCGGCGTTCTTGCCTAGCCGCGACATTCAGTCAGGCCACAGGTGGATTTTAGCCCATTTTGAGCCCATAATTGGGGTTTTAAAGCTCAAACCGGTCGAAAATGAGGAGGATTTGTGACGATTTTGGGCTTTTTGAAGGGCTCTCTCTTAGGGTAAGAAAACACCCTAGGGCACACATCTTGAAGGGGAAAATCTTGAAGAAGGAGATTGAAGAAAAGGAGATGACGATTTCACTAAAAATCGTTTATTCTCATCCTCTTTCTTTGTTTCTCTTTTTTTTTTTTATGTTTTTCTTTGACTTAGAGATGTTCTAGATTTATTTCTAGGTTTTTGTTGTAGTCTTGCTATTTTCGAATGGATTAATGGTTAATTACGTTTTCATTCATTATATGGATTGATTTATCTCGACTTGCTCTATCTTAGTATTTTATTTACATGGTAGTGTTTGACCAACATTGGCATGTTTTTGCTGTGAGTCTAAGATCGAGAGATGATGACCCCCAAGGATATGAATAGAGCAACACTTGGTCAATCGTCGAATAGAGATATCTCGGTTCTAAGTGTGACATTAAGGGTTTAAACATTTAAGCGTTTGGTCGAGGTTGAGCGAGATCTGTCTAAGCCCTCTGCGGCAAGATAGACAAATATATCTTGAGAGATAATATCTTGTAGGCACGATCAACCCGTCAGCGTAAATCAATTAATATATTGAATGAATAATATATTTAGGTTGAAATTCATCGAGTGTGGCAGGTGAAGGAAAAACCTTAGTTTTCATAATTAATTGATTTAACAAATAATATAGTATTATTTTTCTTTATTGTCGAAGTGTTGTTATGATTTTAGGTCGGATAATATTTAAAGCGTAAAGTCGATCTTTACGGCCCACTTCTCCTAGTGGATCGATATCCGTACTTAAGTACACTATATTACTTGAGGCGACACGCGCACTTACGCACATAGGCATACACATTTTACACACCACGCTTTTGACCTATCAATATGCAGTGACACATGTCTCTATTTCGAGCGAATGGGGGTAATGGCTCTAATTATTGACTATTTCCTTCTTTCAGAAGAGAACTATATCTTTCTTAGGCGATGCTTAGTCGATTGATCATTAGAGCATTGGTACATTTGATTCACTGCTGTTAAAGAGGAGGAGAGATGAGAGTAGCCACAAGTGGAGGGACTTGGGGCTCAACCTCCCTTTCCATGCAAGACCTGGGCCTAGGCTCCCCCATAGTTAGGCCTTGCTCTTCACCTTTGGTCTTGGATAAGGGCATCCAATTCCAAGGAGTAAGATAATCGAACTTTAATCCACTCAACTCAATATCAAATTAAAAAAAATAAATCTAAAATCCATTTTAAATTTAAAAGAAAAATAATATTATTGATTCAAACTAGCAATACATTGATATAAACATAAATATCAAATCGCTAAAAACCATAAATGATAAAACAACACTTAAGTTAATAGCATAATCAATCGACTCAAAACCTATAAATTTACACTGTTTTAGACGTCGGACCGATCCTTGAACCGAAAAAATAACTAGTTCACGATTTATTGAATTACGATCGGAGGGGTTGGGAGCCATGATCGAACTCATAAATATATAAATGATATATAATTAAATTAAAATTAATTATAAAAAGTAAAAATGATAAAGCCAATAAAAATTTCAACAATATTAATATTTGATACATAATTATAAGTGTTTTAAAGAAGTTCTTAGAACACAGGGTTTAATGTAGTTTACTAGAGAATTTATTTCAAAATACAAGACCTTCTAATAAAATTTTTATTGGATCAAATTTTTATATGATGAATTATAAAAGTACTATTGATAATTCAAAATTGATGAATTATATATATATATATATATATATATATATATATATATATATATATATATATATATATATATATATATATATATATATATATATATATATATATATAAGGAATTCGAAATATGCTTGGAAAGTAAAATTATTTAAAATATTTAAAATATTTGGAAAGTCAAAAATATATTTGGTAAAAAATATTTAAAATTATATATTTATTTTAAAATTGATATAATATTTAGCTGTCAAAAAGATCGATATAATATTTTTAATGAGAAACTTATTAATAAAAAATATTTTTGAAAATAAAAAACTTATCCTCAACATAATTTTAAAATTTAAAATCATAAATAGAAGATAAAATCTATAAAAAAAAAATCATAATTTAAAAATTAAAAATTAAAAATTAAAATGGCAAACAAAATCATAAATATGGAACGATCAAATTTTTTTTTTGGTAGAGTATGCGGAGTTGCAGGAGATGTCCGAGGTTTGCTCTTAGATTGTCTTAGAAGGAGGAGGCATGGGCGGAACCGACCATGAGAAATTTTGGTGGGCTATAACTTGGGTATAAATTGAATTTTTTTTTACTAGTATTAATTAATCTAGTCCAATTTAGCCTAATCCAACTCATGTATAACCCGTGTGAAGTCATCCGATTAATTGTTATCTGACATCGCAGTTCCATTGACCAAGAAATGGAAACACCTTCTTATTGATGCTCGGCGTCGCCAAACATTGCTCTCTGTTCTCCGGGACCACCGGTTCTCACGGCTCGGCGGCGGCGCTCACATCACCGTGCGTGAATTCGCCTTCGCAGCCAGCGGCGGCCGGCGACTCGGCCTCGCCTCACGGTGGTGTTTTCGGTCCTCCTCTGCTCCTCACAGCCAACTGACAACTGGAGTCTCTTTGGTACATAAATCTCTCTCTCTCTCTCTCTCTCTGTAGATTATAACCTGTATAATATATGTTCCAATGTAAATCTCTCTCTCATTCTTTGTGTATATGGTATGTTATGTATAGTTATATATGTACATTTGGAGTTATTTTATGATGATATGAGTATACGAAAATATATGGATTATAGCTAATTACATTGATCCCAAGTAATGTTAAAGTATAATAATTATAATAAAAAAATATTACTAATTTATTATATAATTATATATTTATACGTGCATCCATGTGTATAATATAATATAAATACAACTATCACATAAAGTACATAATCTCTAACAGGTTAAGCTTTTAAGATTTTAGATGAGTTAGTTGTTAAAAATAAATAAGAATCGAAGTTTTATTCTCTTATCTAAAATTAATTGTCTGACATTGTAATTTTTGTAGAAAAGTATTCTAAATCTTAATGGAAATCAAGGAAACAAGAAGAAAAACTATTTTTCGTTCTTTAAGCCAGGAACCTACATCCAACAAGTGAGGAACATTCTCCATCAAATATTGATATCTCCAGAATTGTAACGACCAATACTCTTCCTAAATCTCAAGAGTTGAAATTGATGTTGATTCTCTTGAGCGAGATCAGTATCACGTATTCGATATGGCAACATCTGTTGTCGAGAGATGAATCGAGGGCGAGCTTATAAAAATGGGGCCTTATCAACCTATTATGCGGTATACCCTTGAGCAAAATCGAGGCCAACAATATAAATCGTTTTAGAGCTCTTGGTTTAAGCAATTTTCTTGGTTAGAGTATTCTCCTTGAAGGATCACGACATTTTGTTTTTCCATGCTTTCTTTTTGAAAATAAGAAGGCTCATTGCTTCATTTACTACTGAAGGATTTAAAGTGGAAGAGAGTAATGATAGGTCAGTCATTCATTTTGTTGCATGCGGAATTACTTCACCACATAATAATCTTTGTGAATTATTGATGCTTTGATGAACCTAACTCAGCATATTGATAAGTGATGAATGTACAAACGGAAAAGTGGAAAGAGAATCGGATTCGACTTATAGGCAACAATTGAAAGTATTCGGTGGCTTAGTTTACAACATAATGCATTTGAAGGTCATGATGAATCTTTATCTTCCAATAATTGTGGTATTTCATAGAGATGAAGTAAGACTTATAGGGCCCGAATGAATGGTAGTATTGATGATGTTGTCTTAGAAGCTCAAATGCAAAGTATACATCACCCAGATGATTGAAAGAGATTTTGCATATTATGGCTAACAAAGTCGCGAAATAAAATTAGTGAAATTGGTGATGCAAAGTTTTGTATTTTTGGTCGAGTAAAAACCAAAGATACATCTAATAAAACTGAGATGGCTGTGTCTTGAGTTATTGATGTTCTTTGGTTTTTTTTTACGAGAGCGTTTCTTTGCGGTGTGCATATTACGAATACCACTTTGCTTTAGTAACACTTAAGAAAGAAATATCGATGTCCTCGTCGAAATAACTTACAAATTTCTAATATGCGAGGTCGAGGTATGATGGTGCTAACGATATGAGTAGGCGCATGGAATGGATTACAAGCCTGTTCTTAAGGATTGTCCATATGCTATTATGTACATTGTTTTATCGATTACAACTAGCATTGGTTGTGGGCTGGCGAAAGAGACTTATTTAGGTACATTCTTCTCAAAATTGACTTCCATTGTCAATCTTGTTAGTGCTTCTCCTAAACGCCATACCGAGCTACGTTCTGCTCAAGCTATTGAAATTGCACATATGGTAGCTCTTGGTGAGCCTTGGGCGGTAGGGTGTATTAATCAAATTGGTTCTTTGCATCATTTGGAACTTTTCGTTAGGTTCTCCCATTTTGATTCTATTTGCAGCAATAGATATGTACAAGTTTGTGATTCTTGTGCGAAAGTATGGTGAATGAAGGGTCCTCTAACTCTTTACGTGGAGAAGCTAGTGGTTCTTTGTTGTGATGAGGTCAGTGATTTCATATTCATCTTGTATGTCATAAAATCCTTAAGTTCTGGTTGCTGTGTGAGCCTGCAACACAAATCTCTAGACATTTTTAAATGCAATGGATCTTGTCTCATCTACAAAGCATTGCTTCAAACTTTGAGAGAAGAAGGTTTTGATAGTCTCATATGAATGTGGAATGCATTTATGCAGTGCGATATTGAGATACTAATATGAATGCTTGTTATAAAGAGGCTACAATTAAGATTCATGCCAACGAAGGATTCCTATCACATTTGAGCACTACTATCGCGTTGGTATATTTAAAGGCTGCGGATAGATTTTTTAAATTGGCGAGCTAAATAGTAGATTCAATGATAGGCGATGGAACTTCTTATGCTTAGCTACGCTTTACAGAACCTAAAGACAACTTTTAAGTTGTTTTACTTATTTAGTCTTATTTATAGTCTTCTTGAGAAGTTTTATCACGGTGATTTTACGACTCAAGAAATGCATTATTTGAGAAGTCAATTGGAGCATTATAAGTGTGATGTACTTTGTCATGAGAGTTTTGGGAATATATCAGCCATTTACGAGTTATGTCAAAAGATTAATTGAGACAAATAAGTCACAAAACTACAATCTAATCGGCCGGTGATTCGTCTTGTTGCTCTTCCGTTTCCTTTGCAACAACAGACGGTCATTTTCAGCTGAAGCTTATTAAAGCGCTGTCGTAATAAAATAGAGAGGATTTCTTAGCGATTCTATGATTGTCTACATTGAGCGAAGCGGGTGAAAATACTTCGATTACGATTCGATAATTGATAGATTCTATTCTCTAAAACCCGCGGCGCAACCCGATGGCGTTTCTTTTATTCATGATATGTAATATTTTGGTTTTAGTGTTGAACATGATATATTTTATAAATATTTGTTCAAAGCTTTTGGTATAGGCTATCTTATTGTATTTAATTTTTTTAAATAATTTTTTATTCGACTTTAGTTTCAGCCCAGGGCGGATTAAAATCCTGGCTCCGCCCCTGAGGAGAGGTAGCCTAATTTTTCTGCCTCTCTGACGGATGGGAAAGGGATAGCCAAATATGGGGTGAAGCCTATAGTTGGTGCTACTATGGTTGGAGACGAAAAGGAGCTACGTGCACCGGAGATGGAATGAAAGATGACGTTCACGTAGATAAGGAGAAGGAAAGTGGATGATCATTGAATCATTCGGTTCACAAAGAACCGTCCACCGATTGAACCATTGATTTTGTTTGTCATGCCCCTACTCCTGCTTGGGGGAAGAAAGGGAGCGCAGTATGAGATTATGACTCTTTAACCTGCTTTCCTAATCTTGGTGGGCCCATTTTATATATAAATCCATAAGGAAATAAAACTTCTAGTACTACCATCAAGTGGTATTTAAATGTCATGTGTATACATGTCTGAGTCTCATTTACTTGTACTTATATAAACTCCACTATTACAAAAACTTTTACATTTACATTCTGAAACCAAAAAGCAAAACCTACATCAAGTGGACTCCTATTGCTGTGTTGGCCTTGGCGAATACGGAATACCCCGGATGTCTTCTTCAGTACCTAAACGGATGAAACACTCGTGCTAAACTTATAGCTTAGTGGGAAACAAATAACAAATATGACCACTTGAAGTCGTCTACAATTACATGATACATTTAACATAATGCATATGTCAGAGTTTGCGTATAACATAATTCTTATCATAAAGTTTTCATATAGCATAATTCTTATAACAAGTTTTTATATCTCTTGTAGGAGTTCGACGAGAGATCTGGCCCAAAGGTACCCACGTAGATGCCCATTAGAGTATCGATCTTTGTAAATAGAATGAACATAGCAGAAGAGATGAACAAATAACACGTTCAATCAAACCAGTTTGCAAAACCTATATCAGTATGTGGAATTGTTTGCAGGAAAACCAGAATAAAGATTAAAGCAATCAGTTGGAACCTGTGTGCAGATCAAGTCTTGTGTTGGACACAATCTCCTTAAGACAAATATTGCCCTCGCAGTGGTGCTTCGAGAATAATGGCAATTCATCTCCCAGGATGAAATGATCTCCCAAGCGCCAAGCTCCCTGTTGTTGTCGGAGCCAAAGCATGCGAACTTCAGTCTCAAATGTGAATATGAACGAATGAATGAATGAACATCTATGCAAAATAAGAGAATGTGTGGCCTATATATAGACACTTGCTCACTTGACTATTCGATGCAGTCAGAGGCAGGGATGGAGTCGTGTTTGTTCGGTTCTTGTGACGGACACAGTGTGTCTGCGATGGAAGGCGGCGAGTCTAACGACAACCTCTGACGACCGAGCGTTTGTGAGTGAGTTTAAAGCCCAGCTCTGTTCGGCCGGCCGGCTCGGGAGGCGGCAGCAGCGCGTGTGTGTTGAACTAGCGTAATTTAGGTCTCACCTTGACAAAGCGGGGTGCCCCTTGGGGCCCCGAACCAATATGAGGTGGGTGTATATATCTGCTTTAAAAGTCTTTGTTCACGATCGGTGTCGGACCATGAGCATTCATAAACTTAAATGACTGAATTCTGGAATTTTGAGGGTGATGTTTGGAGGCAATTTAATTAACTTCTTAATGGTTTCGAGCAACTCAATATATAATCTTCATCTCCTCATGGAGAAAACATATTTATGTGGACCCACCGAAAAAGGTTTGTAGGACCATTGTAATTTTTAGCTCAAAAGATAACTAATTTATTATGCTAAAACCCATTTTCCATAACGGGTGCTGTCTGAGAACTATAGCAAAAATGATTATTTATGCTTTGACATTTCATTATTCATGTTCTTATCATACTTAAATGTTTGCATGTAGACCGGTAACAATGAATGAGAGGGACGCTGACAGCGATGGAGTGCTGAAGGTGCGTGCAAATGCGAGCAGTGTAGAAGCGCATGATACGTGCATGCTGCATGTGAAGTCTTCATTGCTTACTAGTAGGAGTGCCGTAGCACTAATTAGAGATGTGTCGCCGCGTAGCGAGTCACGGTACAGCACTAGTTAGATCTTGGCGCTAAATAAAGAGCGTGTCTTTGCCCACATTAGCAGATGTGTCATTACCGTAATCACGGGAGTGTCATTGCCTTTGAACAAATGTCTTTCATTAATTACCATTCATCAGGTCTTGACAAGCGTACAATTATATGTGTTTCGAGCTTGTTATTTGTTCTTACTTACGGTGCAAATAAGGTAGAAACGATGTTTACTGACGATAGGATTCTTGAGGTGAAGCGAGTCTGAGCCATTTTTATATAACTTTTATACATGTACTAATCATTTCATTCGGAATCAATGGAAGAACATAACAAAACAAGGTTCTGCGGGACCATTGCTCAGGTATTAAACAACTTTGAGTATCGGTCTTTCAACTTTACGATCGCGGTACTTAACATCCTTTGGAGCTAAGCAGTTTTGAGTGCCGTGCTCAACTTTGATCTGATACTCAATATACTCTGGACCAAAAACAGGTTTGAGTACTAGTACTCAAATTTTAGTATTGGTACTCAATATCCTCTGAACCAACCAAAACCACTAAAGCCCACAAAAACCAACTAACAACACTTTAATAATGGAAGTTGGGTTTTTTCTAACAACCCATAAACAAGTATGGCTTGTAATAGTTTCCATACACAAATCTAAACAAGTATCCATATATATAGGTTCCATACAAATATTCCATACTAACAAATATGAGAGTTTCAAACCTGGATTTCTTCTTTTCCTTCTTTTTGCTTGAACAATTGGAAACCCAAAAATGGCTTCTTCTCCTTTCAAAACCATAAGCCCTAATCTTCTCTAAGCCAAATGGGAAATGTCCTCCACTATAAGGCCATGTTTAGCTTTAAGGCATTTGGCCTCCAATTTTTCCTTTTGCTTATTAGTCCTTCCACTTCATTCTATTTGAAAATCAACTTGTCATATTTCCACTCTAACATATAATTTTTTCATCTTATGTCACTTGGGTCCTTAATTGGTAAATTACCAATTTACCTTTAGTACTCAAATTTCCGAAAAATACAAATTTTACTTATATTATAACCTAAACATGTAATAAACAATAGGGTATAATTCGAGATGTTACATTGTCGGTTCAAAAGTGGTTCAATAAAAACGGTTTACTAATGCGAATCAGACCGGTTTGGTCAATGATTGGACCGGTCAGATCAACAGGTCTAGTTCGGTTTTTAAATCAATGTAAATTTGATAATATTATAAAAACTAGAATATGTATGACTCTAATTCTATAACATACTGATGACCATAATCTGATTTGTTATTTTTGTCTGATAGAATATGTTTTGTTTATCTGAATCAAACGCACACAAATAAATAAAATCAAGCGCACACAAATAAAACTCACAATATGATGACGAAAAACAAAATGTTGTAACAAGACGATAACACAAAACCAAACATTATAACAAAAAGACGAAATTATGAAAAACAAAATAAAACTTAGATTTATATGGAATAACCATTTTATTAAAAAATTGATTGATGTTAAAAGGCGTAGAAAGGTGATTTAAGGTCGAGAATAACAAAAAATCATGATTCATTACTTAAGGAAAATGAATGGTTAAGAGAAAGATTTAAATATATATATATATATAGTAACTAACTTAATATATATATATAACATATATATATATATATATATATATACTCTTTATACTATATATATATATATATATATTTTAGACTTAACTACCAAAAATTATATTCTTGTTATACTTATTACATTAAAAGTAATTAAAAAATATTTCTTAAAAAACAATTTATTTTCTCTTTTTAAGAAGAATGAGAAAGAAAAAAAGAAAAAACATAGTTTCTAGTTTTCATTACTAAATAAATTTTCTTATTAAAAAAATATTTAAAGGAGGGTTATTAAACGTAGTATTCTACTAGCGTCATTTTCTCAAAAATTGTATTGATTTTTTTTTTTTTGATAATTATAAGATCTCTTTTTCTAGGTCTAATTTCTATATCAGTCTTTTATATCTTAATTTTACTTCTTCTTTTTTTCTATATTGATTAAATTTTTTGAATTTAAGTTAGACTTGAATGATTTTAATTGTAAATTAAAAGCATATCCATAAAATTTGATTAGAAAAAAAAGAAAAAAAAAAAGAAAAAAGAGAGGCCAATTTCTTTTAGTTCAAAATTCATCATATGTTATAAATGGAGGAAACGGCTGTCGGCCCCCCATCGAAGTATTTATTCCAATGATTTTCCGAAGAAAATAAGAAAGAGAGAGATGCACGGAGAGTTATCGTGGCCAAATTATAAGCCACACCCTCTGGTGATGGTCCCTGTTACTATGATGTTCCGTTCACATGGTAATTGGGTACTATCACATCTTTATGTTCATTGGCAAAATTGCATCTTTATGGTCGGCCACCCACTCATCTTTTTTTGATGGATTCATTTTGTGGATAAGAGAAGCAAGGGGACGATGGGCACATGTTCCAGCGGTTTTTAAACTTGTTTTTTATTTTTCTAATATGTTTTAAAGTTTTTAAAAATTTTAAAATATTAAAGTATTATCGTTTCATGAAAACTCATAACCATTCGATCTTTAACCTATTGAACATAAAGTCATTGGCAATTTGAAATTAGTTTTTGTGTTTTCTTGAAAAATGTTTTTTAAAATTATTTAAGATTTATTTGTAAAAAGCTCATTCGTATATTTGAGAAAACCCAAATATCAAAAAGTAAAATTAAATATAACTGTATAAAACTTGTTCATATATATATAAATAAATTTTTTACAACTGAACCAAATTATTTATTAATTATTTATACTTGTTGTAACGAGGTAGGTTCAAAATTAGTCATAAAAGCAATAATGTGGTTGATAAATAGGTCGGAGAGAAATTACGTAACCGCCAGCCCATCTAGCATAAAAAAAGGAGTAGCAAGACTAAAAAATAAAAAAGGTGTGCATGCTTCATTCTCCTACAAATTTTTTTTGTTGGTTTTGTTTTTATGTCGGTTTCTTGTTGTCCATTCTCAATATATATATTCAACAAGATGGTTCATCTCCTCCGATATCCAATAACCAATTACAAATTAGATGTGGGGTCTCTAATCAGCCTCGTGATCAAGATCAACACGTTGTTGGTAATTAAGGACAGGAATCAGCCATTGTTGTTATTCTGAAACCACCAGCCGTACGTGTCACGAATGACGCAAGCTAGCTAGTGACATTGTTTAAGCAACGTCGGCCACAATCTCCTCAGATCTCTCGACCCTATCCTATGTGGGTCCACCCGCCCCCCCATGTCAATTCACTATGACAATGATGATACAATTTGTTCCGTCACCTTCCATCACTGTAAAAGAAAATTATAGCCACGTTTGGTTCGTATTTTTTAAAATTATTCATGAAAATAGTTTTTGAACAAATTTTTAGTGTTATTCATATTTTTTTAATACAAAAAACTAGTCTTGAAATTAGGAATCAAACAACCCCTAAGTTCCAAAATTACAACTTAATCACAAATTTTCTTGACTTTTAATCCATGTATTCTTATAAATATCTATAAGATAATAACCTTGGTCAAGAAAAATAAAAGACAATGATACTATAATTATGGACCTAATATATTTAATTACTTTTTCTTGGACATCTATTCATTTTATATATTACCACTATTAGAAATTCGTTATTTTGTGACTACCTTATTCGTCCCAAAAACAATAATTTTAGTCGCAAATAATAATTTGGGCCCAAAATGTTGAGTGTAAAGTGGTGTGATATATTCTTGGGAATGTTTTTATATTGTTTGTTGGCGACTTTACTCCTTGAATAATTTGTTTGCGCGATGAATGATATAAGTCATTAATGTATACTTATTATGTTCAACATCTTAGTCACTAATTTTATGTTCTATGACCATTAGTAATCAGTCGCCAATTATAATTTTTGTGGCGAAAATATTTGATCGCATTTGAAATGTTTTTACAATGATTTTACATTGTCGCAAATTTTATATTTTTATGACCAATAAAAAGTAGTCATGACTTACAATATTTCATGATGAAAAAATTTGGACACAGTTTAAATATTTCTACGATGAAATGAAGTGGCCGCAAGTGGTCATTTCTGCAACGGAAAATAAATGATCTTAAGTTAATTATTTTCATGACAAAAAATCAGTAGTCACATTTTAAATGTTTTAATGGCGAAAAGGTTGCGATCACAAGTTAAATGTTTATGTGATGAAAATCGAGTGTTTGCTATTTATAAGTTTCAACAACAAAATGTAATTGGTCGTAAGTTTCAATTTTCTTCGATGAAGAATAAGTAGTCTCAAGTATATTTATGTTGCCAATGGAGAGCAACTAGTCTGGAAATTAAATATATGTGATGACACTAGTGGTCGATCAAATATTATTTTTTAATTTATAATTCACAAAATGCAAATTTATAAAATTAATCAAATCAAATCAAATATGTTTAATAAAGTAATTCTAATAAATAAGTTATTATTACAAACTTGAAGTAATAAAAATGAATAGAAAATTACTAAAATGAAATTAATTTAATAAAAGAAAATAAAGTATACAAATAATTCATGTGAACACTAATAGGCAATAAAATTTTCTCAAGATCCAACTACTCCTTCTCATGATTCATATGCTCTTGTTGCTTCCCAAGTCTGAAACGTGAATTATTCAATTCAGTTTGACACATTTTCAACTCATCAGTTGTGTTCCTCAAATGAGTATTGTCTCATTCTTTACGCGCACTCTCTAATTCTTTCGCTTGACTATCAAATATCTCACGTTGTTCAGTTTCTACAAGTGATACTTTAGATAAGACAGAAGAAGAAGGTTAGAGAATAAAATTAATAAACATATGCACTATGAATATGCGTAATTAAAGAAATCAAAAGAAAACATCAAATAACTAGTATATTTATTAATTGAAGAAAGTAGCCTACAATACTTACATAGATAGCTTGAGTTTTACGTTATAATGTGTGATATAAAAGAGTTCAATCTCATTTGGTTGATCTTTGTGGTTCTCCTCATGTTAACTATACATTAAAATAAAAGAAATAAGATAAACTCTAACTTTTAAGATGGTTAAGCATAATATTTCCCTATAAATCTCACAACCCTTCTCTTTTATATTTAGGAGAGAGATCTTGAGAGAGAAATATATTTTTTATATGGATTTAGAAATAAAAATAATAACAAAATCTTAAAGTAAAAGAAATTTTTTACAATTTGATATATTCATAGCAAGGTCTTTTAGTATTCTTCATTTTTTTTTAACAATAATTACTAAAGATTTAAAATCATAATTAATTTGTTTACAATTTTGTTAGATCTCCTTTTGCTATGCTTTCATCGTGCGGTTCACATAATAGATCATCTTTCCTGCTTGAACATCATTTTTACATTTTTTTCACAAAATTAAGAAAAACATGTTCATCCCATTCACACAACACAAACACATTCATTTTAAGCATAATAAATAGTAAAACCCATAGATGTAAAAAAAAAAAAGTAAAAGAAAAGTAAAACTCACACCAGCTTTTTCTTGACTCATAATTGATGTCTTTTTTCCAAACTTCACCTCGGATAAGGAATGAGGAAGAAAGTTTACTTAGGGTTAGGAGCTCTCAAATCTTTTCATAATATGAATTTTCTTTTCAAATATGGTTTTTTTTTCTTTCTAAATTTAGCTGTATTATCTCTTTTAAAAAAAATTGTATTATCTCAAAAATTCCTCCAACCCTTGCACCACCACTAACTTATAACATTTACAACTTAAATGTAATATATTATATACTATAGTATAAGATAATAATTATAAAATTGTTTTTTATTATTCTGGGTATAACGCAATAAATATTTGTCTTTTCATGTTTATTATTTATTCTTATTACTATTCAAATCTCCTTAAAATTCAATCCTGAGTCTCTTTCTGGTATGCCCATTCCATTTATTTATCACTTGAGTCATACCTCAAGAGCATATATTTAATTACTTAGAAAGTGAAATAATTTGGGTATGTTTGATTTCTGTTTTTAAAAACTGTTTTATATTTAAAAAAAATAAAAAGAATAAAGAAAATATGAAAAACATGTTTGGTTATCTGTTTTTTACCATTCTCAAAAACACAAATAACATATAGAAAACATTAAATCAAAAGAACAATAACAATTTTTAGATAACACCAAAATGATGTTCTCTATATTTTCAAAAACTATCCTCAATAACATTTTACAAAAAACAAGAACCAATTATACCCTTAATATTTTGTTGGGTATACATACAAACTTAACTTATAGTTATAATAAAGTAATAAAAAAATCAAAATAATTACAAGACTTAAAAAAAAACTCAAGTGTCATAAGGAAATAATGAAAAGATATTAGGATTAATATTAATTTTGAAGATCAAAGTAAAATTGATTAACGTATTTAAATATGGAACTTGAATTTAGCATTTAAGTTCATATATCAAAATCTTATTGTATTACTCTAATTATTGGTTTCTTAATTCACCTAAGTATACAAAACATTCATTTTCTTAATTCATCTTATCGTGTGTGTGTGGCTATGACAAAAAGGAAAAAAAAGAAATGATTGAAATATAGAAAAGATAAAAATTGAATTAAAATTCAAAATTATGTCTTTAATTTAGAGAAAGGCTTATGAAAAAAAAGAGTTCCATTTTCTGACCAAATTTGTTTTTTTTTCTTTTTTTGATAATTGTATTTCCCTTTATATCATAGTACCATGTTCCTTGTAAATTTGTCCTCATCGAAACTCAAACCCCCCCAATCCGCCTAAGTCTTATTTCTTAGTTTTAGGCTTTTAGTATGATAGCGCGTGCACACACACGCATGCTACCCTTGAGAATAGCTCAACTCCCTCAACCAAATATACATGGCCTTGTCGATGATGGTTTTCTCGACAGGTTTGATCGGACTGAGAACGGGGTTCTGTTATCTGTATTTTATGCATACATGAATGTAGAATTTTGAAAAGTCAGCGACCTAAGAGTTGTTGTCTTCTACATTTGCTCTCCTCTCAGCATGTGGCAATGCCCCCACAAACTGACCATACCTATATAAAGTATAACCCAAACCAATAGAGAAATACTTGGATCCCTTCTACCTCTTCTTCCCTTCAATCTTAGGTGGGTTCTGTAGGTAATCGACATCTTTCTGTTCTTTTTTATTTTTTATTTTTTTATATCTTACGTATTACAATCCCTGTTTTTTTTTATTTTATAATCTTGTTAGAAAAATGGGTGACCGACCAAAAAAAAACGAAGGTCAGGATGGACCAAAACGTGGAGCTTCCTTGAATGAGAGGATCCTCTCATCAATGTCAAGGAGATCGGCTGCTGCTCATCCTTGGCATGATCTTGATATTGGTGCGTGTCTTTCTACAATGCTTATGTTAATTTCATAATTTGTATTCACCAATATTTGGAAACTAACATTTTTTTTTTGTTTTTTGTTTTTAAACGCAGGTCCTGGAGCTCCTGAAGTTGTCAACTGTGTACGCCATTATTCTTCTGATTCTCATCCCTTATTTTATTTTCTGTCAAGCTCCAATAGAAGTTCTCCCTTCGTTTATTGTCGCAGGTTGTTGAGATAACCAAAGGAAGTAAAGTTAAATATGAGCTGGACAAGAAAACTGGGTTGATTAAGGTAAGACTCAACAAACTCAAGTGCTTTTAAGGTAAGATTATCATTTGAGGGATAGTCCCAAAATAATCTTTTAAAAAAAAAAATAATTTTAAAGTAATACATGTTTCAAAATTTATCATTAAACTAGTATTGAAAACTGCATTCACTGAAAATTAACTTTAAAACAATATCCATCAACTATAGTTATGAAAATTAACCTTAACCTTATAACCGTAGATGGTGAATGCTTTATTCAAAACTAGTTTGATGATTATTTTGAAATATGTATTAGCTTTTTTTGTTTTTTTTTTTTAAAATTCATTTCGGCACATCATTGAGGTTATTATGTGGATGGTGATGGTTTTTTCCTTTGTAACATCAATGGTCCGTCCAGGTTGACCGCGTGTTGTATTCATCAGTGGTGTATCCTCACAACTATGGATTCATTCCGCGTACCCTTTGTGAAGACAGTGATCCACTGGATGTTTTAATCCTCATGCAGGAACCAGTAGTTCCTGGCTGTTTTCTCCGAGCCAGGGCAATTGGGCTGATGCCTATGATTGATCAGGTGATATCATTTTCTCTCATCTGACCCAATCACATAGATACTGCCACTGTTGTTGGTTGTTGTTGGTTGGTGGGAAGCCATAGCCCAAAAAAGGACAATGAGTTGGTCGTTAAATATTAGTTCTTCAGAATGTAGAGGGGTATGACATTTATTCAATTGTTTGTTTATACCCCAGGGAGAGAAGGACGATAAGATTATTGCAGTATGCGCCGACGATCCAGAATATCGACACTACACTGACATCAAAGAGCTTCCACCTCATAGGCTAGCTGAGATCCGGCGATTCTTTGAAGACTGTATCCTTTTTAACCTTTCATGAAAATTTGTGAAGGGGATGAAGAATAGACTTTTTTTTTTCTTGACAAATAATTCAGATAAGAAGAACGAGAACAAGGAAGTGGCTGTGAACGAATTCTTACCTTCAAAAGCCGCTCATGAAGCTGTCCAGCACTCCATGTAAGCTTCTAGTAGTCCAACATCCAATTAGCTTAAACTGAATTACAGAGTTCTTCTACTTCTGACATATTCTTTTGTTTTTTCTTTCCCAAATGGTGCAGTGACCTTTATGCTGAGTATATATTACAGACCTTACGGACATGAGCAAATGGAGGCGTATTCTATAATAATGCATTTGTATGGATGACGATTGAGACAGAAAGGGGTGGCTGCATATCTCGTAATTTTTGTACTAAGCATATATGGCTAAGTAATCCTATGCCAACAAAATAAAGGCCAAGTCTTATTACTTGAACCAGTTTTTTGTATTGTCATTGAATTAATCTGTAAACCATTGAAATTGAGATCCCTTTTTTTTTCCTCATACCCTCCTTCCCACATTTTTTTTAATTAGTAAACTGCTCCAATTCCCCAGTGGGTTCAGACCCAGTAGAGTAAATTCTGTTACCAAACTCTGAGTCTTAAAAAGAAAAGCCTGAAAGCAGAAATATCCGGGGGTTGGGCTTGGCCCATTAAAATGCCGACTTGTGAATCTGTGATAATAATTCCCAAAGCAATGGCACACCTTCCTAGATGTCCACCGACTGTCCGCAAAACAAACACATAACGATATAATGCTGAGGTGTATAATTTATTGGCTTTCCGTACCTCTAGCGTTATTAATTACGTCCATAATCTTCCATCTCATAAGTGTACACGGTTATGAGCTGGCTCTGGCAGTTGTTATCTATTTGGTCGGAAGCTGTGGAGATAAGGAAGGGCTTTGATTATTTTATTTATTACCTGACGTGGCAAAGGAATTTATCTACACGTCTGTGCCGTATTGGTTGACGGGTACTCTTACCTAAGTACTTTATAAATTTGTTTTCTTATATTCTTAGAACTTCGTATTTTCATAAATAAAAAAAAAAAAAAAACAAAGAAAGTTCAAAACAGGTTCATACCAGTAGGAAAGCAAATAGATATCCAGCATGGAGTTCTCCACCCCCTCCTGTGAATTACAGAGACTGAATAGAGACCTTCTCTTGGATACTTTAGCTCGACTGGATGGTTCGTCGATGGCGGCTGCGTCCTGCGCCTGTTCCGATTTCCGGGATGTGGCTCAAGACCAAAGGTTATGGCAACAGCTATGTCACTCCACATGGCCCTCCACTGCAATGGAAGAAGCTCAACGCCTAATCTCGTCTTCTCCCCTTGGTGGGTTCAACAAATTCTATGCTGATTCCTACCCTTTGGTTTTACCCTATGGAAACCAAGCATGCCCAGGAATTAGCACCTCCGCCTGGCCCTCTGATTTTGTGTCACTGATCGACATCTACTACAAAAAGAAATGCATCCTCTCCAAGGTAGTAGACGGTATACCTGAGGCTTCGGATTTTTTCAATGACAAAGCATATAACTGCGATGAGACTTCCAATGATCATCAGATGTGGTTCTCAAACTGCCCTTTTAAACTGGATGCATTGATATTCGAGTCCCGGACGGCTGCGACTGGTGATAATGATCATACTACTGCTGCTGCCGCCGCTGCCATCAACCGAAATGTGGAAGAAAGAAAATGGAGGGGAGATTTTTGCAAGGTGCTGAAGGATGACCTGAGTTCCGGGTTGATTACTATTTGACAAGAAAAGGTAGCTGTATCCAATCTCTCAAGCTGGAAGCCATTGTTAGTACAAGCTGGCTTTCAGTATGGACCTCATGCTGGTTTAGACATTGTATCCAATGGATGACGTTTAGCAGATGTGTGATACTGGTTAGATGCATGCTGACAGAAAGAGGAAAGCCTGTCATGTGGAGGGAAATTAGCATGACTATTGAGGACATGGCAGGGGAACCTCTCAACGGCAGAAAGAGTTTGAAGGTTCTGAATAGGGCTCTACACTGCTTGCGCAGTAAAAATCACCTTCAGGTGGAAGAGGGATATCACCGGTTTGAAAGGGAGAAGAAAGAAATTAAAAAAAAAAAAGAGCACAGGGAAGCATTAGCTGATAGGCTTTGTATATCAATTGAAATCGCTGTCTTCATAATATTTGTTTACGCTTGTACTACATTTTTCTAGCTATATTAGTATATATCACCATGAAGATGAAGATTCTATTAAAAAATTTGTATATCGTCAGCTGAGCATGGCTACGAAAGACCCAGCATAGAATTGGTAGGATAACCATATCCTTGCATTCAAATGACAATGATAAATCCCAGGGGTGAGCAAAGTTATAAATGGCTGACATTCAGGCTTGTAACTAAATCAGTGCTCAACATAAAAAAGATAAATTGATTGGGAAAGCATTACAAAACATATGGCTTTAGTTTCTTCGGGTTGCATAGTTCCTCTGAAATTTGGCAGCATTAATCTCCATCAGGATATCGTTCTGCTCAGTTTCAGCGAGTTGCACTAAAAAGAGCTTTTCCAATAATACCCGTGGCCTCGATGTAGCGATCTACACACCTTGAGATACAGCTACTCTCACTCCCGCTCAAGCTTGACCCTGGTTTTGTGATACATTTCTCGAAGCACTTTCCTCTCACAGTCTGTATGACCAGGTGGTAAAAAATAGAAATATCATATAAAGCAAAAAATAATAAGTATTAGAACATGCAAAAATAATACAAAAAATTATCAGTAAGATGCTGGGGGTGGGAGAGGAAGAAGTTCTACATTGCATCAATAAATTTTCTAGGATACCCTTCTGACATGAATCTCTCTTATTCATGGTGCACACCACTAGGAAGTAGGATATATACTTTCTTAACATACCTAACACTAATTAGGTTCCAATGTCATGATCAAGGTGCCAAATGAGAGTGGATGATACCGGGTGTTCAATTCCATTTTCAATCCTAACGAACATTTTTCTAAATCTACGAGGATTACTACTACCACTATGAGTCCATGGCTTTCTTATTCCCATAAATGGTTAGCAGTGGATGCAAAATGAAATACGTGAGATGTGAACCATGACACATCTTTAAATCAAATTTTATTATTATTATTATTTCTATAGAGAAATATTCAAATAGAAGAGAGAGAGAGAGAGAGAGAGAGAGAGAAGTAGAGTAATTTGGAAAGGGAAGCAGGTTATTTAGCAAGCTCAAATCACATTGGCGTATTTCTAGTTGAATTAGATTAAAAAGACATTTAATGTTTTTTTCTTAGAGAAGCCATATAATTACTGAGGACAACAAATGAATAATGGTCTATGAGGGAGCAGCCAATGGATTTACGAGTAACCCTAGATTCTGGGGCTTTAACCAGCACCAAATGATTTTTGAGATGTCTAAATGGCTCCATAGAACAAAAGTGGAACTTAGAATGAACCCATTTGGAAATGGCTCCCAACCAAGATTCCTAAGAGCAAACATCTATATAATTATCATTCTACCATGAAATACATTTAAGCTAACTCATTGGTTTTCTCAACCTAACAAGGTAGGTCCATGAAGTTGGAAGAGGATGGAGCAGTTTAGATGGATTTTAGGAATAGAATTCTGTCAAATATTTATTCCATTCCGGACCTGTGGTATAAAATTGCTTTACTTGTGACCATTACTTGATATTGATGGGTTCTATCAAATTGCTGTTTTTCTTTTGGCATGGAATGAGAGACATGTCTCCTTTGCAAAAGCCAACAGAAACCAATGATCATATTTTCCTACATTGTGCCAAAGTAAGGGCTTGATAGTACCCTTTTGTTCTCTTTGTTGGCATTGTGGAGGTCCATCTTCCTAGGGTGAGGGAGACACTTTCAAGTTCACATGATTCTTTTCCAAGGGGAAACACAAGAAAGTTTGGAGCCTATACCTTTTTTGAACAACTTGGAAGGAATGGAATCAAAGGTTTTAGAAAATGATGAGCAACAGGTTCGAATGTTAACATGCTTCCTTAGAAATCTAATTTTAGGAATTAGCATGTACATAAAAGAAGGCTCAATAAATTAAGTTAATTTTGTAGAGTTGAAGGTTTTCAATTGAGGGAAGGAATAACAACTTGTTGGCAATTCCTTCTCATGCCCATTGTGCATGCCTTGTGTACCATCGCATACATAAGTATGATATATTTAAAAGGCAAAAAGAAAAACTGAAATACAAAAGATGTATGCAAAATTGCCACGGGGCACAACCATATATACGGAAATATGGTCCATATAACACACTAAACACATCTTGCAACAGTTTGATATTTTTTCATCGAGTAACAAAATCCAAACTCCACGTCAAGTTGTAAACTTTATAAAAATTTCCAAGTAAAATTTCCTATACTAAACCAGAAACCTCTCTACCCCATCTAACCACATTACATGTTAGATGGAGACAGGCCTCCTCCAAGCAAGACCCAGCCAGGCTAATCAGATTAAACTGATCAGTAAGATTCCTTCTTAAAAGCACAATTTCATAACAAGTATGTCATTGTTTGATACGAAACATGGACCAACTAGTTAATCGGATCCCATTGGATGTAATAACATGATTTCTTCTTTTCTTGATAGGTAAATTTTTATCCTTCATTGAGCTAAAACCTGGACTCTCCCACAAATCCTCTCCAAGCCTTTATCACTTTACACAAGCCTCAAAGGGATAATAACATGATTTCTTATTTCTTAAATTATAAACATAATTTCTTATTATTTGAGGCCTTGTTCAAGAGGTAAAGGGTTGGGGAGGGTTACGGGAGGTTTTAGGTTCAAGTCCTAGAGTGGACAAAAAAGGAAAAAAAAAATACCTATAAAAATAAATAAATAAATAAACATCTCATTTTTGGCAAGAACTCCAGGTTAGATAGTGTTGGGAAAATTTGGAAACCTAACCAATGCCCAAGTACAGGCCAGGCAACAAATAAATTTAGCTCTCAGTCAAAAGGATGGTAGGAAATCAGTCTGTTCCAAAAAGTCTCAACTAGGTTACATAATGTTTGCTCTTGCTTGTAGGCAAGGGGTCTCATTGAGCTGCTTTATTTCATTTGATTACTCATTCTTATCCAAAAGCATTCCTCTTAATACCCTCAATCAGTCCAAATTTCCTTTGGACCTTCTCCCTAAATAATTTAGGAAGAATTATGTTAAGGTGCTATGAAGAACCAAAGAGAATAAAAATAGAAGCCAACTCTCCCAAACCATTAAAACATGTAATTCTCCAACAAAAATATTTTAAGTATGCAGCGGAACGGTAACCCCCCATTTGAAGACTGAAATGCCCCTCATGTGTTGACCTTGTGGGGTCCATCCTTTGCCACATAGGAGAGACGTATCATGCCGCATTCACCAATAACTTCAAAAAAATAAAATAAAAACACTCATTCCCTCTCTTCTCTTCTATCCCGTCAGCCCCTAACCCTAGCTTAGAGAGAATAAACCCTAGCATCCATCCATCCATTATAGTGAGGATTCAAAAATCTTGCAAAATCAAGGTTCTCATCACCTACATCGGCCATTGTACGTGGGAGAAAAGGAGCTAAGCATAAACCCTAAAAATCACATCTTTGGATATCTTCATTTTTGTTGGAGACAAGAAAGCCGAAAAATCAATTTCTGGGAAAGTATGTTTTGTAACTTCGTGGTTTTTCCATCCAAGTGGGAAGATGGGTAGGGTTTGTTTGTGATGTTTATTAATATTGGTTGTGGAATGTGTCATTTGTTGGTTGAAAAATAGTTTCTAAAGAATAAGAATCATCATAATATCAATGAAAAATGTAAATGAAAGTAAATTTTGGGATTATTTCATATTCAAATCTAGAAATCAAAGTTACATTAAGGAGAACTCTATTACATTAATGTTATAAGCATGTTACATAAGTGTTTTGCGTGTATTACATTAAACTCAAAGTCCTTTATAAAGGAAGGAAAAAATCTAGCTTAATGTAAGACGCTTTTTTTTTTTAAGAGTAACATCATATATATTCATGAAAAGAGCACTCAAAGGGGCCTACACGTATACAGTGGTGTACAAGAGGGTCCCACCAAGGGACAAAGGAAGAGAAAAAGATAGGCAAAACAAAAACCCACCAGCCCACAAAAGACTATACCCACCAACCCTCAACTACATCCCAACAAAGTCAAAAAATCAACCAAGGATCAAGGCACTCTTGATGTATACATTTGACCAAGACCGGAGATTACATAAAGGAGGTTTTCATCCTTTGGTGAAATCTTTGTTTTCAAAACGGTAAGTTCCTTTCATGCCAAATGGTCTAGAAAATGCTAAGAGGGGCTACCATCCAAGCTTTTTTACGCTTCTTCCCCACAAAAGAGCCTCCCTAAGAGAGGAGGGTCTCTCTAACGGACAATGGGAATACCCATTTTACACCAACAATAGCTAAAAGGAGTTCCCAAACCATTTTGGTTTGTGGGCAATGGACTAACAAATGATCAACCGTCTCCTCCTCTTTCCCACAGAGAAAACATCTGTTTGCTAAGGCCCTTCCCTTCTTCTTTAAATTGTCAAGGGTTAAAACTTTGCCCCAAGAGGCTTCCCAAACAAAAAAACCCACTTTCTTGGGAACCCAAGAATTCCAAATGAACTTATAAGGGAACACAACATTTTTAAATTGGTTTGTGGGCAATGGACTAACAAATGATCAACCGTCTCCTCCTCTTTCCCACAGAGAAAACATCTGTTTGCTAAGACCCTTCCCTTCTTCTTTAAATTGTCAAGGGTTAAAACTTTGCCCCATGAGGCTTCCCAAGCAAAAAAACCCACTTTCTTGGGAACCCAAGAATTCCAAATGAACTTAGAAGGGAACAATACATTTTTAGATCGATCCATAGCCTTGAAGAGAAGCTTCATCGAAAAACTCCCATTTTTTGTCTCCTTCAAAAACATCAAGTCTTCTTGACTCTCAATAATTTGCTTTCCTTGAATGGTATTGAGAAGACAGAGGATCTCATCCAATTCCCAATCACTGAAAGATCTAATAAAGCGAGGATCCATCATCCTTCCTCCCTAGAAGAGTCCCACAAATCAACCACCAACGCCTCCTTGTTGTCAGTCAAAGCATACAGAGAGGGGAAAGAATCACAAAGAGCCTCCTCTCCGCACCAAACGTCTTTCCAAAAGCTCAGCCTTCTACCATTCCCCAAAGAGAAACGACATAGGGAAAGACTGTATCCCATTCCTTTCTCTAATCTCCTTCCAAACGCTTGTCCCAGAAGCACCTCTAAAAGCACAAGAGACCTAGCCTCCTCGTTCCTCCTCAAATTTCCAGCAAATGACATTCCTCCTTAGGGCATTCTTTTCATTTGCGAAGCGCCAAATCCACTTACACAAAAGGGCTCTATTGAGAATAGAAAGGTCTCCAATCCCCAAACCTCCATTCCTTTTGTTTGCACAAACCGTGGATCACATAACAAGGTGAGGCTTTTTATCCATATTACCTCTGCCCCATAGAAAGTCTCTCTGAATCTGTTCTAACATAAATCTGACCCATTTAGGGAGACAAAAAAGAGACATGAAGTATACTGGTAAGCATGACAAGGTGCTTCGAATAAGGGTTAACCTTCCTCCTTTGGAGATATACTATCTCTTCCACAAAGTTAGCCTCTTTCTAAACCGTTCCTCAATCCCATCCTGGCCTTTACGAATTATAAGCCAAGGGAGTCCCGAATAGGAGGATGGAAGGGCTCTACCTTCTGACCCGGTTCGAGGAGCTAAAACATCTACATCTATAATCCTCCCCATTGAAATAATCTCACTTTTATTCAAGTTGATCCTTAACCCTAAGATAGCTTCAAACCACATCAATAACCAACTTAAGTACATCATTTGATCTTGATTTGCCCCACAAAAGAGAATGGTATCATCCGCATATAACAGATGAGAGATAACCATCCCCTCCCCATTTCTACCACAAATGCTGCTGCCTGAAAGAAAGCCCCCTTCAATTTCTCTACCAATAAGATAGCTCAAAGCCTCCATCACGATCACAGAAAGGTACTGGGATAAAGATCCCCCGGTCTCAAACCCCTAGAGCTCCCGAAAAAACCAAAAGGAGTACCATTCACCAACATTTAAAAAGATGCCGTAGAAATACACCATCTTATCCAGATTAACCATTTTTACTTAAAGCCATTTTCCATGACTTGAAGTAGAAATCCCGATTCGAATGGTCATAAGCTTTTCTATATCGGAATTTGCAAAGAAGCTGTTCTCCTTTCTTCTTATCAAAGAATCAATATTTCATTTGCAATTAGGGCCGCATCGAATTTGTGGTCCCTCAGCATTTGGGATGTTGACCTGGCGACCCACCACCTTTTATTTATTGCAGAACCTTTGCCAAAATTTTGTATAAGCCCCTCACAAGGCGTTATTTCGTCCTTTATATCCACTACATTCTCATTTTTGGGAACCAACACTAGAAAAGTGGAGTTAAGGCTTCTAACAAACATGTTATTCTCATGAAATTCTTTGAAAAAACCCATAATTTCCTCCTTCACAAAATCCCAGCTGAATTGCTAGAAAGCTATGGAAAAACCATTCGGGTCTGGTGCTTTGTCCCCATTCAGGTATGATAACGTTGTAAAAACCACTTCCACAATGAAAGGGTCTTCCAGTTTGGCAGCCACATCGCTTCCAATTTCCTTAAAGCTTAGACCCGATATACTCGGGCGCCAACCACCAGGGTCTGAAAGAGTCCTTATAGGCATCGGCCACCTCCCTCCTAATGGTTGCTTCCTCTTCAAACCAAATTCCAATGATTTTGATTCTCTTAATAAAGTTTCTTCTAGGAGAATTAGCCATTTTATGAAAAAAGCACATATTCTATCTCCTCCTTTAGAAACTTCTGGACTTTTGCCTTTTGCCTCCCGAGGGCACTTCTCGAGAAAGACCCGAGTATTTGTAGTCCTCCCTAGCCAAGTTTCTCTCCTCTGTTTCCTCTAAAGTTAACAGGTTGCCCTTCTCTTTAACATCCCGGTGATTGATTCTGCTCAAAGCATCACTCTTTTTCACCTCAACTCTGCCAAAAACATCCTTGTTCTAGATCTTTAGGATTCCCTAAAGAGCTTTTAACTATTCAGCCAAAACAAAACTGAAGGAACCTTTGAAGTTCAAGTTCTACCACCAAAGTCTTAGCATATCCTTGAAGCCCTATGCTTTTAGCCACATATTTTCAAAACGAAAAGGTCTAGGGCCCAATCTAATAACAACCCAACCAACACCAACCATCCCCCAAAATCCAGCATGATTGGACAATGATCTGAGGTTGGCCTAGGCAGTGTGGATTGAATAACATTGCTAAAGTGGCTTTCCCAATCATTTGATACTAAAAAGCAGTCAATTCTGGACATTGACCAATTTTTGCTACCTCCCCTCTAGGTAAAAGGGCCCCCTTGCAAGGGGATATCTCTAAGCTCCAATTCTTCTATGACTTCTGTAACACACATATAACACTAATATAACATGTTTACAACATTAATGTAACAACAAACATTCTCCTTAATGTAACTTTCAAACCTAGATTTACCTCAACATGAAATAATCTCTAAATTTGCTTCCATTTACATCACACAATCCATTTTCATTTATATTAAAATTATGATTTTCCTATAAAAACGAGATTTTAACCAACAAAATCACATTTTTCAGAACTAAAGTCAATTAATATCACCCAAGATTCAAACAAACCCTACCAATCTTTCAAATTTAATGGAAAAACAACAAAATGAGAAAAAAAAAAAAAAAAAAACCTTACCCAGGATTTCTTGTCTCCAACGAAAATGGAGGCATCAAAAGACATGTTTTCTAGGGTTTCAACTTTGAATAATAATCACAAACAAATACACACCTCAAACAGCACCAAGTGTAGAGATTAATTCACTGGCAAACCCATAAAGAGGAAAACCGAAAACTATAAGCAGATGAACTGATCCTATCATTTACAATTAAAGAAGTTAGACATGGAATCAAATTAATTAAAAATAGTGGCAGATAAAAGTTTGACTACGATGCATCTCACTTTTCTAGGGAGGGTTTAGAATGGAAGGAATGGGGGGTTAATTGAAGAAAGAAAAATGAACCCACCAGATGATACGATCATAATTTTTTTTTATAGGCAGAGAAGCAATCTATTAACAAACAAGAGGTGACAAAGCACCTAACCCCAAGGTATAAAGGGAGTACACAGGGGAGGAACAAGGCGAAAACAAGATACGATCATAAAAATCACATGACAAAAATTGATTCACTTGAACTGATAAAATTCAGAAAAATAAAAATGAGAATTTGATAGCCCACCTCGAGGAACTCCTCGGCGTAGGCCTGGGCAAGCTGAGTCTTAAGCTGATCCATGAAGTCTTCCGTTGAAATTTGGGGAGACGATCCAGTTGATGGAGAATGTGTTGAAAAAGAATCCATCTCCTCCTCTCTTCAGTCTCTGCAAACCCTTCTAAAACCCTAGAAGACATACATATGTAGTTTATACAAAGGAAGCCCTAAAATCCTCCATGCTCCACCCAAACCGAACACCTGCGGGCTTGGGCTGAAAACGGCCCAGTGATTTCGATTAGGGAGAGCTATTGCAGACTAAGCCCAGTAAATTTACCATCCACGAGTTCTAAAGCCCAATCACTAGTATAATGTTGGGCCTGAAATGGGAATTGGTTAAATAAGAATATAAATTTCGAGCCCACTGAAAAAATTAATAACTTTTTAAAACTATTTATAATGTTTTATATATCCCAAAAAAAATCTATGAAATTGAATTTTTTGTATAGCTCTTTACTTATTCTATAAAAAACTTTTAGGGTTGTGGGTTCTCCGCATTTGGATTTTTAAGATTTTAAAATATTTAAATCTATAAAACATCAGATATTTATTTTTAAAATGTTGATAATAATTATGAAACTCTTATATATGTATATCATCTTTTTAAATAATTTCTATTTACTTATTTATTTTAAAATTGTATTAGAAAATATTTTTCATTTTTTAATTGCTACAAAAATATTCTTGAAATTCCTCCACTGAGATTCTCCATTCAAATATTTGATGAACCCAAAACATTCTTTAGTCAAAGTATTTGTGCTCTTTAAATGATTTCATAATCAATAGCTAAAATTGTTCAGTTTATTGAATGACAATGATAGATATTATTAGTTGCATTTAAAACATAAAAATTTATTATTAGTCGTTATGCTTCATTTTCGAAAAGTATTAAAAAAATATTTTCATGTTTTTTTACTATGAAAATTATGAAAAAAATAAAATGTATTTTTAAATTATCTAAATTTTATATGAAAACAAAAAAAAAGTGAAATGAGTTTGAATATTATATATACTAGGCACGTGGACGGTTAGGTCATAACGTTCTCTACATTAAAAGAATCAAATTTAATATGTAAAATACATGTAATCTATAAAAATGAAAGAGAAGGAGATGATATAAGAAATATTACATAAGAAAAGTTTAGCAATAAAAGATATCATGTTAAAAAAATAAAATAAAAGAAGTGATTATATAAAGAATGAATATTATAGATCTTAATTTGGTTGGAAGAGTGAGTACCTCTTTGGTGGAACAACAAGTATATAATGTTTAGCAACATTAGCTCCATTTCCTTTCAAAATAAACACTGATTTGAAAAGTGGAAATATATAAAATTAATTGGATGAATAAAATGTTAATTTAAAGATTTTTGTAAATTTTTGCTTTCTTTTTTCAATAAAAAAAAATATTCATTTGGGAAATACATACCTTTTAGTTAAGGACATAGAAACATGATCATTGAATTTTCCTACGTCAAACGTCTGGGTCATAACGTTAGGAAATAAAAAGAAAACTATGGGAATCTAAATAATTGTGTCAACATAAGAGAATGAAATCAATTAAAAATAAATTAAATATACTACCTTGTAATTTAAAGCAATTACAGTTTCTTTCCTTTTCTTTTTCATTTTTTGGTAACATTATATAGATGAAACCCAAAAGTATAAACAACGGACGAATAAGAAACCAACAAACAAAACTCTGTTTTGTACTAGTTCTCTTTGTCAATTAAATTGACGAAAAAAGTGTTGAGGTAAAAGAAAATTACACTTCAAATTTTATATTGTTGCTGATAGTTGCGTATACGACATCCTAAACATATTTCAAATATAGGAACATGAAAATAAATAGAATCTTACATGCCTTCAGCTATTGATTTTTTGAAAGCCTGAAACTATATCACAAAAAACCAACTTATAGAACATTTTTCCTTTCCCTTACTTTACTATCTCGAATTGATGAAATTCTCAATAAATAAAATGAATTTTTTTTTGATGTGATAAACTGATGAGAATATTACGCTTTATATAGTAATTATTATCGAAGCTACGAGTTGTATTGCTTACGAAGAACTCTGCTTCGCTCTAATTTCAAAGTTTCAAAAGTTGAAACTTTTCAAAAGAGTTTTACCATTTCAAAATCTTATAAAACCTTACATTCTCCCACTTGGTACAATTATTAATAAAACCTTTGAGTTAACAAAATACATGAATCATAGAGATAAGTCCTCAAATAATGAGTATTATCAACTATGTATCACAATGCATTGCTTTTTAATTACTTAATGTAGTAACAAAAACTTAATGAATAAACCCTATGTTTATTCTAGGTCAATAAATATACTTTCTCAAATGAATTAAGTGCACATGAAAATGAGAAAATATTTGTAATATATAAGAATTTCATAAACTAAATGTATATATACAATTACAAGAAACAATCCCGTTATGTCACCATGATCCTTGAATTTCATGGGTGGCATGCCTTTAGTCAAAGGATCGGCTATCATCAGCTTGGTACCTAATATGCTCCAATGACCACACTTGTTTTCCTTAACATGTTCTCTAATATTTAAAATCATTTAATCGATGTCTTCTTCGACTCCTCTTCTTATTGTGCTTGTGAAACAACACTTGGTGAGTTAATAATAAAATCCTCAATGATTCTAGAAATGAGATCCACTAACTCTAAGCCCATAAATGAAACTCTAGTCATACACACCTTGTGAAACAGCCTCAAAACAAGGCAATTGACTTGCAGTAGAAGTGGCAGTCAAGTTATTTGACCTTCTCGAAGCAGCTCTATAAGCCATTGATGAAAATGTGTACCTAGATGTTGGGTTAAATCAACGCACAACCAATAAGTTTGCATCGAGAATAATTTACTTAGGATCAAGTTGTCCATCTGTCTATACATAAGCATATAATCTTTAGTTCCTTATAGATACCTCATGACTTTCCTTGCAGCTCCCCAATGGTCCATACCTGAATTACTTTGATATCGCCTTAACACTCCAAGCGCATGAAATGCAAGTCTTGTACAAAGCCTAGGCATACATAGGTTACTTGGCTTCTTTGAAGCATATGGAATATTCTTCATGGATTCATTTCTAAATCATTTTTAGGGCATTGATTTAGACTTGGCAATACCCTTCATAATGGGAGCAACACTTGGTAGACAATTCTTTATTGAAATCTATCAAAACTTTGTTAATATAGGTTTCTGTGATAGACCTAAAATACGCGAGATCTATCTCTATGGATCTTAATGTAATGTATAAGATGCCTCACCCATTTTTTTCATATCAAAGTTTTTGAAGAGGAATTGTTTCACCCCATGCATCATTCCCTTATCATTGGTTGCAAGTAAAATGTCATTCACGTATAAAACAAGGAAACAAGTTTTACTCCCACTGACTTTCTAGTATATACATTGATTCATGAGGTTTTCAATGAAACCAAATGAAGTAATTACTCCATGGAATTTGTAATATCATTGACGGAAGGCTTGTTTCAAACCGTATATGGATTTCTTAAGCTTGCAAACCAAATGCTCACCTTCCCTAGAAGAGAAACCTTCAGGTTGTTTCATGTATACCTCATTTTCTAGATCACCGTTAAGAAATGCCATTTTCACATCCATTTGTTGTAACTCAAGGTCGAAATGTGTCAACGAATGCCAAAGCCTTCTGAAAGTCTTTCTTGAGTTACAAGAGAAAGGTCTCCCTTATAATGGTCTTTCTTTTGAGTGAATCCATATGAAGTCTGTATATCTTTCAATGTGTCCTAATGAGTCTCTTTTGGTGTTATAGACCCATTTCTGACCAATGACGCCGTCCCTTAAGGCAACTCTACAAGGTCCCAAACTTCGTTGCTCTTCATGGAATCTAATTCATCCTTCATAGCATTATACCATAGATTAAACTCTTTACAACTTAAGGCTTGTGAAAATGTTTTAGGATCATTTTCGGCTCCAATATCAGTTTCTTGTAAATACACTATGTAGTCACTAGGAATCACCGACTTCCTTTCACGAGTAGATCGTCTTAATGTTGGACCATCTTCTCCTTGAGAAGCATTAGTTCATTGTATTCAGATTATGTGGTAATTCCTGAACTTGTTGATCCTCTTGAAGGTTCTCAGCTACTTGTGGAACTTCAATGATTGGTTGTTCAACACTAATTGGAACTTTAAGGAGTGTTATGAACTATAACCAATCTATCATATGACGTGGAAGGTTGAGTTTCTATATGATGAGTGAAGAGCGAGATTAAATTCCTGAATCGATCCCTCCCACTGATCATGTCATTTTCAGGAAACTTCGCGTTCCTTGATTCCACAATCCTAGTCGAATGAGATGGACAATAAAATCTATAACCACTAAAGAAACCAATAAAGAAACCACTAAGTGTCCTTGGGTCCAATTTCTTCTCATGTGGATTATATATTCGCACCTCAGACGGACAACCCCAAATGCGCATGTGTCGTAAACTCGGTTTCCAATTTTTCCATAATTCAAAAGGTGTCTTTGGAACAGCCTTAGTTGGAACATAGTTTAATATATGCACTGCTGTCTTAAGTGCGTCAGTCCACAAAAATTTAGGAAGATTGGAGTTGCTAAGCATACTCCTCACCATGTCTACTAAAGTTCGATTTCTTCTTTTTACTACACCATTTTGGTCCGAAGAACTAGACATAGTGTATTGAAGTGACTATCACGTGCTCTTGAGAAACTTTGCAAGGGCCAAGTCTTAATAAGATTCTTGGTGTGCACTGCAATAGTATTTACCATCTCTATGAGATCTATAGCGCATTTTCTTCCCGCATTGGTTCTCAACTTCAACCTTAAAGACTTTGAAGGCATCCAATGCTTCATACTTATTATGAAGCTAGTACACATACATATATCGTGAGTAATCATTAATGAAAGTGATGAAATATTTTGACCGGTAAATCCCGGACAGTAGCAGCAATAACCGATATGTATGATTTCCTAATAGACAGACTCTATTGGCATTCTTCTTAGACTTGTTTGTCTGCTTTCACCAATAGTCACAAGTCCAAGATGGAAGTATAATCTAAGCACTAAGTGCACCATGTTTACTAATCTCTTAATTCTATCTATGGAGATGTGACCTAATCTTCGATGCCATAACATAGAAGAATTCTCATTAATATTACAACTCTTAGTACCAATATGAACATGCAAAGAATTATTAGTGACTTCATTCTGTAAAGAAATTCTATATAGACCATCTATCACGCCCTCGACCCCCGCATAGGCGAACGAAGGGGACACGAGACCGGACTGGGACTCTTTACTTTCTTTTTCAGACATTGGTGGACCCAAGTCTTATAACTTAATCAAAATATCATATAAAAAGGATACAAAATAAAACTACCACTGTAGTGGTGTTTACAATATCAATACATATAGTCCTGAATCCCATTTACATATACACATACAAAAACTGTACATTGTTTACATATTCGAGTCACGGAACCGTGGCGGTGAACCCACCTGATCTTGCAGCTGATATGCGAAAGATCGCGGACGTCCTCCTCTGTACCTACACGGATTAAAAACCCGTGCTAAGCTTTATGCTTAGTGGGAACATATAACTTATACATATACACTTGCCTTTATACTCTTTGTCAGTAAGCATATAACAGTAACAAATATCAGGATTCATCATGAATTCAAATAACAAACTTACACACATACTTGTACTTATAGCAGACTTATGCTTAGTGAATCTCCGTAAGAGGATTCGCAGGCTTACGCTTGTTCATGAGGTACCATTAGATGCTACGGATCTTATACTTGTCTGAAGTGCCCTACGTAAGTACACATTCGGAAGCGGAACTACTTCTCTTATTCGTTATTCAAATTCTTATCATATGTGTTTGACTATGACAGTAATAAGAAATGAGTAAGGACACAACACAATAAGTCTTGTGATGCCATCAAAGAGGTGTCGTAGCACCAAACGGGAGTCTTTGAAACCTTGAGTGTTGTCACACTAATCAGAGGAGTAGAAGTCTTAAGCGAGAGAGTCTTGAAGCACTAAACAGAGAGTTTCGAAGTACTAAACGTGCCTAGCCACGTAACAAAGGTGCCATGTCATTCAATATCTGGTCTTAGGCAGTCCTACAATTCTATGTGTTTAGGAACTTCCTATTTTATCATAGGGCATTTAGTTTGCCACCTTCGAACTCGCCCGACTAATTTTCCTTTACTTTACCCTTCTGAACATGTATGGACCCTTTTATACACTTATAGGGTCCTCATTAATCTAATAGACGAGTCTTAAGAGCAACGAAATAACAAAACAAAACCAAAACACAACATTTTTCATGCTGTGAACAATAGCTTAGTCGAAATTGAACTCGAGGTCGAGACTGACCTTCCTCTCGGCCTCGCGACGGCGTGAGGATCATACGCCCCGGCTGCGAGATCCCATGACCTACCACAGTTCTTATTTTCTTTTCTTTCAAAATCCAAGCAAATCAAGGATATTCATATATTCTTTAGACACATCTCAGTATGTGGTCTAACTTAACCAAAATAATCATAAAGGATTAGGTCAGGTTTTCCAAACCAACTCCATCTGCAAGTTAGGTTAACTTCTAACACTAGAGCATGTCTCCCGAAACACCATAAGTAAGAATCATACAATCCATACTCATCTTATACAAAATAGGGTTTACCAACCCTGACTTTCAAGACATCTGGGATTCGGATGCATTCTTAGCTAAACCACAGGAATGGAACCACTAATATCCCATCTGAAACACTTCAAGCAAATTGAACAAAACCATAGCAAATCCAAACAAGTATCCAAACCTTTATTGACTTCCTCTTCTTCTTCTCTTCTTCTTTTCTTCTTCTCCTGTATGTGAACCTCCAAAAATACCCCGAATGAGAGATAAAGTGATGCTGGCTTGGTCTCATCTCATAAGGCCTTGTTTGGCCATCAAAAATGCATTAATTAACTTAAGTTTCCTTTTATTGCCCTTTAGTCCTTCATCTCTCCTCTTTTTATCTAAGTTAGCCATATTTAAACTTTGGCATAATCTTGTTACCTTATGACTTTTGTGTCCTAATTTGTAAATTTATAAATGTACCCTTGTACCTTGTACAAATTCCGGGTTTTCGATATTTTCATGTTTTGAATTTAAATTGCGAAAAATTTAAATTATATCTACAAAATACCCATAAACATGTCGAAAACGACTAGGGTATATTTTGGGGTGTTACACCATCTACTAATATACCTGTTCTAATATGATTTGATTTATAAAATAAGTTAAATACATTGTCTTGAAAAGTAAAAGAAAAACCTAATGGAACTAGTCTAGAAACATAAATCAAGTTTCTTGAAAAACTTGGTACATAAAAGGTCCTTTCCCAAACTAAAACAAAGCCATTGCTTAGTGTTAACGTGCATGTCCTGATAGCCTCCACATGTGAGCCCATCTTGTTGCCTGATAAGATGCTTAACTCACTTCCCTTTAACCTTAGGTTTGCATACCCTAAAAGAGTTTGCAATGTGGATGGTAGAACCCGAATCAATCCACTAGGTGTTAACATTAACATTAACCATATTAGATTCATAACAAATAAAGGATGATAGATTACCTTTCTTCTCAAGCCACTTCTGGAATTTAGGACAATCTTTCTTCACGCGTCCCTTCCTTTTACAGAAGAAACACTTATTTTCCTTCTTGATATCATCCTTAGGTGATATTCTACCTTTCCCCTTCTGATTTGATTTAGAAGTGTAAGTTTGAGATGTGTCATTCCTTTTGTTCTTCCCAAAAGTTGTAGCCAACATCGCACTTTCACCCAATTCCATCACGAGCTTCTCTTCTTCTTGCACACACATGGTCATTAATTCATTGATTGACCATTTATCCTTATGTGTATTATATGAGATCTTAAAAGGCCCGTATTGATGAGGAAGAGTGTTCAGAATAAAGTGTACTAGGAAGGACTTCGACATATCTATCCCGAGTTTCTTAAGTTGAGCCGTGATGTCCTCCTCTGAATGATGTGCTCATAGCACACCCTAGCAGCTTATGATACGAATGGAAGAACTTCATTATTAGGGTACTTGCAAATTTTGTGCGAAGTGGCCAATTGTTCGCCTAATGACTTTTAACAAATCTTGGACATATCGTGTATTGCTTTCGATAAGACCCTAATACTACTAGGTGATTTTTGCTCTTAATGAACATTCGTTGAGTCGATTGGATCTCTCTTCCATGTTAAATAAGCGCAACCGGCCAGATGTGCTCTTACATCACTATGGTGGTTTCGATTTTCTTATGGCATAATCGATGTCCATATACCCTAAATGAAGGAGAATTCTTTCTTTCCATATTTTATACTTGTCACCCCTAAGTTCTGGAATGTCTAGGTGCATATCAGTGCAACTAGCAGGTTGAGATATTGGAAAAAGTCCAAAAACTTATGTTAGATTTGAGGCTTATATCACTAATTGCATGTGTTACCAATGTAAAACACGCACTAAACTATATCTAATTTAATAAAGATTACCTATGGGAAAAATCTTTATTTAATTAGTTCTTTTTAACTTTATGATAGAAATTTCAAATTATTTAATTTTGATGGGTGAAGCAGTAACTAAGCGAATAGATGCAAATGCGTTTATATCTGTGGGAAAGTCGGGTAAGTGGAGGGTCTGCTTGGTCCTCTTAATAACCACTAATCTTGAGGCTCTTATCGCCCTTTTGTCAGGACTTTCCTAGACATGTATAGTCCACACAAGTACCACTTAATGTTTCAAGGTTCTGAAACCACTATATAATTTGCATTTATATCCTTAAAGATAAAACAACCAAATTATGTACCAATTCATAATTCCTGTGGGTAAATTATGAAAATAATCTGGCATCTCATCCTAATTAATTATATAAATATAACAAAATTTCCTGTGAGATAAATTTTATTATATTAAGTATAATTAATTACAAGTTTATGTCTCATTCTTTATGTGATCTTAACTTAATAAATAATTTTAATTAATTAAAGATGCTGGCTATTCCCTAATGAACCAAAATTATATTGATCACATGGACATTTTATAAGTATTTAATTGTGCTTTCTAACTTAGGCACTAAACTTAAGTTTTATGTATAGTATCAAATTTTATTGAATAACATAATTAAACCATCCTATTATGATATAAAAATTGTATAATTAATCATAATTATCACACACAATTTGATTTCATACAAAAGAATCAAAGCATAAATAATACATTCATGCATGAGAAAGCCTTAAAGTCTGTAAATTTTATTAGTATTATTCTTAAATAAGCATGATTTGAGCAATTAATAAATAATGCTTAAGCACATATATAATGAATATGGAAGCTCATAGGAATTAAACATATAAATACTGTTAAACCAATTAAAGGTGACTTGATTCAAAACCAAGCCCAAACCTTTAAGCTTTCTAACAAGCCTGCTTAATATTGCTGAAGCCCAAGAATTAAGCTTTTTCATATAGACCAAAATACTATTTATTTATTTATTTATTTTTAAAGGTTGTCTTCTTCGTACAGCCTATAGGATCTCCATTAGAACTAGAAACATGATTTTTTTTTTAATTGGCTGTTTGTTGCTATAAAATCATAAAAAACACATTGAATCAAATATAAAGGTGATTTAATGATTCTAAAACAATTAAAAACCAAAACTAGAAGATCCAAAATTCTAGAAAAAATGAGATCCTTTACTGCAAATTTTTTTTTTTAGAAACGTAAAACTTGCAGAATAAATATCCAAGGCAGAGGTTCAATCATGCTATGATACCAAATGATAGTTGCGTATGCAACATCCTAAACATGTTTATAATATGGAAACATGAAAAGAAATAGGATCCTAAACATGTTGATGAAATTCTCAATGAATAAAACGAAATTATTTTTTTTTAATGTGATAGAGCAGTAAGAGAGGACCCCTTTATATAGTAGTTATTCCATCAAAAATTATAGTTATATTGCTTATAGAAGGTTATCATGTTAAACTTTCAAATTTCAAAGTTTCAAAAATTGAAACTTTTCAAAAGGGTTACACCATTTCAGAATCTTATAAAACCTTACAATTACATTTGGCATAGACAAACTAAAATTCCAGGAAGGCGAAAAGCATATATTGTTGGATTTATGCTCCAGAAGTAATCTAGACCGTTGATCAAGAGTCTTAATTAATAATGGGTCATAGGATCCCCAAGCTAGCTCATTAGATGTGAACCATTTAACTAATTATTAAAATCTGAGAATGACATTTATTGAGCCCAATTTGTTATAAAACCTAGGAGGATTAGGGTTAAGCGATGCATAAATATGCTTCCGTACTAGCCTCCCGGGGTTTAGTTCACATGTATTTTAGAGATTGAGAATCTCGATGAAAAAAAAACACCTTGAAGCAAAGCGTAAGGTTTCGAGGAGTGTTTTTCGGATTAACCTTCTAGTTTCTTTTGGCGATCCAGGTGTGCCCACCACCTTCTAGTTTGTCACGTAGAGAATAATAACTTGGAAGGTCATGTGGATTCTAGAAGAGATTTTATGCACTACTACAGGTTAGTAATGGGTGATGAAAATATCACATCAAATACGATTGTATTTAGCGTGCGGTCACGGCTTCGGTGCTATGATTCACTGCCGATTGGTATCCAGGCTTGGTTGAATTGGTGTGTGATATATTGAATCCATAATTTTATTCTCATGTATATGTGATGTATATTAAATATCACGATTTGATTCTATTATTTACGTTATTTATAATTTTTGTATTATGAATGAGATGATTTGGTTTTAGCCTTAATCCATGGTAGTTTTTGTATTTTTTTGGGGATGTAAAAGGAGGTAATCATAGATTAGGTTTCCTCCTTGATTTATTTGTTATTTATTTTCACATAATTTTATTTAGTTTGCACTTTGACCTTGTCCGGCTTGATCTCGATCATTGCCACGACATATGTGTGGTCGCCCTTCCTAAGGCCTTTCTTGAGTTACAGGGCGGACAAAGTCTTCTCCCTTGAAGGTCTCTTAGGCGACTTGCTGATGCCGGCCACAAAGCATGGCTGCTTCTCATCCATGATCAACAGTCCATTCAAGTGTGGCAACAAGGCTACCTTGGCTCTTTGGAAGAAATCGTTTACTTTAAAATGAATTCAAAATATCAAAGACGGAAGTCTATCATTACCTTTACAATCCCCCATCACGGTGCCATGTTGTCGCCATACCATGTCGTCTCTTGTGCTTAGGCGTTTGCGGCTTTGAGCTTCTTGTGTCTTTGAGCTTCTAAGCCCAGGGAATGCAGCTGCCTCGCTGTTGATCTGAAATTGTGGAGTGGCCACATTTGTGCGCAGCCTGATTTTACGCCCTCCGTCGGCAACTCGACATACATCAGTCCCCTGTGAGTCGCCTCGGCTCGCATTGCATTGAGAAACTGAAGAGGGTTGGCTCTTGTAGGGATCTCTACCCCCGCCCGTCTTCCGTCATCAGCCATAGTGCGTTGAGCTTCTCCTTCTTTGAAGCGATCCCTCGCTCGATGTGGCCATCGCGGATACATTTATCCAGACGGCCTAATAGTTTGTGAGGAAGTCCTTCCCCACTTTGCTTTGCATATCCTGCGCTTCTTCCAACCCTTGCCTCAATCTTGGAGGTCTTTCCATCGACCGGGATTCGACTCATGCGTAGCCTTTCCTTTTGGATGGGAGTAGAGGAAGAGTCTCTTTCAGCCAGTCGGATAGAGCGATGCATTCTTTGCCATGGGCGAGCAAGTCTTGGACACCTTGCCGCCTCAGTTCAGTTTGAGCCCATCCTTGCAACCCGGACATGAAGTTGAACAATTTTTCGACCGGACATGTCATGATGTCAGGATCAACAAGTAATCTTTCACACTAGTCTCACGTGGGCGGAAATGCGCCGGTTTCTTGAGAGACTCCTCGCCATCCACGGCATTTGTGTTAGGTAGGTGGCCAATCCTTCAACTCATTTTTCAGATCTCCCGGCTCTCGATCTTTGGTCGACGATGCGATGTCATCGCTCGTTACGGTCAAAGCTACAAGCTTTGCATCACACAATCCAAATACATAGTGGTTATCGTTACTGTTCACCCTCTGGGTATTCGAAGCGTGATGAAATATTGCTCCATGTCAGAGGAAGTTCTCCAAGTCTTTTGCGTTCAGTGCGCCACCAAAAGTCTTAGGCTCAAGTACTCGCACCTTCGTAGAGAGCGGATGCAGCGGTTGGCGTGCCACACCTTTGCTCGCTTGACAACCACGATCTCCCTCCCAGAGATAATCCACTCTTTCGAACTCCTCGGTCATGGCTTGCGATCGGTCATGGAATGACCCCATGACGGTGTAACGGTGTATAAAATGAATGCCCTAAATGCGCAGAATGTGTAGCAGCCCCGAAGTAATATAGTGTACTTAACGTGCGGATATCGATCCACGGGAAGGTAAATTGACTACAGTTACCTTTTCAAAGCGATAATATCTAAATAAAGGATTTTAGGATAAAAAAATCAAATGAAACTATATAAGTAATTGATTCTGGTGAATTAATGGTGTTGGCGCCTGAGGTTAAATGCGCCCCACATCACGTTCAATGGATTACTTTCCTAAAGATAGTGTTACTCAAATATATTTTGTAATATGTTAATTGGCGAGGTGATCTTGTTTCTGAGATGTCCCTCTCTCGAGTATATCACTTTATCTAAGTAGAATAGAATCAGTATATCTCTATCTCGACTCGGTATTCAGGAAATGCTTAAATGTTTCTAACCCCGAATACCACCTTCGAGGTTCGGAATATCTCTGATAACCAGATGACTAAAGGCTACTCTACCCAGATCCGAATACCCTCATCTCTCGAATCTCGAATCTCCAGTGTGCTTATGCTAACATTGGCCAGATGTTATCATATAATTGAATACAGGTATAGAGTAGATATGACAAATTAATAACAATTGAATAACATGAAATATCAAACTTTAATCCATTGTTCGTAGCGAGGGTTTGATGTAACCTAGAAGAGATCTAGAACATAATGGAATAAGATAAGCTGTTTATAAAAAGAAAACATTGTTCTAAGATCAGAAAATATCACGAAAAATGAAAAGCGTACAATTCGGGCACTTCCTCGGTCGATGTCCTCTGCTCTCGAAACAGTGCCTACGTTAAATGCGCTTCGATCTCCGATTTACGAGCTCTAATTTGCTTTTTAATGAGGGCCATGATTTTTAATGTGATCGCGGCGTGGCGACATCGCGGCGATGGTAGCGTCCGCGGCGTGGTGACGTCCGCGGCGTGGGAGCGTTGCGGCGTGGGGGCGTCGCGGCGTGGCCAGTCTTCATCGCCTTGTTCCCATTTGCTCCAAAAATGCGCTACCGTTCTTGCTCTTTTCACACCAGTGCTCTGCGTTCCCGCGAAAACTCTACTCGATATTCTAGTCACCAAAGCTATAAAATTGCTCTAAAATAAACGGTAAAATGTGGTAGTAGTATAATATGAGTGTTTAAGGCACTCATCACACCCCGAGCTTAGTTTCTTGCTTGTGCTCAAGCAGGCAAACTCTAAACGAGACACACACGACACCATCTGGCTAACACTCAGCGGTGGTGCACATCTTTGTGGGGATCAAATTGGGCGACTCACATACCCTTTGTTTTCATCGATGTTCATTGAAGGCATACGGATGTTGACTTTCGGTAAATTCGATTGAGATAGGTGAAAGCGTGGTATCAAATCCTGTGGTGTTGATAGCCTTTCCCAAAATCCTATGTGCTTATGCGAGTGATTTTCAGTATATGCCTAGGTTACGTGCCCGAGCTTAAGCTCAACCCACCTGAGCTAGGAAGCGAACTAGGCAAAGGGATAGGAAGCACCCATTTATTTATGTCCTTACTTAGGGGCTTTCCTACGATACCTAGTAAAATGGAAGACCTAGTGCCCAGTTTTGTAGTGTTCCACGTAGCGGGGATCCATTGGTGACTCCTTTAGGTTAGTTAAGGGCACCAGGCATTTCAATTCCTTGAAACTTCACCTAGAACACTCGGCAAACTCAAACGGCCCCTAGGTTGCGTGAATGATCCATCTTACATCCCCATATAGCGAGAGCGGTGAAATCCCGACTCCGTGAGTTAACGGGGCATTAGGCTGATAGGCCCTCGAATGTGCACGGGATTAGATTGGATGATCCAGCTTATTCTTATGCATATACCTATTTTGTCATATTTCTTTTGCTTTTTACTCTCTTTTTCTATTGTTTTTGTATTTTCTCTTTTGGTTGGGGCTCAATGGCAATCCTCTTTTGATTAGGTGTCCACATCGCTCGAAATGGATTCGAATCTCATAGGTTGATCGAGACTTTGGTAAACAGTTGGCGTATGCATACTCTGAAGTCACTAGTGTGTGAAGTGCGATAGAGTTTTGGCCCAGTTTCTTGACTACCGGGATTGATTCACTAACCCTTTTCAACTATTGATCTAATTCACAGAGCATCAAGCGAATGTATGCATTTGAACAAGTTTTAGTGAACTTCGATCAAAATTGATCGATTTTCAACATATGGCACAAATGTATGCAATTACTACATGCAAAAAATGTCTAAAATATAATCAAACAACTAACACACATGACTCATGAACATGAGAGAGTGCGATGTAAATAAACTAAAAACAAAACACTAATATACGAAACACGATAAAATCGACCTCTTTAAACCAAGCAATAAACAAAACAAAATATAATACCCGATCATCACGCCCCTCCCCCGAACAAAATATCCGGTGTCCCCCTTGTGTAAGATAAAAGCGTAAGGGTAAGGAACTCCCACTGAATATCAACTACTTTGGTGGCGGTGGTGGTGGATGGTGAAAAGCGAGTACGGGCGGCGGAGCTGCGCGTAGGCACAACAACTGCTTGGTAGAATGATGGCGATTGGCGAAGCGGTCGCATATGAAGCCTTATGGCGCCTCCATGTCTGTGCGAGGACTCGGTGCTCTGGGTCTCATCGAGAAGAGCGATCAAATGCTTTCGATTGAGTCGCGACAAGTCCTCAAGATGCAGTGAGGGCCAGGAGGGAGTGGCGCGTAGAGCTGGCCCCGGGTAGGTGGTGGGCTGTTTGGGATAGGGATGGAGGTGGGCTGGGGCGGTGGTGGAGTGGGGGACGAGGGGCGGCCAGGTCTCCACGGGGATCGCCCTGGGGATCCATAGCGAGCCCGATACTCATAAAGCTGGAGTCTCGTCCAGGGCTGGGAGCTGAGATCATGGAGTCCCCTCGGGTTGCGGGACACCGAGGTGTGTCAGCTTGACGAATATGGCTTTGCTTGGGTGGAGCCAAATTGTCGGTCGTCCGAGGCACCCGGCTTGTTTACCTGAAGCCAAATATCGAAAGACCTTTGAGTTCATTTTCGCATCTCGGTTGTGGAGGATCGCATCCTCATATAACATACACATCGAATGGTATGTCTGGATAATCGCGAAGTGCGGGAAGCATTTGGCGGTCACCTCACACGTCGTCGTCGGGATAGGCGAAGTGATGAAAATGGTGCCAAACCTTGGGAATGTAGGCCAAATGCTTGGCCTTGAGTGACCGCATGGCCTTAGCGGTGTTATCGCCCTTTGGCCTTTGGTCGATACGCGAATGATGACCTGTGGTAGTCGGGATGCTCGCGGAGGTGATCAAAGGGTCCCGGTGGGACATGCTCTAAGCCATAGGCCATTGATCGACCGTCAAGTCGATCATCACACGCACTCGACCTTTTCGAGGACACGGAAGCGAGGTTGCTTAAAATTCTCGAACTACGCTCATCGCCGCCGACGAGGGCTCGGGCATAAAGCACGCCACCCTAGCCGCAATCGCCGGAAGAAATCATCGCGAAGGAAACCCTTCTCTTTAATGAATGAGCGGTTCGCAAATTGCGCTAAACCGCCATGGCACTCACATTTACAAACCGCGAGGCACTCCAATGTGGGAGCTCTGTCCTCACTTGGTCGACTTTAAGGTGCAATTTTTGCCTCTTGCCAGACATATTAACTTAGGCAAAAATTTCAACACCTAATGTGTACTACAACCAATCAACTAATAACTACCTAAGGATTCAAAAACACCTAAATGAGACTCAAAACCCTAATGGAACCTAGCTAACCCAAAATGAGGGCTTACTGTTCCCAAAACTAGAATCCTAGTCTACGCACAAGCAACAACTGAACCCTGGACTACTGTACCCAAGCTAGAATCGGGTACACAAAGGGTAGGATGCCACTCATGACCCAAAAAACTCGGCGATGAGGGTGATCTCTACAAGTGGCCTACGAAAGAAAGGAGGTATCTCTCGACCGCTGATGAGAGCTCCGACGTGTCCTGAAGGCGGCGGTGGAGCTAGGTTTTGAAGGTTGAAGGCGTGTGAGGTGAAGAGCCAAACTGTATTATTCTTTAAGCAAAAACGGTCACGCTCGCGATTACGCGGACCACCGCCGCTGACGTGGGCGCAGGACAACACTCGTACCGACGCCGCTGACGCATGGAACCACGCCGCGACGGACGTAGTTAATGACTCCAATGGACGTCGCGACGTGAGAAACTAATGCACGCCAGCGAATGCGACGTAGGGCTTCATAAATTGACTTCGCGATTGAGATTTCACCAGCCGCGACGCGTGACGTAGGAGATAGTTAAATGACGCCGCGACGTGAGAAATCCACGTCGCGACGCGGGCGTAGAGAGCACTGACTGTCATGACGTGAAATCTACGCCGCGACGTGGCGTGAAGGTCTCCCAAGAGATTTTATATACGAACACCCCACTTTTCCGAGAACTCTACTTGTAAAAACTTCCTGACTTTGAACACTCGCAAGCCTCACCTACTCTTCCCAAGCCCCGAAATTAAACCAACAAACGTAAACACCGATCATGGATACAAATTTAGAAATCAAGAATTGCTGAAAAACAACAATAGAACTGGAAACTTAAAACAAAGTTTTGTGAACACTTGGGTTGCCTCCCAAGAAGCTTATGTTTAATGTCGCGTTAGCTCGACGATCCCGACCCACCTGTGCACTCCACACTTGTGGGATAAACCGGGAAATGCTTATGCGCATCCTTATAGTGCCTACACCCAATGCTCAAGGTGGATGAAATACTCTTTCAGACATGCCCTGCCCTTCGTCCTTCCAGGCGGTCATAGGCTTTTCCTCGAAGTTTTTCGCCGTCTTGCAAACTCTCTGTAATGAAGTCATGAGATATCGCCATTTTGATCTGGCTATCCGTAAGCTGTGGGTTGGAAAACATGGAAAGTGATCTCGTCTCCGACTCTAAGTTTGAGTTCACCTTCTTGCACATTGATCTCAGCTTTTCCTGTGGCTAGGAAAGGTCTACCAAGTATGATGGGGACCGAGTCGTCCTCCTCCATGTCCAGAATGACAAAGTCTGCTGCGAGGACGAATTTACCAACTTTTACTAGGACATTTTCGATTATAAATTCGAGGATGTTGGTAGGTCCGGCTCGGCAGTTTCAAGCTGATTGTAGTCGATTTTGGTTCTCCCAACTTTAACCTTTTAAACATCGAAAGCGGCATCAGTTTATAGCCGGCTCCTGGGTCACACTGCAGAAGCCTGCATAAACTGCTCCCTATAGAGAACGGTATAGCAAAACTTCCCTGATCTCAGAGTTTCGGGAAGCTTTTTTATGATGGCACCGCATCTCGCAGCGATGGTCCCATATTCCTCCAACTTCTCTTCTACTCGCTAGATTTTTCATGAATTTTACGTAACTTGCATGTTCACCTGCCTCCAAAAGGGTAGAGAGCACATGTAGCTTCAAGACGTCAAGAAACTTGCAAATCGCTTCTCTAACCCTCGCTCTTCTTCAACCTCCTCTCGAGGATATCGGAATTGGTATGACAAAAGCCCTATCTCGTTTTGTCCTGCTTCGTTGTTCCTTCCCGACTTTATTATCTTTGGATCGGCTTCCTCGTATCTCGAGGTTGCTCATCTCAGATCGGTCCTTTCGGGATGCTTCGTCTTGTCTTTTATTTTCGAAGTTCTCGTGACACCGGGGTTGTGGCCCCAAGTTCTCCACTTTCCACTCCTTGTAGTGATGGCCTTGCAAAGATTCTCTTTCCCTCTCCTCTAGGGTTTGCCTTTGAATTGCTTGGTAGTGAACCTTGTTGCCTTTCGCCTCAATAACCGTTTACTCACCCATCTCGTACTCCAAATTTCGCGCAACCGTGCCGCTTGATCGTTCAACGAGCCGTCTCGTCGCCGCGTGATATCTCACCTTGGTCTCATTCATGAAGGCGGTGTGTGAGGTGAGCATCTGGGCAAGGGCTTGTTCTAAGTCCACTTTTTTCTCAGGTGGTGGCTCACTAACTCGATTAGATGGCATATTGTTCTGATTGTTCCTCCATCCATACCCTGATCGCTCGACCGTTCTGACTCTCGATTAGTACGCCACCCTCGCCTTGATTTTGATTCTCCCGGTAGTTGTTTCCATACCTGGCCCTTGTCACGTGGTTGATCTCCCTGATTGAACCTAGACACATATCAGCTTTGCTCCACTCGTAGCGTTTCCCCGACCGACATTCCACACTACTATGCCGTCCTCCACAATCTCACATAACCCCATGGAGTGGTCTCTGATAGCATGTGGCTGCTCCTGCCGCCATTTAGCCTCTGCTAGTCGTACCGAGCTTCAAATGATTTACCGTATTGTTGAGGACTCCGTATCACTCTGCGGCACCCAATCGTGTTTACCGGGTGTAGCCTTCTCTCTCTAGGCCACCGATTAGTGTTGGTTAAAAGATCTTCCAATATCTCACGCCCGGTCTGTGGTTTTCATCAATGATCCTCCACCGAGGCATCTATCATCGTTCTGGTCGTATTTCTCGCACCATTGTAGAAGGTGTGGACTTGCATCCATCCGTTAGTCTACAGAGGACATCAAGAATAATTCATGAACTGCCCATGTTTCCGCCAAAGTTCTCCCCTCTATCGACCAAATCACATCTCAGACAAGTCAGGTAATCTTCAAGGCGGAAAGAACTTGGTCAAACTTTGCACTAATTGCTCCATGTAGTAATGGAATCTGGTGGCTGACTGGTTAGCCAATGTTTGGCTCTATCCCCGAGTGAGAGTGGGAATAACCACAATCTTAGAGCTCCTTCCGTAACCCGCTTGTATTTCGATGTATCGCAAACTCGGTGGTGCTAGTCAAATGCACATGTTTCGGGTTCTCGCGGGTAGTCCATGGAACAATATGTTCAAGCATCTGCATCAGACCACTTCAATTCAAAATTGTTTGCTTGAATCGTGGTCGCTCGATCGCTGTCTCGAACAACTGCTGAGGTAAACAAACTCATCTAATAGCATGTAAGGATCGCTGCTGTATAAAATGGCCTCGGGCGCTTGATTCCTATTTCGTCGCGGGTTCCGCTTTGTTCAACGCCAAAATCTTGTTCTTCGCTGTTTTCCATGACTATTGGACGCTCTACTGCTCGCCGTTTCTACGCAACTGCGCGTGTCTTTTCTCGCTCAGATCACACAGTGTTGATTAATTCGGCTTTGTCAGTCGCATGTACTCACCTGTAAACCCGCATCGCAATAACACACAAACTAACAAACCCAATTACCCGCACTTGTAAAAAAATAACAAAAGTAAAGAAAAAATCTCGTAATATCTATGTGCTCACTTCTCTATATCAATTTAAACCTTTCATTTCCTAAGAATTCGCCAAAACTCGACGTCGAAAACGCTTATGCATAAATGAATGCCTAAATGCTATGCACGCTAGTAGAACAAGTAATATAAAGGTACTTAACGCACGGATATCGATCCACAGGGAAAGGTAAATTGACTACAGAGGTTCTGCTTTTCAAACAATATCTAAATAAAGGATTTTAGGATAAAAATCAAATAAGGAAACTATAACTAAGTAATTGATTCTAGTGAATTAATGGTGTTATTTCAGGGTTAATCGCCTTTACTCCACGCTCAATTATTACTTCCTAAAGATAGTGTTACTCAATATATTTGTAATATGTCAATTGGCGAGGTGATCTTGTTTAACAGATATCCTCTCGAGGTGACATCCCTATCTCGTGAATAGGACCGAGTATATCTCTATCTCGACTCCCAGATCTCGAAATGCTTAAATGTTCTAACCCCGTATACCACCTTCAGCCCTGACATCTCTATTAACCGACCGACTAAAGGCTACTCTTACCCGCATCCGAATACCTCATCTCGAATCTCGACCTCCAAGGTGCTTATGCTAACATTGGCGAGGATGTTATCATATAATTGAATCTGGTATAGAGTAGATATGACAAATTAATAACAATTGAATAACACCAAACCAAACTTTAATCCATTGTTCATGGCAGAGTTTGATGTAACCTGAAAGAGATCCTAGAACATAATGAAATAAAAGGTAAAAACTGTTTAATAAAAAACATTGTTGAATCGAAAATATCACGAAAAATGAAAAAGCGTTACAATTCGGGCACTTCCTCCAGTCGGTGTCACTCTGCTCTGAAACGTGCCTGTTTGTGCGCTTCGATCTCACGATTTAAGGCCTTAATTTGCTTTTAATGAGGCCCGATTTTGGGGCGGCGTCGCGATATGGCGGCGGTCGCGGCGCGTGTGGCGATCGCGGCGTGGTGGCGTCCGCAGCGTGGGGCGTCACGGCGTGGGGGCGTCCACGGCGTGTGGGCGTCATGACGTGCGAGTACTTCGCCGCCTTGTTCCCATTTGCTCCATCACGCTTCGTTCTTCCGCTCTTTTCACACCGTGCTCCTGCATTCACAAAAAGCATCTACTCGATATTCTAGTCACAAAAACTATAAAATTACTCTAAAATAAGCGATAAAATGTGGTAGTGCAGTATAATATGAGTGTTTAAGGCACTCATCACCCCATCCGTTCCTCAACGTCTTTCTTTCGGGTCTCCATCAATTCCGCGCGTAGTCAGCTGACGGGGCGGCATCGATGATGCGAGTGGTGGAGTTTGCTCGGTCTTGTACCTATCTTGGCGTTAAGCTGGACACTAGGTGCCACCTGCGGCCTCTATCAGCACTGCTTGCTCACCTTGGCGCCTCAACCATCATCCTCGCGTTGGCCATCCTTGGCTCTGATACCAACCATCACACGCCCTCTTTTTGTCTCATGTGGCCCCCCCAAGAACCCGGCCAAACTGACCCTTCTCTGATATCTCTGATTCTCCCGAACCTGAGGCGTCTGGGCACTCTCCCCAACTTGTATTTTATTAGCTACTAAAACACAAGACAATTTTGCAAAGGCTCCCACATCTCGGGGCTCTATGCTTTTCTGTGGATCCAACTCCAGTACATGAATTAACCAAGTGGGCACGCAGACCCTTTATATAGGATGCTCGAGAATGATCGATACAATTATGACTAGAGAGTCTTACTCAGCTCTGGTCTTCCAAATCCGGCCGGCCCTGTCCTTCCCGGCTCTAGGAGTCTGGCCCGAATGAAACTCCTATACTAACCCGTAATTTCCACCAAGAGTGAGTCCTCCACTTTAGGAGTCTTCCTTGAAGACCTTCACTTTAGGAGTCCCGGCTCGCCCAGGGTCTTTCACTTTAGAGTAAGTCTTCCCGCACAGGAGTCCTTCCCGCCTAAGTGCTACGCATAGGACTCAGCAAATTTGTAAAGATCCTTGTTGCCCACCGGATTAGGAAAGGTTGTCGCGAGGCTCTGCTTATATATTCTTGACATTCCCACCGCGATTCAGTTTGCCTCGAGTGCCACGCCGGAGCCCCCTGGCCGTGAGTGCGTGGCCCGACCCTTTGTGCGCGTCCAGTAGGATTGCGCGCGCCCGCGGTGCGTCTTGGCTCACGCTTTGTGCCTCCGGGTGCTTGTTTCCCATCCTTGCCTTGCTCGATTTCCTTAAGGCGGGCCATAGGGCCAGCGGCGCCTGCATCTTGCCACGGGACTCGTGTTATCTGGTCGAGGTCTAACAAACCCTCCCCATGAGGTATTCAACGTCTCGTTGACTTCAGCCGTGCTGTACTCAAGGATCGATCTTCAGACTGCCGCCAATGTAACTCAACACTGCAACTTGCCTCATGACCAGGCGTCCCTTCAATGAATCAAGTGATAGGTTCCTTGTTCTTCCAATTCCCCATCTTCCTATTAAACCCAGGATGCTTGCAATCTCTTCTTGAACTTCGACTCTAACCATAAAGGCGGGTTCCTCTTTGCTGCACACTCTGTCCAGGACTAAGATCTTGTGATAAGGCTTGAGAAGCTTACATGGAATGTCGGGTGGCTTCAACCTCTGCGGTAGCCGGTTTGCGAGGCCCGTTCTATCACGCCGCGACTTCAAAGGGTCCATCATATTTGAATCAAACACTCCTACGTACGCTATATCGATCTTCTTCCGGATCGGGGTGCTTCAAGCGAACCATCTCCTCTTGCTCGGAATTCGGTCTCCACGCCTCTTTGTCGCGTCACTCTTCATGCATCTACTTGCCTTCTAAAATTTGTCTCTGCCATCAAGCAAATCTTGCCGAGACTTTGCAAACTTGTCTGCTTGGTTGGGCTCCGCGCTCACGTTCAGATTTGCTCGTAACGATCGCGATCGAGGCGTGCCGGCGAGCACGGTGCTACCTCAAAAGGGCTCCATGCACGTGGCTGAACTTCAGCTGCAGTTGTAGGACAAGCGTGCACGCTCTAGAAGTTCTAACCAATTTTACGAGAGGGTGTCACGAGTGAGCGCGAATACTCTTCTAGCATCTGATTCACTCTCTCTGTCGAGTGATTCGCAGTCGAGAACTTGCATTCTGTACCCCACATCTTGAACAGCTCAACCCAAACACACATAAACGGCGTGTCTCGATCGCTTATTAAGTCTTCGGGCATCTGAACAATTTCACAACATTCTTGAAGAAAATCGTATTTGCCTCTTCAATTTGGACACTGCCGAAGTGGGATGAAGACGGTGTACTTCAGAGAACACATCTACCACCGACTGAGTTCGAAGCCCTCTACTTTGAAACCAGTGAAGTCCATTGATACACACTTTGCCATGGCTTCTCCGGAATGGGCCAGAACGTAACAATCCGCTTCCTTCTTAGCTCAGTCTTGTCAACTTGACCAACATGGCATGTCTTAACATATGTACCCACGTCTTCCTTCATCTTAGGCCAATGAAAAGGCCGTGCAGTAAGCATGGTCTTTCCTCTCTGGGTGGCCCGGCCCATCTCGTATCATGTGTCACCAGCCGGCGGCTCTGTCTCGGCATAGAAGGCACATATAGCTTCCCTCCTCTGGAGTAAAGCAACTCATTCTCGAGCCAGTATCGCCTCGTGGTGCCATCTCTCACCTGCTCTACCAGCTTTTGATACGTTGAGTCTTGTGCGGAAAACTGAAGTACAACTTCATTTGTTTTGAAATCGATCCGCAGTACGACTCAGTGATCGCGTAACTTGCCACTTCCTTCTACTTTCAGCATCGCCACTTGGTTGTGTCGACTCGCGTGCACCCACCTGTGAAATCAAAGTCGGCCAGAACTCTGCCATCGAGCTTGCTTGCGATAAGCTTAACCGAGTTGTGAAGGTGTTGTAACGGTAATACGATCCTCACTACGGGCAATTCCCATCAAGTAATTCCAGTCTGAAGCGATGGATGACCCTTGATCATCTCTTTCTCATGGTATTTGTATACCTTTCCTCCGTTGCATTCAACTTGAGCTCGAATGCTCTTTGGATGCCCTCTTTTGACACTCCACCTAGGGCCACATCCAGCGCTTGTCGATGTGCACTTAAGCGACAACTCCGTATTTAGGCGGATCTGAACCGGCTTTGAGGTGATCGCGTCTTTGAGCTTTTGGAAGAGCGACGGCACTCGCATCCCATTCCCACTTCCTCTCTTTTTGGTCGGTAGGAAACGGCTATCTTCAGAACCACTTCGATATAAATCTCTGCAGTAGTTTGCTAAGCCAGGAAACGTCGAAGTTACATCACGCGGATGGGTAGCTAATCTCAATTCTTTGCCACCTTCGCACCATCCATCCTTGGTCGGCGCTTTGGAGGGCTGGACCAGACCTGCATTCAGCAACTCCGTCAACTGCTTCCGCAACTCTCTCAACTCTGGTGGAGTAATCCGATAGGGAGCTTGGCGGAGGTCGACCACGGCCTGACTCTATCGATGATCCGTGCGCGTACCGGTGGCGGCTTCTTGGGCAACTCGGGAGGCATAACGCCGGCCGTCTCGCCGATATGGGGGCTATGGCATCGGCGCCGACGCTTGTCGAAGCGATCTCGATCATTGTAGAAACATGTGTTAACTCACCCTTTCTAAGGCCTTTCTCGAGTTGCAGGGCGGACAAAGTCATGTAAATTCGGTTATTAAAAATGTAAAAGGCGTTCGTTGTCGAATGGGGCTACGATTTTTTTTGTAAGGTGACCATAGATAGTGCTCTACCTCCTGTAAAATTTCGTGACAATCCGAGTTTTGTGTGGCGGTCGACGTTTGGTGCTCGGGTTCAATAGGGGACATGTTAGGGTTTTGTGTTTTTTGGTAAAGCATAGTGAATCTGCTTTTGGCCGCATATGGACTTACAAGACACCGAAGAAAGAAGTCTGGGAGCTAGATATCAAGTTAGCTAACTTGGCCACTATTAGACTGTAATTTTTCTTTCTAGGAAACCATGGATTATGGCTAATAATTATTCTACATTTATAATTGTTTAAATTATATGGATATAACATGTGATATATGCTTAACATGCCATTTAGAATAAATTGGTGCCATATAATTGCATCATTGATATATACATGTGCATAATAATATTTGTTTTATCTAGATAATATTATTATGGAAAACCCTAGTAATTGATAATAAAAATATTGTATGAGTGAAGGTTAAAAATTAATTTAATTAATTCGACACTGCGGGCTCCATTAAAGGTCCAATAATAAAATGGTTTATGTGATACCCCAGGACAAGCATGGAATTTGGATTTTTGTGGATTGGATATAAAATAATTTCAAAATTTTAATAGGTTGTACGGCCCAGTCGACAATGCTTAAGATATTAAAGATAATTTTGAAGTTAAATTAATGGTTATTACATTCCAATTTTAATAATATTAATAACCCTCCCTAAATAGGCTTGTCAATGTTGTTAAAGGCCTAAAGAATATTGAAACAATGGTTGTTTTTTAAAAAAAAAAATCAATTTTGAATGAATTGTGTGTTGGTGTTATCTAGGGGCTCTGTCTAGGAGGTAGGAGTTTTTAAGGAGTCTGAGACCCACCTCACCTTCCGAGCTAACAGTAGGACCCATTTAGACGTCTGTGTTAGAGTTAGTTTATTACAAATGTCTTTTGACGTAAGTATTTGTAATGGAAACTAAATTATTGTTCTGATAAACATTAATAATAAATAGTTTAAAGGGATCTGCATATTTGTATATTTGTTGTGTGAATTACGTGTTAATATATATGTTTTAAATTTGAGAAAATGGCATCCTTAATCCTCTAGCTACAATTTTGAGTCAAAGCTGGATGGAAATAATACGACCTATGGAAAACCAATCTTTACATTGTCATAGTTTTGAGAGAATAAAATTCATTGTAACAAACTCAAAAACAGGGACCCATATAATGTGGAGGAAACTAAGAAGCAATTTGCATATTGTAAAGGCAAATCGTGGAATCATTTGTTATATTCTTGCTAACGTTACGGAACATCTGCGAAGCAAATTAATGATTTGGAGGTGTGTGAAATAGTGGACTACAGATGGGATGTTTGCTAAAAGTAAGCGAGCGCTGAATAGCGACCATAGGGGCACTAATGAACACTCTGTGTAATTTGGAGGAATGGGACCATTCTACAAAAATGATGGGGCACATCAGTATTGCGGAGGTGATGGGGCTCTGTTGGATCGAGATGAAGATTGACATGATCCACAGAATCTCTGATAGCTTTGGTCGGTTCAAAATGAATTATAATATGAATAGATTGGAAGCTTACTCTGTTGAACTTATACACGATCTTGAGAGTCTTTGAAAGATCTAGTAAGACGAGGGAAGTGCTTATCATGCTGAAAGTTCTTCAAAACCTAAAGGGAAACCTAGGGGCGGAAGAACAAAAGCGAAGAAGCTTGAGTCCCGGCTATCAAACCAGCTGCAATGAAAAGCCGAAAAGACAAGTGCTTCAGTGCGGACGAAAGGAGTCCAGCGGAAGAAGGATTGCCCAAAACTAGGTATGGGTAGTAGAAATGTTGTTAAAACATTTAGTGGAAATTACAATGATAAATGGATCATTGATTAGGGAGCCACTAACCATGTTTGTGCCTCTTTGCGAGTGGTTCAAACAAAGCGGCCTCGATAAAGGACAAAAGAACTTGAAGTTGGGGAAAGCGGGGAATATGTCTCAATGTGGTAGTAAGACTAATTGGAGTTGTGTTTTAATAGTAGACTTTATGGTTTAACGGTGCGATTTTAATTCCTCGATTTCAGTAAGAGTAATAACGCTTTTATTTGTTGGGATTATTGATAAATGGTATATATTTTTTGCTCCTATGTCCTATAGTAGTAATGCTATTGAAAATACGTGATGAACAATTTCCTTTATCTAAGAAAGGAAGGTTTAAAATGAAACCTAAAAGCTTCCTATAATTCTGATTAGGTCATATTAATTCTAGTAAATTCATGGTTTGGTTAAAAGTGGAGATTTTAAATTCCTTGATCTTTAGCCTATACATTATGTGAATCATGTTTAGAAGGTAAAAATGACAAGAGGCCTTTCAAGGCCAAAGGAAATGATGCCATGCGAGTTGGAATTGGTACACAACGATGTATGTGGACGATGGCGTTAACCAGGCGGGTATGAGTATTTTATCACACATTCTGCCCGATGACTACTCGAAGATATCAGTTATATTTTACTGTCGCCATGATCGAAGGCTTTTGATAAATTCAGTATAAGGCTGAGCGGAAAAGCAATTGGGTATCATCATCAATGAGCAGTCGTAGAGAGCGGTGATCTGTCTGGAGGTCAAATGTACTTGGCTGAAAGGGGATAATATCTCAATTATCATCTCTGGAACGCCTCAGCAAAATGGAGTCTCTGAAAGGATAAATAGAACCCTTTTAGATATGGTGAGGTCGATGCTCAGTTATTCATCATTACCTGAATCGTTATGGGGATATGCCTTAGAAACATCTGCATACATACTCAATTTATATATATGCGAACACAGAATGAGAATCATGCATAACTAAAAATCATAAAATGCATCTATCATTTGCCAGCTTTGGGGTTCCTTCTACTCATAAAACAAATAAATATAATGTATGAATTATTCTTTTGTGATCTTCTAATAAAATGAATCCAAATGAGGGAAAAATTATAACACTCATGTCAAGATGAGACTAGATATAGTATCATAATGATAGAGATTCAATCATACCATAAACAATGTAAATGAAAAGAAAACAAAAGTAGAAGTTACTTCTTAATAAAATATGAAATATAAAATATAAACATAAATAAATTAAGATAGGATGTGTCCACTATAATTTTTTTTTTTTACTATTATTAATTTTGTGCTCTGCTACATTCTAATAGAACTTTGGTAGATAAAGAACATAATACAGTCCATGGTTTAGGATATATCACTAGTTTTTTTTTTATTAATATCCTAAATCCTTTACTTTTATCAAATGATTCTGTTCTGATAATGAGAGATTCGACAAATATTTAATTTCTAACTATGGTCCCACTTGTCTCCAAGTAATAGATCAACATCAACATCCTGATCTGATGTAACATCTTGAATATAGAAAATAAAAAAAATTATAAATCAAACCCAGAAGGTAAAATGAAGCAAACTTTAACACAATGATATCAAACTGAACCAAACTGGGCATTCCACGTATTAACTATTGACTCTAAGATATCTAAGCCAATCCACTGGTGTCCATTCTCAGTGTCTCCCCACTAAGTCCGAATCCCCAACCTATGAATATAAAAAATGTTAAAATTTATTCCATGACATTAGGCTCAAAATAGTAAAAGAAAGTAATTCCTTTAAAAGGTAAAATTCTGTCATCCAAATTCTTAATAATAAGATTATCTAAAAGAATACCAATGTCAAAAACTCAAAGCCACAACTTCCCCTTATAATTCTCGAAGTTTTATGCATTTTATCACATGCTTAATTTCTCTTTCTTTTAATCCCAATCAATTAAACATTTAAACCTCAAAAACATTACTCGTGGATGAAAACAAACATAAACAAAAAAACTTACAAAAATTAACCTAGTATAATTTAAATAAAAATACATATAATTTTCTTCTCTTCTCCGAACAACAAAATAGACAATAAAAATTTTCAAATTGTTCATTCCAAATACTTCTATTTGAATATATTTACCAATGTCAAGGAGTAATCCAGAAATTCCATCATGGGGCAAAGCAAGCAGCTCAGTGCTCTTTCCTAAAGCTTAACATTCAAACTAAACACGGAAGGTATCAAAATTTTCAATCAAGTAATAAAACTCGTAATAGAACCGAATAAAATTGTGATAAACCTGAAACTGAAAAAGATAGATGAAAAGAGACAAAACAATACATATAAACCCAACTACGGAAGCAAGAGAACTCATAATATTGTTAAGAAATATGTTATACAATAAAGAATTGAACCTTCAACCATTGATTTTATTCTATAAGGAAGCAAGATAACTCACAATGTAAACATAAACGTGACAACACATTATTTAGATGCTCCTGTTATTTAAAAAAATATATGTTTTATTTATTTATTTATTTGGGTTTTCTTTCAGCTGTTAAAAATGAAAATTTTGAAACAAAATCTTCCTCCATATTAGTAATAACCTAATAGTAATTATTTTTAAATGAGTTAACTTGTCCTTGATTTCTTATCCCTAATATAACTTTTTTTTAAATAAAATAATATTGATAAACCATAGCATAATTTTCCCAAGTTTTTTTTTTATGTTAAGTAAGATATTGATTTAAAAGCATTTGATATTTATCTTCAAATTTATCGTTTAAATTAATTTAAATAAAAATGATTATTTTTCTTATTAAAGATAGATTTTTTTACCGAATAAACATTTTCTTCGCAATTTGTGAAAGTGGTGGTTATCTCTCCGTCATTGTGAGAGTGGTGGTCGTCTCTCCATTTGTGAGAGTTTATATTGTAGCTTTGTTTTATGTCGGAATCAATTCAGGAAGGAGATAACTATGGAGGCTAGGTTGGAGCGACTCTCCATATCTACAGATGAGGATGAGGAACTAAACCTAATTAGGGGTGAAGAGGAAGGCGAAGGCTGGCAATACGATCTATGTCTAGTGGGGCGCTTTCTTACCGATCGTCCCATAAACCCTTTGGCGATGAAACATCAACTAGCCAATCTGTGAAGGCTAGGAAGAGGTGTGAGCATCCAAAGCATCGATCAGGATCAACTCCTAATACAAATCTTTCATCAAGTAGACCTAGATAGGATTTTGTAGAGAGCACCATGGACATTTAACAGTCACTTGCTGCTACTACATCATCTACAACAGGGTTGTTGGCCCAAGGGTATCTCGAATTAAGGTTTTGATGATAAAAAATCAAGGTATTAAGTTACTAATGGTTTATTTGAGATAAGTGACAGATTGTAGGTAATTATGAACTTAAAAACTACATCATTTATCTAAGATTTGAATCAAGAATCAAGCTCAAGAAGAAAACCGAGATTCTAAGTTCAAGCATACCATGAGCACTTTGTAAACTTAGGATTCTATGTAAGATGAGTGATGTGCGCTAGAGTTTATTATCATTTTGGCGATCCACTCATGACTCAGTTTTCAAAACCAAAATTGCATATCTTTTGAAAACATGAGATTGAGCATAAAACTTTAGACTTTATAATTCTAAAATGAACTTGATGTTTATCTAGGCTTAAATAACAAACATCAATTGAACATCTAAAATTAATGTCGGTTGAAGGTGAGCGGTTGATGCGATTGGTACATACCAAAAACGATCGACGGTGGATGCGATGGCTTATCGATATTCGAGAGGCTGGCCAGTCGTCCGGTTGGTGTTTCTTGGGAAACGGTGGACCAGTTGGATGCAGTAGCCATCTATTTTGTTTGACTTGAAACGATCGACCGATTCATCGAAATGGTTGACTGGTTCGTTTAAACGGTTGATCGGTTGATCTAATCGGTTGACCAATTCCTCCAAGTGTCGGATTTCAACGGCTGTTATCGTTACCTGGATCGTCTAACCTTCGGGGCATCTGTAGCGTGATATAAACCTGCAAAAAAAGGGGTTCGATGATGATGTTACAGTCACGTCTCGATGAACAAATCGACAAAAGGTGAAGGAGGAAGGAGTTAAGCGCGGTTGGAGTGCATACCTTTCCTAGTAAGTCTTTTTTTATACTTCGAATTTCTCATGATTATAGGAAAGATAATCTCGGGATTTTAGTGATAAAATATCTCTTTCCTTATCAAAGGTAATTATCTTTGTCAAGGATTTATATTTTTAAGGAGCGTATGAGATTTGGATCTTGGGAATCAGTGGATAAATATCTTCTGTAATTTCCTCCTTAATATGTTTATCGTAACAAACTTCACATGTACGGTAGGATGGTAAATTTGAGACTCTGGGTCCCAGACCCAGGGTTTAAACTCTACCGTTTGGTTAGTTCCATGGTTTTTTATCTGGTGGCCTTCTTGGGGCCCTTGCATGATGCGGGCCAATGTGAGGCCGCTGTTAAGTATTAGGTCTGATCTAAGGCCATGGTACTCACAATGCCCCATTTCCATTGAAGTTGGTGCTTCACTGATTAGGCGAAAATCGGTCTTTAAACCTTGAGTGGAGAAAGTTGAAGGGACTGGGAGAACTAATGTGTGCATTGAACCCGTGTTTGGACACAAAGTTCGTGTGAACCACATGTTTCTCAACATCAGTTGGTTGCTCGAGATCAATAAGAAGAGCCTGGCGAGCTCCTGCGTCGATGAACTTGTAGGAGTTGAAGCTGGCCCTTTCGCCACATGGCCCAGTCCATTGCGGGAGAGTGTCAGGGGTGAACATTTTGTTCTTATTGATCTTTTAAAGTCAATCTTTGGTAGCTATTCCTAAGCGGGGTCCGCTCGAGAGCCTCAAGTCGAAATCGTTGAAGGGGCCTTGGTTAGCTTCGTCCAACCCGATCAGTCACCTTTGGGAGAACAAGACTCACAACCTGCCCCCTAGGCAGTGAAGAAAAAGAAGGAAAAGAAGGTTGGATAGATCAAGGCTGCCGGCGCGGGACTGGAAAGTCTTTGTGGATTGGGTGGACCCAATCTCTAGTGAGTCGACCGAGGAGCAAGAGGATGATATGTCTAACCTCGCTGCTAGATTTGCAACGTGGATGCGCTCTGGGCCAAGCAGTGATAGGTTGAGGTGCTGGCTTCACCGCTACTCGAGTTCTTTGCCCGAGCCGCAGGTGCCCCTCGGTCCCAAACGGCCATTCGCGGCGACCAGCGGGGTGCATCATAGCGAGGGTTTGCACATGGGCCAGTAGGCAAGGCACTATTTCTAGGCTTTAGCTCTTGCCAACAGGCTAAGAGCCGCTATTGTGCTTAGGCATATGCCAGCAGGCTAGGAGCCATTTATGTCTTGTGGCATGTGCCAGACGGATATGAGCCACTTTTGGACTTTGATAAGTACTAGCAGGCTTAGAGCCCTAAGTCTGGGCTTTAGAAAGTGCCAGCAGACTTAGAGCCATAGTCGGCGCGAAAGGGCCGTGGGCTTAGGTATAGTCACGGTCTTTTGAAAATGCCAGCTTCGACTGGAGCCGCTATTTGGACTTTGAAGAAAGTGCGGTGGCGAAGCCACATCTTGTCTTTGAAAGTTCTAGTGACTTGAGCCACGGTTTGATATAGAAAGGGCTAGCGGGATTAGGTTACCGGTCGATCTTGAAAATGCCGACGGGCTTAGATCCTGGTCGGCCTTAGAAAGGTGACGGAGGCTTGAGCCTGATTTGATCTTTGAAAATGTCAGCCGGCCGAGGAGCCTGAGTCAGCCTTTTAGAAGTGCTAGTAGACCAGAGCCTGAAGTTGTGTAAGAGAATTTGTGGGCTTAGAGCCACAAGTTTGACCTTTGAAAGTGCCGGCGGTGTAGAGCCTGGCACCAGCCTTTTAGAGTGCCGGTGTGTGGGTGCAAGTCGGCCTTTGCAAAAGCGACTAACAGAGTCAGTTTAGCTTGAAGGAAGGGTCATTAGGCTTAAAGCTACCAAGTCGTATAGAAAGACGACGGGCTTAGGCCACAAGTCGGCCTTTTGAAAGTGTCAGCGGGGCTTAGGCCAGTCCTGACCTTTTTGAAGTACCAATGAGCCCAAATGACAAGTCGGCCTTTTGAAAGTGTTAGCGAACTTAGGCCCGAAGTGCGGCTTTGAAATGGCCATCGGACTTAGAGCCCGCAGTCGGCATTTTAGAGTGCTAATCGGCAGAGCGGAAGTTTGACATTAAGAAGTGCCCGAGGGGTTGGGGCCACAAGTCGACGTAAGAAGTGCTAGCAAGACAACAACCATGTTTGGACTTTTTATTTTAAAAGTGCCAGCAGGACGACAACCATGTCTGGACTTCTTTTTTTTTAAAATGCCAGCAGGACAACAACCATGTCTAGACTTTTAAAAATGCCAATAGGACAACAACCATATCTGGGTTTTTAAAAAGGCCAGCAAGACAACAACCATATATGGACTTTGATAAGTGACAGCAGGCTAAGAGCCACATATGGTCTTTTGAAAGGGCTAGTCGACTATGAGCCACTTATGGACTTTGATAAGTCTTAGTGATTTGAAATTAGCATCAGATCTTGAAGTGCTGGTGTTTTGGGAGCCTTATCTGGACTTTGAAAGTGCTAGTAGGCTAGGAGCCTCATCTACACTTTGAAAGTGCTAATAGGCTAGGAGCCTCATACGCACTTTGAAGTGTCGGTGGGACCCGACAATGAAGTATGCGGGCTTTTTATTTAAAGTCTTAGAAGCAGACGACAACCATATTTTGACCTTTTTTTTTTTTTTAAATGCCAATTACAGGACAACAACTATGTCTGGACTTTTAAAAATTACAGCAGGACAACAATCATATATGAAATTTTGTGAGTGCCAACAAGATATCAACCATATCTGGACTTTTATGCCAGTAGGATATCAACCATAGATGGACTTTTGTAGTGCCGGCGGGGATATCGACGTGTGGACTTTGCGGAGGAAGCAATTGTGGCTTTTAGGAAATGTCTAAAAGATAATCTTTATTAATGATAGTATCCTCAAAGAAACACTATTGATAATACTTCCTAAGGTGCATGACGTTCCACATCCTAGGCACAAGCCAGTCCGTTGCTTTAGTAGCATAAACCGCTGTCCCCCTTTCGAACTATAGTGTATGACCCTTCCCGGTGAGCGGAACTACGTCTGGGTTGGCGTGTTTTCAAAGACCTTTCTCGAACAATTCTCTAGCAAGGAATGTGCGGCTTTACCGTGGTTGTCGCGAGTTTCAATCTCTTGGTATGGCGCTATCGCCTGTTTTGCCGTTTCTCGAAGTTTATCAATCGCGTCTAGGTCTTTAGCTACGACTTCGACATTTGCTTTCTCAGGAATTTTTGTTAAATGCGGTGGCATCCGATTTACGTGAGGATATGATGGTTCCATCCCATGTGAGGGCGACGAGACACCCCAAATACTCCCATCGGTTGCTTACATAGGCCCATAAAACCCTGGTAGTTCATCTACCCACTTTCCTTTGGTTAAATGTAGGCGTTTTTTCAAAGTTGATAAGAGAGTCTTATTAGATGCTTCTGCTTGGCTGTTGCTCTATGGGTACTGGGGTCGAGTACAAGTTTTTGATTTTTACCCATCATAAAATTCCTTAATCATATCGAATTGTATTCATCAATGTGCTACACCGATCAGTATTCAACCTCGCACACAATGTTTTTCCATACAAACCAACAACCTCTTTATCTTTGCGATGTGAAGGTCAGTTTTAACAATTTGCTAAAATAGTCGAGGCAACCAAGCATTACCAGCCGTGGGGTGGTGTGTGTTAGTCATTTATCGCTGCTAGGTCTGTGCCCACACCTTTGAAACAAGGCCCGTCGCCGCGCAGGTCACACTTCTCGACATAGGCGATCGAATCAAGGCATGGTTAGCCAATAGTAGCCATGGTACTGGCTCGGTCAACGCTCCCATCTCCTGCATGATTTCCGTGACACCCCATCACGGAGTATTGCCAATGTTATTACCGTCCTTGTCAATGCGGAGGCACCCTAAGGTAGGGCCCGTCTATATATCCGGCGTTTATTTCGCTGTTGGAGAACCGGAGCCGCTTGAACCCGATCTTGTCGCTTCGCTTTATCCGACGCTCTCCCCAAACAAATAACTAATTAGCTGGAGTTATCCAAGAAGGACACGATTCGTCTATTTTGTTTTCCCGGTTGGTAGTAATCGACGACTCTGGCTGGTAGTAGATAGGGACGAGCATCGTTTCTTTTATTGTTAAGGATGCGGCCACGACTTTCCCAACTGGGCCTTATCTTTCTCTCACCACAGTCGTGACCATGACCGGCCGAGGTTGCTCTATATTATCCTCCAAATATATGCATCTACACCATTTCACCGTGATAACTCTTCCATTGTTGTCGGCGTCGTTGGAGCCAAGTTCTGTGGCTGTCAAGCCGATGAGACTTTTTTTTCGATTCCCATAAACGGCGCCAATTGTCGTTACCTGGATCGTCTGACCTCTGGGACATCAGTTGTGCGATATAAACTTGCAAAAAAGGGGGTTCGACGGCTATGTGCCGACCGCCTCTTTAATGATTAAGTCAGCAAAAGGGTGGAGAAGAAGAAGGGAGTTAACGTTAATGGAGTTGCATACTCTTCTCCCCTCCTGAGTCTTTTTTTGTTTTATACTGTCTCTTCTAATTATAGGAAAGATAATCTCGTGATTTTGTTGATAAAATCTCTCTCTCTTTATCAATGACTAATTCTCCCTTATTAAGGATTTATGTTTTTGAGACGTATGAGATGTGGATACTGGGAGATCCGTGGATAAATATTATGCACGTAATTTCCTTCTTAATATATTTATTTATAACAAACTTCCCATAATGCAGTAGTACTGTCATTTGGGACTCAGATCCTTGACGGGGTTTGTGACTTCACCGTATGCTCTAGCCCTCACGGTTTTAATACTGTGATATCGCCTCGGGCTATCGCATGATGCGCCAGTAATACAAATACGAGCCCCAGTATTATCAGTACGGTTCCAGCCTAAAGGCCACCGTGACCACGCCTACAAATGTATTAGTATATCGAACCATCGACCGCTGGTCGATTGGTTGATGCTTTAAACACTATCGTCTTACTCTATAAATAGAGTGTGGAGGATCACTTCAGAGGTTGGACATTTGATGAAGCTTATTGCATCTATTATCTTAATCATATTTTTTCTTCTCTAATTGAGATTCTTTGTGCATTCATCAAACTTGCATACTCTAGAGTGCACTTGTGTAATTTATCAAGCTTGAGTTGTATTTGATCTATATTGAGAGCTTGAGAGAGTGTCTCCTTGGACTTAAGTGAAAAAGCTTCAAGTGTGTATAACTTAAAGGATTTGTGAAAAGTCCATTGAAGCCATAATTTAAGTGTAAAAGAAGAAGATTGGGTTGGAGCTTACTATTAGTGAAACCCTCATCGGTTGAAGGTTGAGGAGAAGTGGATGTAGGCAAGGGTGTGCTGAACCACTATAAATCCGGGTTTAGTTTTCTCTATCCCTATTTTTTTATTTTCTATTATTGCATTAAATTGAAGATTTATTATCAATGTGCGAAAAGTTTTTAAGAAAACCATAGGTTGCTAAGTCATATTAAACTTTAAGGGTGAATATCCGAAAGAGGTACAACCCTATTATGTTTGTTTTTGGATACAGGTACACGGGATCCCTACAGGCTTCATGTAAAAGAGTGTGGGAACACAACTGGGGAACCGGGAACTTTCTGGGCAAATATATGGGATACGGCGCTGGGAATAATTCTATTGCATGGAGACCCTACATGAGAATCAGAGAAGAGATTGATGTGAGAACCCCATTGAAACGATGGAAGAAAATTCGAAAAGCACAGGGGGAGTGTACAATTCTTCAAGTCCGGTATGAGCGGCTGAGTTTGTTCTGTTATATTTGTGGGTTGTTGGGGCATGCAGATAAGTTCTGTGACCAATTGTTTACACGAAAGGTAGACGAAATTGGTGAGAATGGAGTCCAGAACTTCAGGCACAGACGCGGAGGAGCACCGGCTACGGTGGGAGAGATGGTTGCGGGAGCCGAACGGAAAATTAGGGCAGTCAGTTGGGAGTATGATTAGATCACGCGAGCTATTCCCCGGGTTGACAACCAAAATACCTTATCGAGAAGTTAGATTATCACCAATGCTAAAGGATAATGCAGGCCATCCAGAAAATCAGGGATATACTTAGATTAAAAGTACTCTAAACCTGTAAGACTTGGAGTTGGAAATCCAGGAAGATAAAAAAAAAAGAAGAGACTTGGTTTGACATCCCCTAAACTGTCGGAAGAGATGAAGTTAGATTCGGAAAACAGCGGGATGGAAACACGTCTACGAGTGATAGGTTACCAAAGGGGGGAGAACCATGTATCTGCTACGGAGGATTACTCCTGCTTATCTCCACATCACGTGGCGGGCTCTAGGTTTCAGAGTCGCCTGGCCCCATGAATACCTTCAGTTGAATCCTGTCATGGTTTGGGCAATCCACACGCACAGTTCAAACTTTACGGGACCTTGTGTCCAGAGGTCAGATGGAGGTGAAAGCTAGAAGAGAAAAAGTCGAAAAAATTCAAAAGAGTCTAAGGTTTGATGGTCTTTTTTTTTTGTGGAAGGAGAAAACGATGGGGGAGGCTTAGCGCTTCTTTGGAAAGACCAGTCGTCTGCACGATTCGTCAGCTTTTCAAGGAAACACATTGATGTTGTAGTCCAGATACAAGGTCTGCCTAGTTGGAGATTGACAGGCTTTTATGGCCTCCCAGACAGGAATGGAAGAAAGGAGTCATGGAATTTGCTAAAATCAATAAAACAAAAATCAAACTTGTCGTGGTGTTGTTTAAGGGACTTCAATGATCTGCTCTCATAGTCTGAAAAGCATGGTAGGCACCCTCACCCATTTCATCTCATTCAATGTTTTCAAGAAGCGGTAGATGCATGCGAACTACAGGAGGTCAGGATGGTGGGGTACTCGTATACTTGGGAGAAATCAAGAGGGTCTCAGAATTTTGTAGCAGAAAAGCTAGACAGAGCACTCGCTTCTACGAGTTGGCACAACCTGTTCACAAATGCATATGTTCATAATGAAGAAGCCCTCTGGTCAGATCACTCAGCAATCTGTCTTCCATTGGGTAATCCTAAAGCACCCTACATACCGAAATTTCGCTTCGAGAATGCATGGCTAAGGGAAGGGGAGTGTAGACAAGTGGTAGTTAGAAGCTGGGGCCGGCATCACGGGGAATATATTCTATGCAAGATTTTTGCATGTGGGGAGGAACTTCAGACGTGGGGTCGGAACCAGAGAATCTTGTTTAAGAAAAAGATCCAGTTGTGTCATAACCGTATCCAATGGCTTAAGCTCCAAGCCGGGAATTCATCAGCAACTCAAGTTCTGGGAGCTAGGAAAGAACTAGGGGTGCTACTTGCCCAACAAGAGGACTACTGGAAGCCAAGGGCTAAGCAATTATGGCTCAAAGGTGGTGACACAAACACAATTTTTTCACAATTATGCCTCATCCAGGAAAAGGAAAAACTTTGTAATTGCTTTGAAAAATGAAGCAGGTGATTGGGTTTCTTGGGACAACGGCCTTCAGCAGATGATGGTGGATTACTTCTCTGAAATCTTCGCATCACAAGGCAGTATTGATGATCCCATGGTAAGAAAGGTACAGAAGAAAGTGAGTCAGTGACAGAATCCCAGAACAGCCTCCTCCTTCGCCCTTTGAAGCTAATGAGATAAGAGATGCTTTATTCTCCATGCACCCAGACAAATCCCCGGGCCAGGATAGAATGAACCCGGGTTTTTATCAATCTTATTGGGATGTTGTTGGCGGGGATGTTACGACGGCATGCTTGAGCTACCTGAATAACAACCTTCTTCCTGAGGATTTAATTACAACCTCTATAGTTCTGATCCCAACGAATGGGAACCTTGAGAAGATTTCCGATCTGAGACCTATTGCTTTATGTAACATGCTCTACAAGATTGTGTCAAAAGCAATTTCCAATCGATTCAAGGCGATCCTCCCCTCAGTGATTTCAGTCTCAAAGTGCCTTCATCCTGGGTAGATTAATCACTGATAACATAATGATTGCTTTCGAGGTATGTCACTATCTCAAGCGGAAGCGACAAGTTCGGTAATTGGCGTAATTACCAAGGACTATGTTAAGTGCCTGTCAGCAACACTAAAAACTTGATAGCGATTATCTGCAAAAGTACAAGTCGCATAAGTAATACAGTGGACTAACAAGTCCAGATATCGATCCCATATGGAAGGTGTGGTTTTAGCGAGGATTGAATACTTTAACTACTAAAATCGTTTACTATTTGAGAGACTAGATGGTTGGGTGAAAAAGGGGTTTCCTAAACTAAACTAAAAACAAAACAAATCTAAAATTGATTTTATAAGATTCATAAGAAAATGAGTTAATTTTAAAGAAAAGTTGTAGGGAATGATACTAGGGTTGATTATATCCATTGATGCAATTATGATTAATATTCATGAAGTGCTGGTTTAATGAAAACATATTTGTGTTTGTCCAAGGAAACAGTATGAGGCTTCTGTACTTTCGTATTTTCCTAATTTCACACCCACTTATTCTCCTTCGGTCCTTCTAGGTCATTGGCATGGTACTTTATAAGGCGTTGTTTTCCGATCCTATCGGGTCACCGGTCCATGGCACAGATCACCTGACTATGCTCGATCGATCACCTCTTAGCCCATACAATCCTCACACAATGCTAAGATTGTGACGCCCCCAACCCGGCATCCGATGGGGTGTCAAGTGAGGGTGTCACACTTCGACTCCGGACTTCAACTTTTTCTTCTCGCAGCCGACACTGGCACTGCTTTCTCATTCATATGCACAATTTATGTAATAATAAAAATTCTTTACATATACATTATACATACCACCATAGTGGTATTCATGTTCTATACACCGAAACCCATTACTTCAATCAACAAAGCTTATACTCATTCAAAAATATGATCATGAAGCAGTACATACGGCACCTCCACCCTGAAAGTCGGGCCTCGCTTCACGATATGGGACGCCCCGTCCTCTATCCTTTCTTCCGCTTTCCGTACTGCCAGGATTAAACCCGCAGCAAGCTTTACGCTTAGTGGGAAACATACTACGGACGCACCAATAACCATGACTGCCTCAACAAATACACTTATCTTATCATTTTCTGTATAACGTACACTTCTATCATGTGACGCTTGACATATAATCTTTCATATAATTTGTATTTCTTATTCTAGTACTTAATATTTGATCCTCGTTTCTTTCTAATGGTTCATATTACATATCCTATTCAGGTATGTCATATTCGTATACATATATTACTTCATGGCTATATCCTATATCAACAGTTGCTATTTCATGTACTAAGATTACACGTTATCATATACTGTATTCATGTACTGTTCATGTACTATTTTCATATATTGTTTTCCTGTTATACTTTTCATATTACTTTCCCTTTCATGTACTATATGATGAATACACAATTGAGTGATAATTATAACGGAATCTAACACATTTAAATCACAATGTACTCACATTTGGCATAAGAACAAAGTACTCACTTCTTTCGTGTTTTTAGATTTGTGCGCGCCTTTCGTGTTTAAAACGTAAGGCACAAGGACGTAGTCAGCCAATATGAAGCAAATGTGATGGTGAGAATTGACGAAGTTTCTGAACCCCAACAAGGAGTGACTAGAGGACAAGTCCCACCAGAGAACTTTGTTTGAAATTTATAAAGGGGACAAGTCCCACCGGGTAGAACTCAAGTCCACCGGTAGAACTGGCAGAAAATTGCGCAGCGTCCTACTCCAGAGAACTTAAAGTCCTACCGGTAAATCCTTATGAAATCTCATGAATTGTCCAAGAATTCAATCCGACGCAGGGCACTTTCTGTAGTTTTAACCAAATGTGGGAAAATCACTTTGGAGGGGCTATAAAAGGAGGAGGACACAAGTATTGTGAGAGGATCCTTGGAGTCTTTTTTTAGTTTTTCTTGAGTTTTGAGTTCTTCACTTAGGGTTTAGGTTTTTAAGAGTTTTTCCAATTTCAGTGGTACTTTGTGTGATCCAGATTAGATTTCCATTCTTGGGAAGTTTCTAGATTCAAGAGTTTGTAATCTTTTCAAAGACAATATTTATTCCGCTTTTAAATCTTAGCATTCCATATTTTCTATTCTCGCTTTACAAGTCAATTCTCGACTTCCTAAGGTACTGCTTTTTATGTTTAATCGTTTCATCTTAATTGTTCATACAAGTTTTACGAGTCCCAAACCCCCATCGCCGTGGATCATACGGGGAAACTTACCCCGATCAAAACCCTCAATTCCTCTCTGACTTTTCTGCCGGATTGTGTAATAATCACTTGTGTAGAAAGGCTTAAATCCTTAGTTACCGACAACGTGTTAACGAGATATTTCCTGACACGTCAGGCTTCATCATAATGCGCCTAAGGGTTCATTTTAATCAGAACAAGTGTTTAGTATTACTTGATCATCTTTATTTCCAAAAGCATTTAAAGATAAATCCTCCATCGGGCACCATTTATCAAGGGTTCCTAGATGAGTTTATAAAATAAGAGGTGGGACTTACCCGATCGTGGCGAGCGAACCCTAAAAATCCCAAAGCATAATTGTCTTTCTATTTAAAACATCAAAGTCCAATCAACCATTCAATCAAACAACACAACACTACGCTTTTAATCATACTTTAAAGGAGAATAGCTCCATTGATCAACCGGAATCGTAATCTACTCCTCGTGGAGACGCACTGATTCCCACAAAGATACAATGCTAGACGACTATAATTCCTACGCTTGGGAATAGAATTAGGCATACTAATCAGGACGAAGCACTATACTTGTTCATATACTTTTTGTGTACTGTACTTTGTACTTTCTATATACTATATTCATATTAACCTTTCAGATCATTTTACATTCTTATACATTTTTATATATCATATCGATCGTATAATCTCATGTTACGTATCCTATCATCACATAGCAAAGGCTATGCTTCTCGATCATATATTATATTTTCACATGTCATATGCAAATCATTTGTTTTATGTTTCATGTCCGCATAAACCTTAGAAGTGATAAAGAAATTATAAGGGCCCGAAGGCGCCAGACTCAATCGGGTGGCGTAAATGGTCTATAAGGGCCCGGTTGCGCCGTTATCAACAGGCGAGACACGATTCATCTATAAGGCCCGAAGGTTTATCATTGTACGACAATGACCATCTATAAGGGCCCGGTTAAGCCTAGTAATGACCCAAACGGGGCCAATCGATAAGTACGCCGCAGACTTATTTTTCCCTACAGTACGCCACCTATCTCTACCAGGTTCTAAGGTTGCATAATCCATTTTATTACATTTTTCTGCACCCCATCTTACATGAATAACTATTGTTACTGCGTATGCCGACATGAGATATACACTCATTATTTTTCGTCCTGTAATACCTTCACATATTTCTTAGCTTGCATTGTTGTTCCCTATATTTCTCTTTTTACACGTATATTCATATATTTTCTATCATTTAGTTTTGTCTTCGTATCATATATGTAATCCTATCATATATCATGAATGCATCTATGCAATTTCTATATTCATATATTCATATATATATATATATATATATATATATATATATATATATATATATATATATATATATATATTTATCTATTCATATCCCTTTATATCATTTATGCATCATATCCTTATGCTTCTATCATGATTTCAGCTTATTCATGTAATTTCTATATTTCTATCATGTATGCTTTTACTCATTCATGTGTTCCTATCATGTTCCATCTTATTCAAGTTACAAAGTGACAATCATATATTCATATCATATACTCTATTCATATTTCATGTCCTCTACTAGAACATCTTATATCTTAGCTAACTTATATTTTCATGTACTTTATCGGACTATCATATCTTATACTACCTATATATTCCCTATACTTGTATGTTTTTCTTGTTTCATCGATTGTCTCTAGACTTTAGGAGTACAGAACAGAGACTCTTCCTTTGATACCTGTAGGTACTTTTCTTATCTATACTCCTTTACATATCAAATCTACATATATTGCTATTTCTTGTTTATATCTACATCCTTTCCTACCATGTATTCCAATTAACTTTAACCAAGCGATTAGTACACTCGAAACAACAATTCAATTTTCAGACAAGATGTGGGCACCAAATGCCATTAAATAGCATATGGTTAGATTCTAGACTCGATGAGCTTTCCATCGAATCCAAGAATACCGCTAACGAGTCCTAACGAACAGAGTTATGCAAATTGCAAGCCATGAAGAAAATCAGCAACTTAGTAAAGACTACAGAAAGAAAGAGCTACTGTATTTTGTCATTTCAGGCGTATTATAAAGCCCAATATGGTATCAATCTATATATGGATGGATTCTAGAGTCAAAGGGCTTCCATAGAGTCCAAGAAGAACAAAACTGAGTCCTAACGAAGGCATACATGAATGGTGTCATGAAGAAAATCAGCAACTTGCAGCAACTGTAGTAGCAGCAAGCAGCCACTGCCTTTTGTCATTTTCTGGACTTAGTAAAAGCTAAAGATTGTAATGCTCATATAGATGGATTCTAGACCAATGGCTTTCATAGAGTCAAAGAACACCCAAAACGGAGTCCCCAACCAAGGAGTTATACATTGCAAGTCAAAGAAAAATCAGCAACTTGCAGCAATTGCGTAGCAGCAGCAGCTAAATGCCTTGCCAGTTTTTAGACTCTTGTAAGCTCAATATTGTATCACATATATGGATGATTCTTGACTCAATGGGCTTTCCATAGAGTCCAAGAACACCAAAAAACGGAGTCCTAACGAAGGAGTTATGCACATTGCAAGTCTAGAAGAAAACTCAGCAACTGCAGCAACCGCAGTAGCAGCATTAGGCCACCGGCCTTTTGTCATTTTTGACCCTTGTAAGCTCAATATTGTATCAAGTTATATATGGATGATCTTGACTAAAGGGCTTTCATAGAGCTTCCAAGAACAACTGTAACGAGTCCAACTCAAGAAATTTTTGACAAGATCTCCCCTAAAACCCCAATATTTCCTTAATACAAATATTCCCAATCGATGACTACAATCAACCAACCCAAGTTCAAAACACAACCCAATACACTTTAGGGGTTCTTTATACCCAAATTCATCAAAAATGGGTTTATGGTAATTTTCACATAGATCTTCAATCCTCACCTAATCAAGGTCGCCTTTTTGGTTATTTGGAAAGTTCCAATCTATTCCTGAGTTGATTGTATAGTTTAGAATCCATGGAATTCAAGTTCATTTCAAAACCACTTTCATAAGTATATATCAAACAAACGGTATGTTTGAACAAATCTCACTCCACTAACCAAGGTCTTCGGTTAACTACCTAATTGGACGAAACTCAAACCATAGAAGCAGTCTGGTATAGGAACTCAAATATATTACTTAAATCATGAAATACCCTATGTCAATAAGTGATACAACTCATCTAAAATTTATTTTTCTTTTCTCACAACCAAACAGAGAGGTGTGGGTTACCGTGAATCAGCATGAAACTGAAAATAGCTCATAATTGTCTTCTAACAAGATTTAAAACAAACCCACATCATTTTCTCCCTAGGTATTTTCAAACTAACATTCAATGTATCGATCTCACTCTTAAGTAAAAATGATGATAGTATATACCAAAAGATTCCATATTGTGTGCCTACTTCCATATTCTTCCATACAAAAAAATAAAACTAGGACTTCCATAATTCTAACAAGTAATTTCAATTCTAACACCTCAAATCTTAGCTTAATGAGGGATTTCATATAAAAGTCCACAAATTCACACTAACCCACAACCATCCTACAAACCATACATAAATTCTAATTTCCATACTCAAACCAAAACCACAAATCAAAGAGGGAACCCTATACTCAAGGTACAAATCCTATAACTCCACATATTCTATGAAACCAAGGATCCTTACAAATTCCATATACAAGAATCCATACCAAACTCCAAAGATCCATATACAGCTACTTATCACAATATGTGTTCATGTTCATGTTTCATGCCCATTCCATATGCATTTTATATACTTGTACAATATGATGTTCATGTATTCACACATCATTCATATATTCTTATTCCTTTATGAATCTATTTCTTACTCAGAAATTGGAATCATTCCAATTGAAGCATCCAACTAAAGTTATGACATTTTCATGTCAACTGCCTATTTTACCGACACCCGAGGGACGACACATTCATTTTCCAGTGCCTAGTCTCTGTATTTGACACTGGCTCTTGTACCTCCTTAAATCTAAGGTGCTAAGGGTTCCTCCTCCAACTAGAATCACCCAAATCGAGCAACAAATCCTCGTTACGTCCGAACAAACTGACTACACGGCGATCAAACCGGAAGGCACTTGGTTTTCTGTACACGGCCCCCACTCGAGTGAATTTTATGGGCCACTTAGAGGCAGAATTTTAAGGTATCTATTGAGGATGTTTGGTTTTCCTTGAAGTCTATTTCAATCCAGAAACTTGAATCACTCAAATCGATAATAAATGAGAAAAAGTTACATTTAAAATACGAAAACCCACGAAATAAAAACAAAATACATGTGGCAGTTCTCGAAATTACTTCAAATGTGGGCTTTTCCGCACTTTTTCCATATTTTTCTACCCACCAATCCTCTATACTTATCTTACACCTCAAACCACACTAAATTCATCTTATAATCAATTTTACTCAATTCATCTTCATTACCTATCTTTCTTCAAAACTTTCCATGAATTGTCTCAAAACCATTCTAATATGGGGTTGGCACCCATACTCAAACCAGAATATGATGATTAGTTAGGGTTTGTCTCTAAAACCCTAACTCAATTACTCCTCACTAACCCAGAATCCAAATTTAAAAGAGGATTCTATAACTATCTTATACCATATGGGGTTTTACCAACCTAATTTCAATATACTGTAGTTAATGAAATCCTAACAACCCTAGATTTGGAACTCCTAAACTTTCTAGAATCCCATATTAAATCCATATGATCCATAATAGAATCCATACCCAAGGTTAGTTCCATACTCTTTTGATCATGGCCTCTTCTTCTCCTTCTTCTTCTCTTCCTCTTCCTTTCTCTTCTCCTTCTCCCTCTCTACTGCTTCTCTTTGAGACCAAATTTGGTCTTCTTATTCATTTGTTAAGGCTAAGCTCACAAGTCAAAACTCATTTTTTTACTTTTAATTTTCATTTTGCACTTAAGTTCTTTAACTCATTATTATTTCTATTCCATCTTTTCTAATTGCCTTGAATCTCATAACTTATTAAATTTCTATTTGGCATCAATCTTGTTAACTATGACTTTTAAGTCCCTTTGACAATTTACATATTTGTCCTAAATTCCTATAAATTTTCCTGGTCTCTGCTTCCACAAGCTCGCATTTAACTCATGAAACATTCAAATTACGCTTACAAAATACCCTAAACATATCAAAAACTGCTAGGGTATATTTTGGGGTATTACAAAGATGATGCTACTCCTAATTAAATCCATCTAGTACTAGGCATTCCCAATTCCCTAGACTTTTTTGATTAGGTTAATTAATATTATAATTAACTAATTCATACCTTAAAAGACTCGGGACCATATTTTATGGCGTAATCCAAGCGTCACCAAGGATGCCCTAGTATGGGGATCGAAGACCCAACTCTCAGTATGGATTAATTAAAACCATAATAATCCTAAGAACTACACCAACTAACATCCACATAAGCATGAATTCACAAAACCATTCTAAAAAATATATATAAATCAAGCATCAACTTCAATAATCAACCATAGAGGAGAGTTTAGCCACTCATTACAACCAAGAAATCCAACAAAACCATGTTTAACATAAACATAATAATGAAATATCGATAAAGAGAGTAAAGTTGTAATAAACAAACAAATGAGAGCTGAAAATTAAGCCCCAAACTTTGCTTTACATTTGCAAGAGCTCCTCTAGTAGCTAGTTCCTTCAAAAATTAGCTCAAAAACAAGATGAAACTGAAGAAATCTTAAAACCAAAGTAGGTTTCAATAGTGGGAGAAAGAAACTATGAGGGTGTTCTCTCTCCCAAAAACCAGACCCCTAATAATGTCTCAAATACATATATTTAAAGGAAATGGAAAATGCGCTAGAAATGCGACGTTTACTATTCCAGCCCGACGTTCTTTGCCTAGGAAAAGGACATTTTGATGGATAGGTGTCTTCAATTTGCATGGTTTCCTTTGCCTCGGCGAAAGTCTGATTTGCCGAGGCGAACCCGAATCTCATATCTTTTGATGTGGCTTTCCTTCGCCTCGGCGAAGGTCTGCTTCGCCTTGGCAAAGGCCTTCACCTCGAGCGAAGGTCCTCTTCGCCTGAGGCCTCTTCTTTCTCTTGTCGAGGCAAAGCTATTTCTTCGCCTCGGTGAAGCTGTCTCTTCACCTTGGTGAAGCAGTGCTTCTGGGCAGGTTATGCTTTCTTGCTCTTTTTGCCATTTTCTTTGCTTGCTATACTTTATATTCTTGCAAAACATAAGCAAATGAGGGATTAGTGTAATCTTTAGGAATATAGGTGTGAATCTAGCATTTAAGTTACAAAAATACATGCAAAATACTCTATAAATGCTAATACGATCCATACCTATCATCCACCACCCTCAAGATTGATATGTCGAAAGCCTACGATCGAATAGAGTGAAAGTTTCTACAAAATATGATGCTAAAATTTGGTTTCCATGCGAGATGGGTAGATCAGTCACAAAGGCAAAGATCTGGGACTGATCCATATAGAGAGGGGGCTTCACCCAAATGTACACAACACTATAAAGGAGGAATTATGTGAAACCCTAGAGGTGGCGAACACAGCCCAAGCGAACAACTACCTAGGCCTCCCAGCACGAATAGGGCGAAACAAAAAGGCTATTTTTTCATACATTAAGGAGAGAGTATGGAAGAGAATTCAAGGGTGGAACAAAATAAATCTCTCACGTGCCAGAAAGGAGATCCTATTGAAAACATTTGTTCAGGCCATCCCCTCATATGCTATGAGCGTGTTTCTCCTCCCCCTCTCCTTATGTGAAGAACTAGAACGCATGATGAACTCGGATTGGTGGGGAAGAGACCGGGAAAAAAGGAAAGGAATATGTTGGACCATAAGGGACATGTAAAAATTAGGAAACCCAATTCATAATAAGAGAAAACTGAAATTGGAATGAATAATCATTTTAAAAATTACATAATACATATTTTTATATAGACTTTCTAGAAGAATCCTAATAGAAAACAAACTCTAAAGTGCTAAGAATAAGAAACCTACCAAAATAGAAAAAAAAAATCCTACAATTAATAGGAGTATATTATATTCTATAATATAATATAATTTAGCCTTCCCCCTCAAACTCACGCAACTGCTATAAGAATCGAGAGTTTGCTAACTAGAAAACAGAATTCCAATTGATACCAGACAGAGAAACAATAATTAAAAAGTACAAAATCAGTGAACAATTGCGTATGAGAAAATAATAAATCGGAAGATCAATAGAGAGATAAACAATTTCCAAAGAATCGAAAGAGAAAATTGCAGTAGAGAGAAAGTAAAAATCTAAGATCAAGAGAGAGAGACACTCTAAAAGAAACTAAGAGAAACAATTGCAAAGAAAGAGCAGAGAAATCTAAGATAGTCGAGAGTAGGCGCAATTTCAGTTAAATCAAGAAAACAATTGCAGAAAGAAAAGCAGTTGTGAATTGGAAGATCATCAGAGAAAACAATTTCAAAGAAATTAGTTGGTAAACAATCACATGTGAGAAAACAACAGAATCAAGATTGTCAAAGAGTATAAATGGGTTTAAAAGAAATCAGAAGATAAACAATTGTAGAGAGAGAAAGAAACAAGAATTAGAAGATTGTCAAAAGAAACAATTTCAAAAAAGAACCCAAACTTCGAAAATGCATAAACAAATCTAATTGTCGATGTCGATGTCGATGTCAATACCAATGTCGACGCTGATGCCGATATCGATGCTAATACAAATGGCGATGCCAATACCAATGCCAATGTCGATGCCAATGCCAATACCAATGCTGATGTTAATGCCAATACCAATACTGATGCCGATGCCAATATTAATGTCGATGTCAATGTCAATACCAATGTCAATGTCAATGCCAATAACAATACCAATGCCGATGTCGATGCCAATACCAATGCCAATGCCAAAGTCATAGTCACATTCAAATTTCAACCCAAAACCTTAAATTCCATCTCCCACGCAACAACAAATCCCAAAGTTACCTAAATATTCACTTACTCCATCCCTTTATCCTCAAATTCTCAATCCATAACCAATCCTTAAACACACAATAAATCCTAACACTAAACCCTAACGTTTTTTCGTAAAATCCTCAACACCTAAATAATGAGAATAATGATAATTGAAAAACAAATTCAAAGCACTATCAGAATTGCCTTAGCAAAATACCCCTTCATTAAACTCTCTGTAACCACCAACATCTGGCTTCCGATAATTTATCATCCGCCTTAGCCTTAAAGTCACCATATTTCCTTTGAATAAACATCTGAATACCCAAATTGGTCGGTTTCTTATGCATGACTTGAATAAGCAATACTATAGGCCCATGTCAGTTAGTGCCCCACTTTCATTTGTTTCCATCAAATACTCCTCCATCTTTTACTTCCCCTTATGTCACCAAAAGCAGGCGCATGAGCATATTGCTAGCAGCGATCTCATATATTCCTCTCAAAACCATTTTATTATACAAATCTCGCACTTCATCAATCATATTTCTCCCAAAAGAATATTCATGCATGGAACTCAAGGAATCACATCCTCACATATCATGGAATTGAAAAACTTAATTGTGTTTTCGATTCGATTAGCCTAATATGACAATTCAATGAAAATAAAATTTAAAACCGATGATCCCATTAAATCACCTTACTAAATGAGTTGATGACGATAACAAGGCATTTGAACAAGGACTTGATCCCTGAATGTGAATTTATGGAGCTTTGTTATGGCCTTCCACGACCAGATGCACCAGTTTGTGGGAAGCGGATTAACTCCTATAATATTAAAATCAGATTAAATTTCTTCCTTCAAAACCCTTGCTCACGATACCATGTGAAATTGAGAGGCCGATTGATGGCAGAAGTGAAGTCTTGTGGAATGAATAATCTTTAAAATTTTAACAAACCTTATATAACTTACTAGAAGAATCTTAAAGAAATAAATTAATAGAAGAAACCTACAAAGGCCGAAAAGAATCATAAGTTGAATAGAATATCATATATTTTATAACTTTTATTATAATTTAATAGGACGAAACTATGTAATCATAAAGAAAGTGAACTAAGCTTTGTGAAATTCATGTTTCGACACGCGCCATGGTAAGTAGGCTTGGGAGATTACCGAACCATCCCGACCTCGCTGGTTTTTGGGATCTACTCAGGAGCGAAATACTATCCAATATCAAACCTTACCACAGGCCAAAAATCGGCTAATCCAGTTTTGTGGCCAGATGTGGGCCGCTCCATCTCATCAAGGAGCGGGTTCTAGCTGGAGAGTGGCTCGGAGACAGTGTTGCCGATCATGGGGAGGCCCACTTGGCTCCTGGATCAACAAACACATATTGTGAAACTCCTCCCCCAGTAGGTTTTGAAAGTGCGAAAGTCTCCTTTCTTAGGAATGAATATGGGTCTGCTTGGGACTTGGGCAAATTGAATGAGTTGTTTCAAGAGAGGGATAAAAGGTTGATCCTTCAAGTTCTTTATTATTTGGAGGATTAAGTAGAATAAAGTGAAGAAATATGTGTGGTATTTTCTGTTGTTTATTCTAAAGTCAGTTGAAGCTAAATCATTCAACAATTATTGAATTTTGTTTTATTAAACTAGATTGAGTTAGAAATTGACTTTTTTCATTTCTTTTTTGGCGTGTTGGAAAGTAATTGGACTCACCATATAAGGAGTTGCCCATCTTCTTTGTTTACCTCACCTTCTGTGTGAGATCTCTCCTCAAACTGTCTTTTCTCTCTCAGCTCCAGGTGGCACCAAGCCTCTTCTCTTCAGACCTTCCAAGCACTCTTCTCTTCCTCAGTGCCCCAAACCTTCCCAGCACCTCTTAAGTGCTCACCAAAGCAATCTTTATAGATTTAGTCTTTCGACCAAACACATTGGATGAACATCATTGTTCGAGTTGTATTGTATCTTACCAAGGGAATGTATTTGAGGCAAGATCTAGTTATTGAATCTTGGAAGTTTGATGCCAGTTATCAATTCAGATAAGTCATCTTCCTCTGTTTGTTCTTGGCACCATTTTGGTTTTGTTTGGATGCCGACTCCCCTAATCTTGGCCTTCTTTAATGGTATCAAAACCCAAGGTTGTAAGTGGTAACTTGTTAGTACATGTCTAAGAAAATCATGTCAATAAGGCGATAAGACTTTAAGGCAAGTAGGGTATAGCGGATCATTATGACCCTTCCACTTACCTGAAGATTTTTCTGATATACTTAACTCATCTCTTACTATTGTCTTGGTTTTTGTTTACAAAAAGAAGAACCAATACCAAATAGTGTCAGGCAAAGTCAGGATAAATGGGCATGGAAGTATGAACTAAGAGGGGGCATATACAGTGAAATCCGGTTATCGGATCCTCTTCGGGTCTGAGAACAACCAAACAATCCTCCTCCAGCAGGCATCTGGCATCAAATTTGGCAGCTACAGATATAAACCAACCAAGGTAAAGAATTTATTGTGGAGGGCCTCCTCGAATACCCTTCCATCCAAGCAAGTACTGTGGACCAGAAAAGTGAGTGATTCTAATTATGGTTCAACGTTGTGGTATCGATCACTTACTTGAACAATCCCGAGACGTATTGATCGCGGTGTATTGATCAAGTATCCATCGATACGCAAAATAATAAGATTAAAATGTTTAAATATTATTAAAATATTATATAAATTATTAGAAAAATATATCCAATTAAGTAAGTTAAAAATTTAATAAAACAATTTTTGTGTATTTAATATTATTTAAGTAGTTAATGAAGCATTCGATTAATATTGTAATGTTACTAACAAAATAAATTATTTATAATAAGCATGTCTTTTCACAAATGTCATTCATTATCGATCAATCTAATGTTGAATGACCAGAAACCGAAAATGTCATCAAATACAAATTTATTATTCTTATTTTCTTTATAATATATTATATCATTATTTAATATTTATTGAATGGGTCATTAATCAATCAATAATAATATGTATTTTCATATTAATTTTCATTATTCTTATTATGTTTGTTTCATAAATTGTGTAAATTTTGATTAATATTATTTATGTTGGGTAAAATAAATGAAATAACGTTTTATTTTTATTTTATATTATTACAAAAATATGATTTATGGTTTTGTTAATATATTATTCTTATTTTGGTAAAATATTATAAACATGGCAAAAATGGGCTTAAGGGTTTGGAGTTCTTCAAAATGTGATTCTGATGAAATAACCTCATTTGACCTTTCTAGGGAGGCAAAAAGAAGTCGTTTAGCCATAAGATTTTTTTTTTGAGTGCGGATATATGAAAGCGATGTCATTTTGGGCTGAAAGAGTCCAAAAAGCAGCGTCATTGAATCGATTTGTCATATCCAAAATGACATGATTTGGAGTGGTAGTATACAAAACATTTGTCGTTTTGGACTCAAAACCCTAAATGGCGTCAGTTTGAGTTGTATTAAAAAAAGCGAAACAGCATTTGTTTTACGTCCTAGAGATGAAACAATGTTACATGTTTTGGTCAGTAGGCAGCCCTAAAGGAAGGACCATTTGTTCACATGGTGAGGAAGTTGGGCAAAAAAAATGAAAAAATGAAGAAGAAGAAGAAGAAGAAGAAGAGGAAGAAGAAGAGGGAGAAGAAGGGCATACGTGCACCTACTTGAACTCGAAGTCAAAGGTGTGCCTTTGGAGTTTGGACTTGCTGAGGATCTTGGGACTGAGGTTTTAGACGACGGCAGCGGTGAGCCTAAAGATAAGTTAGGTTTGCACATTAATTTCCTATTTTCATTTCTTTTTTGAAATTTCTATTTCAAAATCTAAGATCCAAGGGTTCTTTTGCAGTTTGCTTTTTCTGTTAAATCTATGATTTTTTTTTTAATTGTTGTGATTTGAAATTCAATCACAGGTATTTCAGAATGTTTACTGTGTTTTGGCTTTTCAAATGAATCTTTGAAAGTTAGAATTTTTTTTTAAAATTTTTTGGTTCTTCGTACGGAGGAGATTCAATTATCTGTATTTTTACCGAGTCAATCGAGTCATCTCGCAAACTTGGCCAAGTCCATCGAGTTTTACCGAATCCACCGAATTTTACCGAGTTTTAACTGATTCGCTCATAGTCTTGTATCTGGTGTCGGTATCGACGTGGTTAACCCTAAGTTGGTTACAAATCGGATTTTTTGAACCCTGATTCTAGTAACTGCCCATACTGCAGATTAGCCGTGGAGGACACTCTCCATGCATTAGTATCATGCTCCCTTGCTGCTGCTGTGTGGCGTGATTCTCTACTAGGTACCATCTCACGGCAGGTCTCTTGCTTCACTGAATGGTTGAGTCTCCAGTTTAGTGCAAATTCTATGGATTTAATAGGAAAAATAGCCATGAAATGCTGGGCAATATGGGGGGTGCAGAAATGAGATGGTATGGACGTCCAAAAGGTCAGCTCATCAGGTAATTCTTACAGCTACTCAAGTCTTCCAACAATGGCAAGAAGCTCAATGCGTTTCAGATATTTCACATGTTTGTAAATCGTGCAACAATAAATTGATACAGTGGAGAGAAAGAAAAATAAGAAAAATATTCTTGCAGTTTTTCAGTGGTTTGGTAGTGTCACATGCTCCAGCAGGCAATGATTTGGTACCGTTATCGGCTGAAATATGGTTATATCTGAGGATATTTACCATGTCGTAAGATATTATCAAATTATAAAAATACCCTTATAATCTAAATGCTAATAAATATCGTATATACCTGTACCGAGCGGCTTTGCCTTTTTACTCTCAAAATAAGCCACATGCTATAACAATCAACCCCAATACCAATACAATCAGCTGCAGCATTGTGGTCTGCGCCCGCTCTAAGCTTCACCAAATGTAACGTTGATGCTTACTAACCCACAAAGTCGTGACTGGCTGGCTTTGTGCCTGTGAAAGGGTGAAGTCAGCACTAGGGTACGGACGAGCATGTGGCATGAAGGATCCTTTTATAGCGGAGGCATTGGGGTGTCGAGTGCTCTAAGCTGGTTGAAAGACACGGGTGTCTGGCAGGTGGTTGTTGAATCTGATTGTCTCCTGTTAATTCAAGCAGTTAATCGACAAAGTGATTGTCAGTCATATACTGGGTTAATAATAGAAGATTATTGGCTTTTATTGAATTCTCCAGTCGTTATTGTTTGAATACTTCTAAAGACAATATGCATATCTTTTTGTCAAAAAAAATATATAGATTTTTTTACCAAAATTTATAATTAAAAAATATAATTAAATTATTATTTATCTATAATTATAATTAATTAATTGATTTTGCTAGATAGAAATTAAAGTACCCATTTGATTAAATAATATTTTTAATATCATATGTTTTTTTTCAGCAAACTTTTAATATCACATCTTAAATATAATTTACCACAATATCATAATTAAATATAAAATTTATTTAAGTGCGTATCGGTATGGACTCGGCCGACATTCAAATAATTCCATTCCAACTTTTAATTTAAGGAGAACATTGAAAGTTTATTTCCAAGAAACCATAAATAAGGATTAATAACATAGTAACATGAATTCTTAATAATTAAAATACCATCATTTGCCAGAAAAAGAAACAACTTTTTAATGATGATTGAGAAGAAGATAAAAGACAAGAAAATTAAAACAAGGATAAATAAATCCATATGTCCCAAAATTACCTAAGAAAAAAAATCAAAATAAAGTGAAAACAAATGAATTTATATGTCCATCTTTTATACGGATGACAATAGTTTGAACAGCACGCGCCACTTGGCATTTTCCTCATGCCGACGTCACCAACTTCCTTACTTCCTTACTCTCCACGACATGACTTAATCTCCTCCTAGTAAATATATAAATAGTGTATGGGCATTGTAGATGCATTGAAGCTGAGCCAGTTCCCTAGTTAGCCGACTGATGCAAGGCTCCAAAATGGGACTAGGCGCAAAGGCGCCGTCCAGGAAGCAGCCGTCGATCCTCGCCAGGGTGCTCGAGGGGCTGAGCAGCGGGATTGGTCAGAGCAGCGACGATCCTCCGCTCAGGTGCTCGAGCGCCTCTTATCCACCATGCCTTTTTGCCCGGGTGCTTGTTTACGGTAGACAACTCCACTGGCAAGCTGATCAAGACTCTTGTGATATAAGTGTAAGTTATACAGAGGCAATCACTCTCCGCCTCGAAGCGGAATAGGAAAGCTCAGAGGACGGCCATGCTCGGGAAGGCGGTTCGCAAAAGGAAAACAGATCATCTTTCCGGAAATAAAGCCACCTTTACCACTTATCTTGCCAAGGAAAATTATCCTCTCCAAGAAAGATGGTCGCTCTTTTCTCCACTCCCAGTAAGAGAAGCAAATCACACGAATGAGATACGACATTACGGATTGCATCTTTTGCGGTCCGCGGTGGGTCTTTAATGAAAGAGCTAACTTTGCCATCGGACGACGGAACACACCGTCAATCTTCTTGTTTTGTTTACTGCGAGGATTTAAACTAACTAGTAGATACTCAAACCCGATCCATTGACTCGTGAATTCGAGGATACTACAAAAATTGGCGCCGTCACGTGAGAATCGCCAGAAGCGAAATCTTAGAGATGATATCTGAGAGCTTAGGTACACCAGCTACGTTGTTGATCTCCGGTCTCGAAGCCTTGACCATTCTGAACATCCCCTTTGAGCGAGTCAAAACTCTGCAGCGCATCCGGGTAACTGACAAAATCCACTCATGGGACGGTTCTCGGATTGGCGCGGGGATGGAGGCGAAAAGCCGGGAGGAGGCGGGCCCGACGGATGGTCGGTCTGACGTGCGGGACCCGTTCTGGAAGGAGAGCGGCGGCTATGAGATCCGCCCCAGGAGTGGTAGGCCCGAGGGCCCCAGGGGTGTCACCCGGTTCAGGCCCCTAGCACGGCGAATAAAGGGAAAGAGCGTTTCTTTCGACCATGGTGATCAATCAAGTCGATGGCCAGGCTCTCTTCCAGGATAGCTCTCCACTTCAAAATCGCTCACACCCTTGAGCAATGGGCGAGTCGAAACCAGACCTCCCTACATCAAATCAGTAGGGCTATGAGAAACAGCGACAGAGATAGAAGAGGGTGGAACTGACCTCGTTCACAAATTGGCCCTGAACATATGGCCCACCCAGGTTAGGAGCTGCCCCTCCATTTCCATGCCGCAGTATCCACGGGGGCACTCCACATCCCACGCATGTAGCCCTTTATCCCCCTGTCCAGGGGCCCTATGACATGTTGTCCTCCCCTTTGGGCCACCATATTTTAAATTTATGACCTTCGCGGTTGTGGTGTTCACCCATTCACCTATGTGATCTCCTTTGTCAGTGCGATCGCATGTTGCACTTCAGCCGAGCAATGATCCTCGCGTCGGGGATGATAGACTCACAGTGCCAAAGTCATTCGGCCAACCTCAAGGGCCCGACTTTGGCCTGGTTCCACAAGCTTCCTAGAGGTCTAAGATGAAACTCGTTCCCAAGGCGGGTGGCTGAATTGTGTTCGTCTCGATGTGTGCTTTCGGTGGGACGAAGAGGGAATATCGGCTCCTCCGACCTATCCTCAAGCGAAACGAATCCATCAAGGACTTCACTGCATGAGTTGGACAAATTTGTCCAACAAATTGATATTCTGATATGGATGGAGTCTTACAAGCTTCCGGGAGGCTTTGGACTGACCACCACAGATGTCGGTCTTTGTCAAATTTATGCTGCCCGACTACATGGAAGAATTATATCGGTGGGCAGATAAGTTCTCCACACTGGAAGACAACATTCGGGTCGCCTCGCAAATTATAATGATAACCACTCAGAGTGGCAAGCCGGCCGCCAAAGGCTCATCCGAATTAAAAGTAGTGGAAACGAGATGAGAAGGCGCCACTGATGGCCCGATCTAAAAGACGGGGCCCAGGTTCGCTCCCTCTCAACATTTATATGATCGGCTCCTCCCTTCATTCCGGGACCTCCCGATTTCAAGTAGCCCCACCTGAGGCGGGGCCTCGACCAACATAACAGATCCCTAAGGTGCAATTCATCGTGAGACCCACGTATGAAACCAGCCATTGCAGCTTGAGGTTCTTGAGTGGAAGCCCGAGTTGGTCGGGCACCTCGAGAAGATATATAAGGAGGCCGTCAATGGGAAATAACAACCGCCCCCACAAGGCGGCCTTGCGTCGCCGTTAGTGCGAGCATGCCTTGGCCCCAGCGAAGCCATCGGCTTTTTGCGCGGGGGCGGCTGATGGCGATATCGATCCAATGCGGCGAAAAATGCTCGGCGCGCCGGTGAGCGGGGGAGTGGGCCCTGTCGATTGCGAACCGTCACGGCGTTCGGCGATTGACTGCCTATCGCCCCTCCTATCAACCCCTACTCAGGTCATTACACCTCATTGCGATGCGCGCTGCTACTATTTGGTATTAACGGGTTTGATGTACCACCGGTCTCGTCGATCCGAGAAGTCACCCGGCCGATTTACTACACCTCTTAGCCTTTAAAGCGAGATAGAGTCCTCTCGATCATCAGTTCCGGTAGTGAGGTTTTCCGGGTTAATGGGTGTTTCTGTGATTGGGGATATAAGCCTTCCGTCCAGGCGGGAATCGATGGTCAACAAATCGCATTCTTAGTGGTAATTAGCGAAATTTATACAATGCCATCTTCAAATCAAAACTGCTTTGCGAAGCGATACCATCCACGTACCACTAACCAATCATCTACACATTCATCCAAGACGAAGTCGACCGCCGGGGAAGTCAGATTAATCGCCATAGCAATGCTATCAACTCTCAATACAAGGGCGCGAGCAAAGTGCGCCCGGTAAACCATCCTTGGTCGACCTAAACCAATAGTATCCACGATCATGCACACGATCGCCTTAGGAAACGAAGAAGCCGTAGCGGTTGATCATAGAAACCACGGCAGCGGTGGACGGGAGATGCATCTATGTGGTCTCTCTATCGAGAGAGGCCCCAGTATGCTGGGTGATACAGGTTAAATAATGATGTATTTGCTTGGATATGCCGAATATAGTAGGAATAAACCCACAGCGCCGCGCCTCACGCCAAACTAGCGTCGCCCAGCCAGCCGGTCGGGACAAAGAGTGAGACGCTTTCACCGGATCGCCACGTGGTCATTCAAACCAAGATTTAGTGTCTTCTACAAAATGGTTGCTCGAATGGGTTAAATACCACGAATGGTAGCCCGATGTGGTGGTTGTTCGAAGAGAACAGAGTGGGTATGTGTGGATTACGGACCTCAGCAGCAGCTTGTCCCAAAAATGACTTCCTACTTTCATAGATGGAGTGTGAATGGCTTAGTAAGGCACGGTATGCTATCACTTTACAGGCCTTCGGGATACCATCAAAATCCCCATTACCAGGATCACGGAAAAACATCTTTCATTACTCCATGGACTCAACATTACAATGTGATGCCTTTAGAAACCCAAGAATCAGGTACCTATCAGGATTGGTGGCCGAGATATTTAAACCATTACTACAAACAACACAATGGAAGTCTATATTGATGATATGCTATTAAAATCCAAAGCGTGCGGGCCTGTGCATCTCAACGAGCGTTGACCTCCTGGAAGAGTATGGTGTGAGTTGAACCCCTCGAAGTGTCTTTCGTGGTGGCGTGCATTATTCTTAAAGCTTTATGGTAACCCAAGATGTAGAGGCTAATCTGCTGGCTTAGACACATCTTTTAATCTGGTGAGGGACCCCTTCCTAGTGTGAGGAAATACTGCATCCACGAGTAACCTCTGATACAGCTAAGCTCATTGACCAGATTCTGGTAAGTTTAAAATAGATTAAAGCTATACTGGCTTGTATTTGGAAAAAAGTGGGTTATCTGAAAATTTTCACTTTCTATCAAAATCACACCTTTAGATTTAAGAAAATCAGTGACCTCTTATTGCCACGATTGAATTAAACCAAAAATACAAAATCCACGTATAAAAATATACCTCTCAATGTTTTCCAAATGTCTAGCCCCAAACAATAAGGGACCTCTGGTCTCATGAGAAATATAAGTGAGGATCAATCCAACATATTTTTGTCTTAACTGTTTTTCTCAAAACCATGCATGCATAATTTACAAAAGATATTTATATAAAATTGCCACATTTTTAACTTTTACTATTTTAATTACACCTTATGTTATATATAAATCACAACAGTGATCTGATGAGGATCACGGAAAGATCTTTGGCTTCCAGCACCCTTTTCAGTGTGTGTGTACAAAAGCAGAAGCTGTGGCCAAGCCGGGCTCGGTCGTCTTATAAGTTCTAAATGTTGTTATTACCTTTGTTTGTACCTCCCAATATGAAAATGTCTACAAATTGTAGTAAAAGCATTTATGAAAAATGGGTTTTCTTCATGAAGCCATTTAAGCATCTTTGAAAACTATTTATGTTCTTTAGCTGATCACGAAAACTATTTGGCATTGAGAAAAGCATTTGATGGTGGTTAATATCTGAAAATGCTATCTTTTTGAAATCAAGTACCAACCACTTGTGGCCCATTTAAAATACCACCGACGTGATGCCACGGAACCTCGGAACCTGACATCGGTAGTGAACCTCGGAACACTACCCATCTAAGATGGTCCGGTGAACACGGTAGGATCTCTATAAACATAATGGAACCTCGGAACCAAAATGCCCGGTGATGGAACCTCGGAACCAACACCTCATCTCGCCATGTACTAAGTCGGCGCACTAACTATATACCGGCGGAGTGTGCGGAGGCGCTCATATATATTCTAAGATCTAACCCCCAGTGCCGGCCAGACCAGCCCATGGCTAGAATCATAAATATCCATAACCTTGCCCGTACTGTCGAGAAATACATATTCGGAAACTAGGTATTTGGCATTATCTAAGGGGTTTGCTAAACGAATAGCTTATTTCTTAAATACTAAAAATCGAACTTTTAACGAGGTATAACAAGTGGGAGTAAAAAATGCTTTATAAATTTATATTTTCAAAACACTTTACAAACTTGTAATTTAAGCTTACTTTTGTTTTGAAAAAGGTTACCCAGTACTCTGCAGCACTCGACTAATTTCTTTCAATCTTGTCAAGCACTCTAGATTCGTCCCGGATGCTCAAATCGCCTACACAATCCATGCAAAGTACAAAAATGCCCTCGATTCAGCGTTTTATAATGCAGCATCTGGCGGGGCTTTCAAAGTGACTATATCGAGCGAACTTGATTTTAACAAAACTTCGTGCTAGTCCCATTCGATAAGAACATAGATAATATGATGTGAAATTGGCCAAAATGTCCCTAAATTCGTCTGCAATAAAAACTATACGTTTTAGTCCCATTTGACTGAGGGACTTTCCATAGAGTCTAAAATGCCAAGAAACATTTCTGAAAATTACCATCAGGCACATCCAGGCACAATCACGAAATTTCAATTCAAACTATCAAGGAAAGCAGTCTAGAAATTCAGCTCTGGGCTATCAGAACACGATCCAATTCTAAAAATTCTAAACTACGAGTCTAAAAATTTTGGTACTAAAGTTTACGACCTTTCCACGGCGCTCTAAGAAAATTTCAAGCCATTATATAACATTTAGGCTCGAAAATAAACGCCGTGAAGCAAATTTTCTGCTTTTAAGGGTTTGACAAAAATTTGGAATATTGGTACCTAATACGTAGCTCTCGTCACGTACCAACTGCCTTCTCAAGTGAAAACCTACGATCCGATTTCCGTAAATCTGAGAAATAAACAAATAGAGAAAAAATTTAAAAATCTATCTCTCTCCTCCGCCCATACGTTAGTTCCGATCTCTTCCTTTTGCTTATTATTTTTATTTTTGTTTTTTCAATTATTATTCTTATTAACTGTATGGCATTATTATTTAGATACGTAGAAACATATTCTCATTAGTCAGTTTCTCTCCAAAAATTTTATTTCTTTTGAGTTCACTTATTTTTAAATGAACTTTAACTGTATGATTTTACGATTCCAGAGATTTTAATAAAAATCTTCGTCCACAAGTATAGTGACTTATCGAAAAATCGTAAAATGTCACAGCCCATCTCGAAGAATTCAACAAATTTTTAGGTCACGAATTTTCTGAGGCAGGAACTATGTAGTGATCAGTTTAAAATCATCGAGATCTAAGAAATTTTCTAGGTTTCCTACAGATGATCTGAAGAATTTATTATTATTATTATCCTTTTAAAATTACATAATTGTTCCCGCATACTTTCCTTAATTGCAAAAGTGTGCAATTCTTTAGAAACTTTATCATTTCACCCTTAAAGCGACTTTAAAATTCTATTATGGCACGAAAATAATTAAGGAAGCTCTTGATACACATACGGGGTTTTTATCACAGTACACCCTCTCAGGACCGGGGCGTTCAGATCCTCCCTCCTTTAGAACATTCGTCCCTCGAAATGAATAAAACTAACATAAGATGATACCTTAATCGAAACAAGCGAGGCTATTATTTGCGCATGAGCCTCGACTCCCAAGAAATCATCTCTGCGATCTACTATACGCATTATTTGCTCTTTTATAAATTAAATTATCCTTTGAGATTCTCTTGTGATCTACGAGTACATGGGAGGGATGCAGGAATGTACTTCTTGACATGGATACATAGAAACACATTATAAACCTTAAGACAACTGCGGAGGAAGGTCCCACAATATATGCTCTTTTGGTCCCACTGCAGCTAATAATCTCATATGGCCACATGTATAGGGCCTCAAAACACGTCTTCCGTGGGGACACCTTTACAAGGGAAACTTTGAGAAGATACTATCGCCCACTTTAAGCTAGAGATCCCTCGGTGTTTGTCCGCATAACTACATTTGTCAATATCTTGAGTCTGTCTCGGATAATCTGGATCTTATCTAAGTGGCTATGTACTAACTTTGGCCTATCAGGTCTCCTCTCCTCTCTTCATCCCGATATCACGAAGTCTGACACTTAGACCATACAATGCTTCAAAATGGAGCCATGCCTATCTTTGGATTGATACTTGACATTGTAAGCGAACTCCATCGAGAGATAAATACATATCGGCTTCCACCCAAACTCTATGCGCGTGCTCCCCAGCGCCTCCATCCTCCCAACGTCTGAATGGTTCTCGGCCCGACCATCGGTTTGTGTGGCGCTGACTGACATGGTGCCAAGTGAAGTCATTTTTAAACATAACCTTTACACTTGCATATTCGCATAATGGTAAACATTTAACTTGTATTATATTATGTAGGTGGATTACAAAATATATATACAAGCTCCATATATGGAAGTGTTTAACATTTACAATATTTACATTGTTTACAAAATTTCATATACAAAATAGACCTAAGGTCTTCCAGTGGGAACCTATTGATGTGTGGCCTTTGACTGTGGTATGGATTGTCGGTCTCTGGCTTCTCTTATTACCTACGGGTTTAGAACACTTCCAGGTGCTAAGCTTTTGCGCTTAGTGGGAATTAATACACATGGATGACTCTACTAAGGTCACCACACTTCTATCTAAATCACTTATAACCACATATATGATTCTGATTCTTGCTCATTTCTCGCATATATACTTACATCATAACCAGTTCCATTTCTTATCATCATCCGCATACTTTCATGTCATCTTGTATTTACTTCTTGTTTCTTATGCTTTGTATGTTATCATCACACCATGATTACTGTCAGCCTCCTGTCCTCTTCATTTCATTTGCATACATCATTTGCTTTTTATGTTTGTATCTGCGTAAACCTTAGAAATTATCGGGGAAACCATGAGAACCCGAAGACGCTGTTTTCACTGTGAAGCGTTGACGCATGAGGAGCCCGAAGGCGCCTGTCCTTTGTAGCAAACAGGTGGTCCATGAGAACCCGAGGCGATATATATACCGAAGGTATCATGCTGTACAAGGCGGTGACCATCCATGAGGGCCACGGTATTGTGGGCGGCCTTTGGGGCCATCGTAGTCAAAGCGGGATCTATGTCATTAGACTAGCTGGGGCCTCGAATAATAAGAACTTGTATCTGCCAGGACTTATTTTTCCCACCCCAACCAAGCCTTCCCATCATCCCTCTGCGGGTTCTAAGAGACAATCAATATATTTTTATGTTTTTGTGTATATCTCTTCATTTCCAGAATAATTATTGTCGTTCGAGAATCTGCCATGATATATATCTTGCAATCATTTATTCATATCTTTGCATTTTCGCATCTCATTACATGCATAGTGCATCTGCACCATGTGCCTTCACAGATATTTATGAATTCATGTGACATTTATAAAATGAATAACTATAGTATATAGTGCCTACTATTTTTTGTCATTTTCTGCAAGACTAGCATGGGGTTCCCATCTTATCAAGCTGTCTATTGGCCAAGATTTTTGACTTAATGGGCTCCATAGAGTCAAGAACACCGAATCGGGTTCGGACCCGAAGGAGATATAAGCATTCAGAGTTGGAGGTCATCACGTGAGCAAATCGACGAAATTGCGGGTTGACGGAGTTGACCTGTTGAGCGGGCTCATCTATCCTGTAGTTAGGCATCTCCCAATATTCTCCTCAGGCATATAGATATATTCTTGACTCAATGGGCTTTCCATAGGAGTCAAGAACGCAAATCGGAGTTCGGGAGCGGAAGGAGATGACATACGAGTTGGAGGTCATGCGCGGTCGGTCTTGACGAAGGTGACGAAGTGACCAGTTTTGCACTTGAAGTAAGCAGAGCTCAGTCTAACGCATAGTCTGACATCTAATGTCTTCATCGAGCAGTATCGGATGGATTCTTGACTCAATGGGATTTTATGGTCGAACGCCATCGAGTTTGGGCGAAGGAATATGAGTAGCAAGTTGGAAGTCATCTGCGGTGATCTGTGGCCCGACTTGGTGACAGAGCTACACTAAGTGACGGAGCTCAGTCTAACCTCAGTCGATCCATCTGCCTCTTCCTCAGGCATGGGTGGATTCTTGACTGCGTGGGCTTTCCATGGAGTCCAAGAACACCCAGGCGTAGGGAGTTTAAGACGGAGGGAGATATGAAGCCTTAGAAGTTGGAGGTCCGCGGTCGATCTTGACTAGGCGAGCCTGGGCCGAGCAGAGCTGCACTGAAGTGACAGAGCTCGATTACAACACCTCAGTCTGACATCTAACCATCATTCCTGGGAATATGGGTGGATTCTTGACTCAATGGAGCACCATAGAGTCCAAGAACACCAAATCGGAGGACCGGATGGGGAGATGACCCAAATGGAGGTCATGCACGGTGGATCTTGGCAGTGACACAGGCCGATAGCACCGCGAAGTGCGAGCTCAGGCTCTCTGGGATGTTGGGCTCTTGAGGACAGTTCGCTCTACATGACGGAGTTGAGCTGCGCCAGTGAGTTGAGCTGCATGTGAGGTTGAGTCTTGAGGGATGGGAATCTGTGACCTCTGTTGTGACCTCTATGGGCTGACCCTTCACCCGTTTAATTGTTAATTAAAACCTGGCAATTCTATAGGGGTCGGGTGAAATTTAAAAGCCTAACATCAAGTTCATGGTTGTACAATTTCCAAGAAGGACTTACTTAAATTCTCACTTTATTTTCCTGACCCAAAACATTTCCTAAGGTACGGCTAGTTGAGCTATTTGGGCGGCTAACCCGACAGTTGGCTGAGTTGACCTTGGTAAGGACCATGGCAGTCTACAGAGGTCCAAATCAAAGAGGGGTAAGGCCTGTCATCAAGTTAATTGGGTCTGGCTACAATCTATCAGAAGGACTTGCTTGGGATTTACCCTTTGTTTGACCTAAAAACTCGTTCTAGGTCGGGTTACTTCATATGATCAAACATAAAGATTTTCTGGTTCAGCACATAACTAGACCCTTCCTAAAACACATATACACAGGATCCTTGAAACTCTTGCCAGACTTAATCCCACAAACAAAAATGATTGGGATTCAGGCCCAAAGACATGTATCCATGTTCAAATTTTGTAGTTCCTTTTTATGTCTTCTTCTTCTTCTTCTTCTTAACATTTACTTTTCTTCTCTCTATTTCTTTTGTTCGTATTTGCTCTCCTTTTCTCCGAATAAAATGAGATATTTGTTTTTTAGTCTTATCCTTTTTATTATCTTTCTAATCAAAGGAGGCTTTATATAACCTTTTCTAAAGCCCTTGTCTCTTGATTTTCATCCTTATTTCATTCTAATATCTTTCTTTTTCCATTACTCTTTATTTTGATCTTGACTCTTCTACTATTTTAGAATCATTTTATTTATTTTTACAATAGCATAATCTTCTTTATTATTTGTAATTTAACTTATGCATATTCCCTCACACCCTTGTTTTTTATCTTTATTTTATTAGAATGGAATACTTGCTGGTTGTATACCAAAACATGTTATAAAAGCATTGGAAGGTATAATTTGGGAATGTTCTGACTCTTCCCCATAAAAGAATTTAAGATCTCGAAATTCATACTGTTCAGTTGCGGATCTTTTGTAGCTCTCATAGTTGCTTGGCTCAAGTAGCTTCTTCTCTAGGTGGTGTTGCTAGAGGACTTTCCTTGTGGTACTTGTTTGTTGCATGACGGTTCCTCTCGACGAAAATGGTCTTTGGCTCCTCATCATATGACAAATCTTCTTGTACTTGTATTTTATCTTTGGCAGTATGTGCGACTCATCGGCGGTATCATAAACATCGACACATGAAACACATGGTATAAATTTTGGCCGCTCAGAGGGGGTTATATTCCGATAAGCCCGCAGGCAATCACGTTCTAAATCTCTTATGGCGCACTTTTTGACACTTGGACTCAACACCTTTTGACCAAACATTAAAACTTTCCTCGTGGTGATACCTTTAAAAGACTTTGTCTCCCGTTATATTCATATCTCTCTCTTTAGTTTGGCATATGACTTTTGTAGATCACTCAGCATGCTCTGCCGAATGCTTATGCTCTCTTCTATATCTTTTACTATGTTTGGACCTATCAGTTTATGCTCATTTAATTATGTCCAACACACAAGATTTCTAAATTTCCGGCCATATAAAGCTTCATATGGTGCCATACCGATGCTTGATTGAAAACTATTGTTATAGGCAAATTCCATCAATGGAATACCTATCAAACTTCAGAAAATTCCATGACACAACCTCGAAGCATGTCTTAGAGCACAGTCAATCTCGTCCATCTGTTTGCGAATGGAATGTGAATTACTAAAATTCAACAGTGCCTAAAGGTGATGTAATTCCTTCCGGAACCTTGATGTCGTGCTGGCGTGGATGTAATCGAAGCACAATAGACATGACACCGCCCATGATGTCTGATCATCTATCCTGCTTCCATTAATTCGATCCATGGGGAATAGTCAATCCATTTGATATAAATGGCGAAACTTTGTGAACTATCTTACAATCACCGGGGCGGGAGTGTTTTTTGTTGTGCTGGGGGAAAGCAGACACAAATCCATGAAGCAAATGTTCGTAATCCCACTTCCATTGAGGTGGAAGGGTTTAACGAAACTGTTGGCACTTGGTGTTCGGCTTTGACTGCGACCACGTCAAACATGAACACCATATTGGGTCACATCTCTTTTCATTCCTTTCCTGTCAGCTTTAGGCCAAGTCAAGTACATCTTGACCTCCGGGATGCGCTGGTAAAATCTTGTCATTATGGGCTTCAGGCAACAGCTTTTTCTTTGGCTCTTTATCATCGGCTACATGTCTGATACGGAAATACGAGCTTCCATTCTTTCTCTATTAAAAACCGGTTTTGTCACCATCTCCTAACCATACGTAAATTTTTAAGTAACTCTTACATCATTTTAAATCTATAATGTTGCTTTAAAAGCAGTTTGGCTTCTGGTTGAGCTAACATATCCATCATCTCCTAGTCTCAATCAACACATCTTGTCATTGACATTGCTACCAAACCTTCGGCTTAAAGCATTAAATACTATTAGCCTTTCAGGTGGTAATCTATGATCTGGAGTCATGATGTAAATAACTCTAACCACATAGTTTGCCTCAAATTTGCTCACTACCGTTAGCAAGTGCCCGAGACTCTTATGATCGATTATGAACTCCACTTTTCCACAGTATAGTAGTGTAGCCATATTTTAAAACCCGGCTCACTCACGCATTTAACTCCTAGGTCATAGGTGGGATAATTTTGTTTACAATGGCTATTGCCAGGGCGCCAGCCTTCTTTTTCCATCTTGCGTGCTGTATTCTAAACTGATACATGAGCATCACTATATAGGGCTCTCTTTTCAGGGTAAGAATTTTGTGATCAATGTTGATTGCCTCAAATGATCCTGCCATTTGTTCAAGACATTAGGCATTTTATCTGTCCCTCAAACTTTATTCCTTTCACTGGTAGCAGGTGATGACTATGGCGACCCTCTCACCGATCTTCCTATAATAACCTGCTTTAACTAAAACTTCTCACTTCGGTTACATTTTGAGAATTGATTTCCAATTCCCTGTTTAGCCTTCAATCTTGTGGGGATCAGCTCTTATACCCTCAGCCCAGGACTTTCTAAATGGCCTGGAATGAAGAAACTTCCTTTAGCCAAAATCACATTCTTGGGTTGCATCTGCTATACTTTTCTCTGCGTCTCTAAGACTATTCTCAGGTGTTTGTTCCATGTTCTGTGCATCCTTAGAATACACAGGATGTCATCAGCGAAACACAGCAATTTGATCCACATAGGGTCGGAAAACCTATTCATCAAATCCATTGAATCTTTGCAGGTGTAGTCAGCCCAAATGGCATGACCAAAACTCATAATGACCATATCGGGTTCTAAATGTGCCGACACATCTGTTCTTACCCTCAATTGAGTAATACCGCGTTGTGAGGTCTATCTTCAGAAAGGCACCTCAGCTCCTTTCAAGCGATCAAAAGGAATATTCAATTCGGCAATGGGTGCTTTGTTTTCCTTTGTCACCTTGTGTCTGCCGATAATGATGCACATCCGTGGTGCCATCTTTCTTTTTCACAAAATAAAACGGGTGCACCCAGAGGGGACACTGCAGGTCGGATAAATCCAACCCCAATAAAAGTTCTTGCAATTGACTCTTTAACTCTTCCCGACTCGTTGGAGTGCATCTACATCTGATGCCCTTGACATAGGGTACATTCCTGGAGCACAATTCTATGGCTAGATCCACCTCTCTCAGGAAGTGGAATGGCGCTCTTGGGAATATACAAAGATTCGCACTGTGGGATCTTTTCTGCATCAACTTGGCCTCTCTTGGTCAAGTATCAAAGCGAATGTCTCACATCAGCGCCTCATAATTCTCACAAACATAATTGGAGATGACATTGAACATACACTTGATCCAATGTATGTCTTTATTACCTCGATGCGAAATTAGGAGCATGCCAACACTAGTCTTTTGTCCACAATCCGCGATGCTTTCGGTGCTTGAACCAACTAATCCATTCTGAGTCAAGTCAAAACTGGAAGGTGTAGGATTTATCAAATCAATGGCTTTCTCTGTTTGTATAACAATAAGGGTAATTTACGTATATGCTATTCCTGCGTTGTGTTTTAAGCGGACTAGTTACATGCATGTCATATCTTTACATTTCTCTTTTCTGTTTCAGTACTTTGTCAAAATACATGCTCCATGCACACATATGAATGACCGATCAGGACCAATCAATGCATGCATCTCTATATCATAAAAGAAAATATACCGAAGCTACTGCTGCTCCAGGCATTCGATCCTCTGACCTTCATGCATATGCTCGTCTTTGGTGTTGGCCAAAATGGGACGATCATTTTTAGAAATACTGCCTCCCTCGTCTCTATGAGATAGGCCACCTGACCCCTACCACGATATGAGGTGAAAGTGGTGCTCAGAGATCTTCTGCCACTTTATGGTAATATTCTATATTCTATATTAGAAATTCTCGGGGACTTTGCTATTTCAAATGTTTGAAGCTTCTGCTTTGAAACACCCCTCCTGTCACTATACTTGCAAACTCAAAGAAATGTCTTTATGGCAATGAGGCATTCGAGGAATTTCTCTACTGTCTAGCCAGAGCACCTCTATGTACTGCGTGCTACATTGGTCCTTTACCTTCTACCTCGTAGGGAACTATATTGATTGTTTGAAGTTCTCACAAGCTCTTTTTCAGGAGGTGAAGCTCATCTAAAGCTTCTTCTTTAAATTTTCTTTCTTTGCCTAATTTCTAGTTTCTCTACTTTCATTGCAACGGACCAGGCGATAAAAATCCACTGTTTGGGAGGAGAAGTCATAGGTGCCAAATCTCTTTGATGGAATCATACGGTCATCCTCCGATTACTTACAAAGTACCTCGGTGAGGACCAGTCAGTGCATATTTACTAAGATGGCTAAATTCTTTTTCATATTGACCACCCATAGCTCATAGCCAAAATTTAGAGCCATTTCCGCGGAATCCCTATACATCTCAGTAACATACTTTGCCCTGAACTCTTGGACAAAGAATTCCCATGTCAGGGGATTTGGAATCCTTGGACTTTTAAGTACTAGTTTCCACCAATCGTACGCCTCACTCTGCAATAGTGAGATTGCACATGATGCTCTCTGATCGGGAGGGCATCTAACCTCTTCTAATACCCTTTCTAACTTTCTAACAAAGTGCACTTTCTCGGCTCTTCCATGCTCGACCATTTGTTGGAATTCCTCACTCAGTGTCTTCTTCTGCCTTGTGTCTATTGGAGCTTTGGAGGCGATCGATCTATCTAAAGCCAGGCCATGTCTTGCGATATTCTTAGCAAGGAAACCACGGCGGAGCTCGTAGGTACGTACTTCCCGAAGGGTTGAAGCGATAACCCGCTGTTCCATTGGGTTGACACTCTCAGCAGCTTCTTCGGGACGATCTATCTGTACAAAAACAAAGGACGTATCGGACCAACACATTGCTAAACAAGGCTTTTCTATCTTATATATACTCTATTCAGAGCCACACAGGCCCTAGGCTTTTCGAAACGCCCTGACCTAGGCTGATACCACTAAGCTATGACCGCTGACTCGGCATATGGTGCAGTGAGGGTCATTTTTTAAACTTATAACGCACACTTGCATATTCATATAATGTTAAACATTTACTTGTATTATATTATGTAGCGACGGATTACAAAATATATATATCTGGTTTCAAAAATAGCATGGAAGTGTTTAACATTAATATTTACATTGTTTTACAAAATTTCATATACAAAACCGAGCCTAAGGTCTTCCCGGTGGACACCTATTGATGTGTGGCCTTTGGCTGTGATATGGATTGTCAGGTCTCACGGCTTCCTCTTACGTACCTACACGGATTGAACACCACGTGCTATGCGCTTAGTGGGATTAATACACATGGATGACCTCTACTAGATCCACCACACTTCTCCTAAATGCATATAACACATACCTCTTGATTCTGATTCACTTATCATTTCTCATATATATACTTATCATAACCAGTTCATTTCTTTATCATCATCCATATACTTTTCATGTCATGTATATTTTACTTCTTGTTCTTGTAGCGTATGCTATCATCACATAAGCGATTGCTGTAACTTCTCATATTCTCTTCATTTCATTTGCACATCATGTTTCTTTTATGTTTGATATCTGCATGCCAGAAGTGGATAAGGAAACCATGAAAGACCGTATTTGTTTTTCAACTATGTAAACCGGTGGTCCGCGGACCGAAGCGCTATAATCCTTGTATGAAACGATTGTTCATGAGGGCCGAAGTGGCGGCAGTATATTATACGAAAATTATCATCAGCATGCGAGGCGGTGACCATCCATGAAAGGGCGGTATTGTGGTGACCCTTCGGAGACCCGCAGTGATCCATGGGATATATGTCGTCGACCCAAACGGAGGCCTCGATATTAGAACATATGCTGGGACTTATTTTTCCCTAATAGGCATGCCCATCTATCCCTCTACGGGTTCCTAGCCCAGACGATCAATATATATTTTTATGTTTGTATATATCTCATGTTCGAATATGGAAGAAATTATTGTGTTCGGAAATCTTATGATATATATATACAATCATTTATTCATATCTTTGCATTTTTCATATCTCATTACATGCATAATTAAATATACTACTTTACCATCAATATACAGGCGTGAATTCATAATAGGCATTTATAAAATGAATAACTATGGTACTTATAGTGCCACCTGTTTTTGTGTTTTCTGGAGCTAATATAGGTTCCATCTTATCAAGCTGTCTATTAATGGATTCTTGACTCAATGGGCTTTCCATGGGGTCAGGAACACCCCGAATCGGAGTTCGGACCGAAGGAGATATGACGCCAGGGTTGGAGGTCATCGTAAGGCAAATCGACAGCTGACCTGGATTGACAGGTTGACCTGAAGTGACGAAACTCATCTCATCACACTACTCGGTCAGGCATCTAATATTCTCCTCAGGCATATGAATGGCATTCTTGATAATGAACTCCATAGAGTCCAAGAACATAATCGGAGTTAGGGCGAAAGAGATATAGCTCCAGTTGGAGGTCATGCGCGGTCAGTCTTGACAGTGACTGGTAGCGAGCTTCAACTGAAGTGACGAGCTCAGTCTAACACCTCGATCGACATCTAATGTGACGCCCCTTGCAGGCCAGGCCAGGCAGTGGATTGACAGTCGGGATGCCACTAAAATCCTCAAAATTATAAAATCCATATCTTCTGGAGCGATTGCAGTGGGCAAGCCCATAAACATTTACAACAAATCCGTACAATGTGGCATCCAAGCCTTTTCAAAAATAGTTTACAAATAGATGTTCGATATTCAAATTGTTTATACAAAATATCCATATAAAAAGAACACATGAAATGAGTGCACATGTGGAATTTGCATCTCGAGATTTCTTTCTTTATATTCGACATCCTCGATCTTGGAGTCCGCTATCGATCACTATCTATCTTAGAAATTGCACATGCATTGGTAAAACAATAAATAAGCAATTTTCATGTAGTGGTTCTACTCTAAATCCATTCCTCAGTTCCGAAGCTTAAATCCATTTATGCAATTTAATAATTGAACTTTCAATCCATTTGGATGATCAATATAAATACATTCATATACATATATATATACAATAAATTATAGTTCATTGATCATCCCATAAATACATTTCCATAATCATTGCAATCTCAAATCAATTCAAATATGCTCACAATTCCAATTTGAATTCCGACATTGATTACAATTCTGAAAATCAATTGATTCTGAAAACTAAATTCGATTATGCCAAAATCAATTAGGATTCTATTAATCGCGATTATACCAATCAATTCAGTTATGCCCATCAATTCGGTTATGCCACTTAGCAATTTAACCTATGTCTTCGATATATGAGGATCTCAGTCACCAGAAACATGATCCACGTTTGAAATTCTTGTTGCATTATCCTGGTTTATAACCTGATGCGGGCCCGGCCCAGACTCTTTGATTGGTTATAAGCAATCAAATAAAGTGAACACTCCCGTCACGGTCCCGTTTCTTGGTGCCGAGGTGACCGTCAATAGTTAACGATGCGCTGTTTTGACCTGATGGTATACCAAATCTGTCCTTAATCACAAAAATAAACGGTTAACATTCCTGTTAAGGCGTTCAAATCCTTTATAGCAAAATATAGTACAATATCATATGCTTGTATAAACCGAGTTTATTTTTCAATAATCATGAAATTTTTATATGCAAATATTTCCAGTACTTTTCTCAAATCAATTAAATCAATTCAATGTATGCTTTTAGAACAACATGTTCACAAAAACTTGAAAGCAGGAATAGGAGTTAGTGAACAAACTAAAAAATATTTTCCTTTTGATTCCAATCCTTGGAAATCTCAAATACCAGTTTGGCTTTTCCTCATAAGTCGGTCCCTATTCCAAAACCATTAAGGCAATATTGATAAGTGTACTAGTGGTTTTGGTTAGGATTGATTCAGTTTAATATGAGTTCCAATTTAAACATTCATAACGATGGATTCTTGAAGCTCGTGGAGCTTTCCATAGAGTGTAAGAACACTCGAATCGGAGTTCGGACGTAGGAGTTAGGACTTTCCGAAGTTGGAGGTCATACACAGTCAAATCCTGAACTGGCGAGCAGACCCGAACTGAACGAGCTCGTCTAACACCTCGGTCAAACATCTTCTATACTCCTCAGGAATATTAATGTATTCTTGACTCAATGGGCTTTCCATGGTCCAGAACACCATCCGGAGTTCAAACGAAGGAGATATGACCTTGAAGTTGGAGGTCATGTGTAGTCAACGACGGCGGCTGACGACGGCTGCCTTTGAGAAGTGACGAGCTCGGTCAAACACCTCGGTCTGACATCTAACATCCTCCTCAGGCATATGAATGTGTTCTTGACTCCGCTGGGCTTTTTCCGCGCCGATTAACAGCACCGTCGAAGTTCAAGCGAAGGAGATATGACGGTTGGAGGTCATGCGCGTGATCAACTTTGGCGAGCTGGACGCCGAGCGTTTGACCGAGCACTGTTGGCGAGCCTTTGTTTGGCGACCAGCGATTGGGCGACTTCACTATTGGGCGACCACTGGCGGCGACCGCTGTTGGGCGACCAGGCGACCACTATTTGACGACCCTTTGTTGTGACGCTGTTTGGCGACAACTGTTGGCGACCCGCGTTTGGCGACAACATTTGGCGACCCGCGTTTAGCGACCTTGGTTTGGCGACTTCGCTGTTTGTGACCCGCTGTTGACGACGCGTTTGATGACCACCGTTGGCGACCTTTGTTTAAGCGACCGCCATTTGACGACCTCGGTTTGGCGACCATGACCCATTGGTATTCGAGTAAAAGACCGCCAACGGTCTCTGAGAGTCAATTAAGAAATTAGCCTAACATCAAGTTCACATTTGATGTGGCTACAATTCTGAAGGACACTACCAAATTACTCTTTGTTATGATCAAAAAACCCACGTTACAAAGTCGGCTAGTTGACGGCCCGAATGACGGCCCGACCCGATTTGGTGGGCTGACCTCATTAAAGGACTATAACTTAGTCTACGATTCCCGATAAATTCAAAAAGCCTGGCATCAAGCTAATTGATGGCGGCTACAATTTACTAGAAGGACGCACTACCACATTCCACTTCACTTAGTACCCAAAAATCAGCTCTAAGGTTCGAATTTAGTACGCACTACCACAATGTCTGGCAGCTTCCCATGGTTTAAATGCAACCAAACTTTCCCCTAAGGCAGGATAACTTCTAACAATCCTTAGGGTAGAAAGAGACCAAGTAGGAGAAGACCTACCTCATGGAGTTTGTCGAAAGTCCCCGGTTCCGGTCTCTACTTGTAGCTCTTGTCACTAGGAAGGACTTCCCTTCGTGCTTCGCGGGAGACCTATGGTCCGATCGTCGGAAAATCTAGAGAGAAGGTGGAGCCTCTCTCTCTAACTTTCCCTTTTCTCTATTTTTCTTTTCTTATGGATCACTCTTAGCTCGTACTTTTAAAAGGAGGCTTCCCTCCTCTTTCCTCTATACCACATGTCTGTTTCCTTGATTTTTTCCTTTTTATATTTGTTTCTCCTAATATCACTTGGGCAGCATAAACTTATTTACAATTGACCCTTGGGTCCCATTTCTAATTTCTATATTTTCTCTTTCACTTGGAGTTCATTTCTGGATTCAACAATCATCTAATTAATATTAAAAAAAAATTTTCAGAAAAATACCCAAGTTGGCTCAATTATACCCGGAATATATAATAATTTTTATTATAAAAATTTTAGGGTATTTTTGGGGTGTTACATTTAATATCTTCCTCAGGCATATGGATGGATTCTTGACTCAATGGGATTTCCATAAAGTCCAAGAAGAACACCTGTCGGAGTTCGAATGAAGGAGATATGACCTTAAAGTTGGAGAGTCATGCGTGATCGATCTTGTGGTGACACTGGTGACAGTACGCAGCGATAAGCCGGCTCAAGTCCCTACAACACCTCAGTCTGACATCCTAATATCTTCCTCCAGCATATGGGTGGATTCTTGACTCAATGGGCTTTCCATAGAGTCTAAGAACACTAAATGTCGGAGATCGAGACGGAGAATGCTGACCTTAAGTTGGAGGTCATCACCTGATCCCGATCTTACGCAGTGAGCTTTGGAATGCGGCTTATTTGCACTAGTGACAGACTCAATCTAACACCTTAGTCCTGACATCTAATATCTTCCTCAGGCTTATGGGTGGATTTTTGACTCTAATGGGCTTTCCATAAGTCCAAGAACATAAATGTCGAATTGGACGGAGGAGATATGACCTTCAGGGGATTGGGGTCATGCATGAATCCGATCTTGACGGTGACACAGGCCCGACGTTATAGCGAAGTGACGAGCTGGCTCACGGGGCCAGTGAGCTCTTCAGGGCCCGACTAAGCTCTACGCCGGCGGGTCGAGCTCTGCATGGCGAGTTGTGAGCTCACCCGCATGACTAGTTGATCTGCATGACGAGTTGAGCTCTTGAGGACGAATCTGCTGACCTCTATTGGCGACCTCCTATGGGCCGACCTTCACCCATTTGAGTATTGAGTAAAAAACCATAACTTGGTCTACAGGGGTCCGAATTGAGAAATTCAAAAGCCTAACATCAAGTTCACAGTCGTGGCTACAATTTTCCAGAAGGACTTACTGCCAAATTCTCTTTATTTCTAACCCAAAACCCGTTCTAAGGTACGGCTAGTTATTGAGCACAGCCGTGACGACCAGATTCAGCTGAGTTGACCTCGGTAAAGGACCATAACGGTGTACACATAGGTCCAAATCAAATTCAAAGCCTATCATCAAAGTTAATTGATGTGACTACAATTTATCAGAAGGACTCACTTCCAAATTCCCTTTATTTCTGACCACAAAAACTCATTCTAAGGTCGGATTCTGCCTATGATCAAACATAGGAATTTTCTTGGTTCAGCTTTGCAACAAGACCCTTCCCACAAACACATATCTAGGATCCTTAGAGCTCTTCTCAACTTGTCTGACAAGAAATGAGATTAGGAGTTTCAAACCAAGACATGTATCCATATTCAAAATTTACGTAGTTCCATGCACCTTGATATTCCTTCACCTTTGCTTCTTGCTTTTCTTTACTCTCTTCTCTTTTTGTTCGTGTTGCTCTCCTTTTCTCCAAGACCAAAAATAGAGATATTTATTTTAGTCTTATCATGCATTTCTCTTTCTAATCAAAGGGAGGAAACTTCCCTCCCTCTTTCGCACAAGCCACTTGTCTCTTCCACAATTTTCATCCTTGTTTCATTCTAATATCTTTCTTTTATTACTCTTTGGTCCTTCAACTCTTCTACTATTTGCAAATCAAGATTTTATGTTATTTTTAATAGCCTCTAATCTTCTTTATTATTTGTAATTAACTTAGCATATTCCTACTTTGTTTTTTATCTTTATTTTATTAGAATAAATATACCTTTAAGATTTTAATGCCTTTAAAACATGTTATAAATGTTGGGGTATAATTTAGGGTCTGATCACGAGGATGGAAAGGCATGCTAAAGTGCAAATAAGGAGTCCTTATCATCTTGGACCCAAAATCTGGATCGAATCACTAGGGGTCTCGATGAACTATCGATATAGGAACATAACCAATCCGCTATCTCCTCCACGTATAATTGGGCGACTTGTCCAGGGTCATCATTACTAAGCGGGAGAAAATGTTGGATTTCGTTGGTCTATCCACTATCTGCCATATAGCATCGTGTTGTCTCGCGAGTTCTTGGGGCTTGAGTAACAAAATCCATAATAATCTTATCCACTTCCATACGGGGAATCGAAAGGGGTTGTATCTTTCTGGGCTTGGTGCGTACGCCTTTACACCGCTAACAGTTTAGGCATCTGGATCTACAAAATACATAATTTCCTTTTTCATGCCCTTCCACCAATATGCTCTCAAGTATTATGATACATCTTGATTTTCTGGGTGCATGGCATATCTTGAAAAGTGAGCCTCTTCGAGTTTCCTTTTTAGTTCTGTTTCGGTACACACATTCTGACTCCTCCTAAGCGTACGCCATAAATCAGTCTGGAACCCTCTGGTTTCCTACCACCCTCAATCTCTTGCTCTCAACATCATCTCAAACACCCTTCTGGCCTTCCTTGATCGATCCACGAGAAGAGGAATGAACATAAAATAATGCCCAGCCGGTGTCCACTGTGTCGGCTGCACAATAGCCGGAACTCCTGAGATCTCAACTCACATCAGCAATGGGAGATATTGTCCTCTGAGATAAGCACTTGGAACCCTCTGGTTTCAGAAGCAGGCATCGACACATGGCCCTTCCCGGATGGTACTCTACTCGATGCAATCATAATCATGTCAACTCAAACCCACCGTGACGCCTTAAGTTAAGCTCTTTGAAGTAAAGATATATTATGAGGCTCTTTATGATGGTGAATATCGACGGGGGAACACCGTGATATAGATAATGTCTCTAGGATCTTTAGAAGTAATCTCAACACTAGTTTTCTAAATCATGGGTCAGGGTGGTTAAAGCAGGTGCTTCTTTAATGACGAGGAGCATAAAGCTATCCACTCTGCCATCTGCCATCAAACCTAACCCTTATGCAGGCATCACTATATACCATACTTAGTCCTTCCACGGCGGTAGTGCTATCTTTGAGTTGTCGTCAATCTATATTCTCCGGCTCTCAAAACTATGGCGTGGGTCATCGACCACTAGGAATTTCTGATCCTTTTTCCAATAGGTGGTAAACGGGTTCTTTATCTTGAAAATCCCTCAATAAAATTTCATGTACTTTTACTTGATCAAAACTAGAGCGAAACATTCGTGGCGACTTCCGGTTCATTAGCTGAATTTTAGAGGATCCACACTAATACCCATGCGAAATGGCATGACCAGCTACTTTGTCCGACCAAAGCGCTTACTAAACTTTAGCATATAATGGCTCTTGAAAGATACACTTATCTTGTCGAAAATGCTGCATGTTCCTCTGGACTGCCTGAGTACACTAGAATGTCATCAATGAATATGATCCTGACTTATCCATCTGAGGATTGAATACCCTGTTCATGTTGAATCATGAAGCAGCCGATTGAAGGGCGTGAGTCGATCAAGATAGCATCACTAGGAACCTCGTAGTGACGAAGTATCTAGATCTGAAGGAGTCTTGAAACATCATTCTCCGGACCCTCAGCGACTGGTGGCGACCTTAGGTTAATCTTAGAGTACCACGAGATCATGCGATTGGTCAAATGTCATCCCCATGTGAAGACGGATGCGGATTTGCGTATGCTCGAATTAAAGATTTGTCCTATAGTCTCACCTAAGCAGTAAGCTTCTGTCTTTCTTCTTTCTGAATAAACTGGAGCTCCCCGGTGAGGTACTGGTTGGATGAAGCCCTTGCTTATAATTCCTTCAGTGTGCCTTGATTGCTTCTGACTCTGTTTGGCGCCATTCTATATGGAGGAATGGATATTGGCTTAAGTCCTGGAATGGGAGTTCAATAACGAATAATTTCTCTATCAGGGGTAAACACGAAATATCATCTGAAGAACATGCAGGAACTCTTTGATTATAGGGATGTCTTCAGTAGGTAATCCCCCTCATGCTCATCCATTTACAAATGCCAAATAACTACATGACCTTTCAGAGAGGCTTGTTTTAGGCGGTCATGGCATTAATGAGACTAGGGGCGATCTCTCTTCTGATTCCCCGAAATATCACGCCTGGTTCCTCTAGTCGAACCAATCCCACTTTCTTTCTTATAACGATCTAAGGTGGCTCTATGCTTTAGCGAGTCATACCAAAGATTATATCGAAATCATGGATACCTAACATTATCAAATACAGCTGGAAAATCCTTATTACGGATCACCAATCTGCTACGGAACTATCGCTCGGATATCGCAGTATCCCCATTGCGTGCGAAACCACCATACGACCATCTATGAAATTTGGGGACTACTATCGATGCCTCTCGATGGAGTAGATGCGAAATAAATGAATGAGTGGCTCTGGGTCCAGTAATGCATGCATCATGATCATGGCCCGGAAATCATACCGATAATCACGTATGGTGATGCATACGCACTCTATTTGATATGCGTAAATGCAGAGCACGATCGCAGTACCACTCTAAATCTGGCCTAATGGGAGTCTTGCCTGCGCCTCCTGCACCTACCCACGACCTACGCCGGTCTTTCATCTTGCCACCTGCGCCTAAACCACCCCTACCGACTGGCATTTGGGACCCATTGGTGCACGGGGTAGATATCTTGTACCTACCTCGGGAGGTCTCTGCTGACTACTAGCTATTAGACGATCTCGGAGAAAGTGACCTTCCTGCCCGTGTGGAAACATCCTTGTCCTGTATTCATCTGCTTGACTCTCTAAGGATGCCATACTCGACATGTGAACCTGATGGAAAGATGATCCACGAAGATCTACCACCTCTTGGGGAATTCTTTGGTGATCGAATGGATCCTAATTGAGCTCACTCCTCGTCTTGAGCTCTTTATTTGATCACTTCTTTCCTTTCTTTCTAATAATTTGAAGTGCAGTCACAGCGAGCTAATCTTTTGGGGCTCTCTTGCTGAGCCTTACCAGGTTAAATACCTTTACCTTTGGTGAAGCTCAAAAGCTTTTCATAAAATTGCTACTTGCTTTGCTTTTGCCACATATCCTAGTAAACCACGGGAGGCTTTTATTATCTCTAAGTGCGATCTGGAAGACCTCGTGTCGCGTCTTTACGGTAATTATGGTGGAAGAATATAATGTCTCAAATGCCATAGCAATAATTTAAACTTTAACTATCTAACCATAAGTACCACACACTCACAGTTGACGTTTTTATCATAAAAGTTTGGCCCCCTGTGAATTTTAGGCCAGTTAATCATGCCCCTCTGCTCTTACGGAGGTTCAAGTACCTCGACGAATTAGGCTAGCGTAACAATGCATATAACACGATCCATCGTCGAGTACACTTCCACAGATTTGCGGCCCGCCAGTGGTTCTCCCAGGGGCTGATTCATTGAGCATTTTCATCTAGGGTGTGCTCGACATATCTCTGTTGGAGTGCCTGGGTGCGGAAGTCCTAGATGGAAACCTCTACGACCTCGTCCAGGACATATCTTTTGTGAATTTTAAGGTTAAAAGTTTAATTGACACTTTTCAATATTTGATACATCTGAGGTTGTAAAACAATATGAGTTCTGATAGGAAAATCATTATTATAAAAAACAATTCCCTATAAGAAATACGTAGGAAAGCGTCAGAAAAGCGGGTGGGCTATAGCTGGCGCTCTGATACAAACTTGAATGGATTGCCTAGTGACGGGAAATCTGTCGGCAGCTCCACGATAACCTCTAAGCCAGGCTGGCTGGCGTGAGTTACCATGAAGCTAAGAGTCGTTAAAGCTATTTGAAGCGTATTTGGAAAATGCTGGGTTATAAAATTTTCACTTTTCTATCAAATCACACCTTTAAGTTTAGCGAAAGTGCAGCGATATACTTATTGCACGATTGGTCGAGCCAAAAATACAAAATCACCTGTATAAAAAAATACTCGATGTTTTTCAGTATCATTACGTAATAAAGGACCTCTGTCCTCATCAAAGATAAAGGATCGATCCAACATAATTTTTGTACTGGCTTTGCTTTTCTCAAACCATGCATATATTTTACAAAAGATATTTACATATATAAAATTATACATTTAACTTTTTCTTATTTTAATTTACACCTTATCTTATATATAATCACAAACACTTGGCGTCTAAAATGAGATCTGAAGGTCTTTTGACCGACATGCACTTTTGAAAAATTATTTTTAAGCGAAGCGTGAGCCAAGCGGGCTCAGTGAGTCTATAAAACCTAAATAACATTTGTCTGCTTGTTTGTACCTCTAATATGTCCCCATCTGAAATATGTATTAGTAAAAGCATTTATGAGAAAAATGAAGTTTTACTATATGAAAACCATTATAAGCTATCTTGAAAAACTATTTTATTCTTTGGCTTGTGCCCAGCTTCATTTTCTTTGTTGGCTTGTTTGATAAAGTGGTTAATATCTGAAAATGTACCGGAAATCAGGTAACCAACGTGGCCCATTAAAAATACCACAGGCACGTGATGCCACGGAACCTCGAGGCTTTGACATCGGTAGTGAACACTCGGAACACTACCCGGCCCAAGATGGTCCAAATTGAACCACAGGCAGGGATCTCTATAAACATAATGGAACCCTCAGACAAAATGCCGTTGATGGAACCTCGGAACCAACACCTCATCGCCATGTACTAAGTCGGCGCCTTGCGCTATATACCACAGAGTATCTCATGGGGAGGCTGACTCACTATATATTCTGAATTAACCCCCGATTCTTAGGCTAGACAATATAGTTAGTTATAATATCCCATAACCTTGCCATGCACAAATAAGAATACATCACGTAGGAGCCAGAGTGTGCCATCTAGGGGTTTTGCTAACCGAGGCCAAACTATTTGCCCAAATGCGAAATCGAACTTTTAGTGAGTATAACAGTGGGAGGTAAAAAAATGTTTTTATAAATTTATATTTTTCAGCACTTTTCAAACTTGTAATTTAAGTACTTGTTTTAGAAAAGGATTTTTAGTACTCACCTTTTCCGACTAATTTCTTTCTATCTTGTCAAGCACTCCTAGATTCTCGTCGGATGCTTTCGAATGCGCCTACACAATCCATACAGAAATCACGAAAATGCCCGCAGTTGGCGTTTAACCATAAAACTTGCCTGCGAGGGCTTTCAAGTGACTATATCGAGCGAACTGATTTTAACAAAACTTCACGTGCTAGTCTCATTTGATAAGGACATGATAATATGATGTGAAATAGACCAAAATGTCCTACCACGTTAAATGCCCTCAAAAACTATACATTTTAGTCAACTTTTGGCTATTGGACTTTCCATAGAGTCTAAAGATACCAAAACATTCACGAAAATTCTATAGGCACAATCAGAGCTACAATCACGAAATTTCAATGCCCGTATAAAAGCAGTCGAAATTAGAGCCGGACATCGAGCTTGATTCAATTCCTAAAAATTCCTAAACTCGGTCCCCAAAAATTTTGGGACTAAAGTTCCCGACCTTTCATAAATCTCCTAAGAAAATTTCAAGCCATTATATAGCATTTAGGCTCAAGAAATAACACCAAGTAGGCAAAATTTTCTACCTTTTAAAGTTTGTAAAAAAGGAAATAAGATATTGATACACATGCAGCTCTCGTCACGATATACTAACTTTGCACATCTGCTCAAAGCTACAGAAAACCCTACGTCAGATTTCGTAAATAGAAAGAAACAAATAGAGAAAAAATTTAAAAATCTATCTCTCTCCTCCCACGCCCTTCTGTTCGTTCCGTCTCCTTCCTTTTGCTTTTTATTATTTTTTATTTTCGTTTTTTTTTCTAATTATTATTCTTATTATTATTATTTAGATACATAACTTATATTACCTCATTCGAGTCCGTTTCTCTCCCAAAAATTTTTATTTCTTTTCAGTTCACTTATTTTAAATGAACTTTAACTCACGCAATTTTCTGATTTCCGAGATTTTCGTAAAAATCTCGTCCCTGAAGTCCTTGGTGACTTATCACCCACAAAATCGTAAAATATTCTAACTGTCTCAGAATTCAACGAAAATTTTCGGGGTCACTAGATTTTACGAGACGAATTTAACGGCGCAGTCCTTTTCGTCATCCGAGATCTAGAGAATTTTCTAGGTTTCCCTGAACAATTATGGTAATTTATTATTATTATTATCCTTTTAAAATTACATAATTGGAATTTCACCCATCCACTTTCCTTAATTGCAAAAGTGCCACAATTCTTTGAAAAGTTTATCATTTCACCCTTAAAATGACTTTCAAAAATTCTATTATGACATGAAAATAATTAAGGAAGCTCTTGGGTACTATCTGATTTACATACCGTACACCCTCTCGGGGTGAGGCATTCCACAACCAACCCCTAGCTCGAAGGGAATCCAGTGGCGATTGGTAGTCGATTAGGCTGCTCTTAGGCGCTTTATTTCAGTTCACGAATGAGTTTGAAACCCTTCTTTACGAAGTCAGAAATTGGGCGAATGGAACGAGGAATGTGATCGGGCATTCGTAGCAATCAAACAATACCTGACAGAGCCCCCGATTCTTGTGAGCTTAGGCGGTGTGCGCTCCACCTCTTACACTGCGACCTACGATATAGCGAGTTAAGCGCGTACAATTCAAGAAGCGATGGGGGCGAAGTTTAGGCCGTGTTCTTTTTCGTGAGTCATGTCGGCGAAGCAGAGATATAGCCACCTTGAGCAGTACCTTGGCCCTCCGGACAGTTGCCCAAAAACTTCGCCCATACTTCCAGGCTCATCCCGTTGTGGTATTGACTGATCTTCCACTCCGGGGCACAATTCACAAACCTGATATGTCTGGAAGAATGGCCCTTTGGGCAATGGAGTTAAGTGAGTATGACATCCAATACAAGCCGAGACTTTCGAAGAAGGGGCAAGTCTTGGTTGACTTCATTGCAGAAATTCAGTAGCTAGACACAACGGTGAAGCGAGGTACGGTAGACCTCCGGCATGAATGGGGCTTCGAGGGAAAAGCCAAGGCGGGTATCGGTCTTCAATTAACCTCCCCTCTTGAGGGAGTTGAATAGAGCCGATGCAGAGTTGGAAGCCGGGCGCCACCAACAATGAATCGGAATACAAGGCAATGGTAGCCAGACTTGAGCTCGCACTAGCCATGGTGTGATCTTTTCGGTTCGAGAGCGACTCTGGTTGGTTATCGAGCAGTTAGCGAGGTCGATCGAGAGATCCCCGAATGGCAAAGTATGCTTCCTTAGTCAAGCACAAATTGAACACCCTCTCGGCCTGGAAAATTGAACATGTCCCCCGAGACTATAATGAGAGGGCCCGATGCAGCGGCCGATAAAGAGCGTATTCCTCCGTCTTGCAGCCCGAGTCCTCGATAATGCCCAAATAAACGGTAGAGGAAGTTTCCCCGATCTGGATGGATCATACGACTATACATGATCGCGGGGAACTTCCTAATGGCGAACAAGGCCCGCAGGTTCGTATTCGAGTTGTTTAGATTCTCCATGATAGGCAACTGGCTATCTGAGCAATCCCCCAGGCGGGCGTACGATGTGTCTAACTTTGAAGGCCGGTATGTAATTGGTAGATGCATGCGAGCATATGCGGGAATCACCCGGGGGGTAGAACTCTAGCCCACCAGGCCCACACTCAGGGGTATTATTAGCTAACTATGAAGTCGGACCCATTTGTCGATTCGTCGAGATGTGACCGCCGCGTGAATGTCCACATCTTGGAAATCACCGGTCTGAGACTTGGTCTCCATCTCTACACCATGGCCATTCGCTCAATAGGGGATTGACATAGTCGATCAGCTTCCTTTGCCGGCTCAAAGAAACTATTATTGAGTCGCCATCGATTATTTCGATAAATGGATGAGGTTGGCGCTTTCGTCAATCAAAGATAGAGATGTTACTCGGTTTGTCTGGAAAAACATTGTCTGCCGATTCGGCATCCCAAGATCAATCGTGTCAGATCTTGAACCGCGGTTGATAATCGGAGTCTCACAGGAACTTTTGCCAGAATTAAAGATAAAATTTATACTCTACCCCTCGGTATCCTGAAGAAATGGCGAAACAAAGCCTCGAAACAAAACCTTATTGGCGCGCGAAAAAGTGGATTTGGAGCTCCGCTAAAGGGAGAAATGGGTAGAAGAACTCCGAGGGTGCTTTGGGCCCTCTGAACTCTTGCTTGAAAGCCAGCGCATCTCTGTTTGCACTCACCCCTACGGGATGGAAGTCGTTGTCCCCACAAAAATTAGCCTGCCCTGTAGCGACCCCCGAGCTCGGTCAGACCGAATGGCAAGTCCGAACCGAAACCCGGGGACACTTGATTTATTTCTTTTATTTTTCGTGTTATTAAATTTTCTTTTTCAAAAATGTTGCGACCCGAATCCCCGGCCCGACCCAAATAGCGGATCCGAACCGGAGTCCGATTTACTCCGACGTTTTCAATTATCTTGTCAAAACATTTTCTTTATGTTATTTCCCTTTAGGTTTTCGATTTGCGTGGAAGCATTTTCAAATAGTAGGCCCACAAACATTTACATTTCATAAAATACAATTACAGTGAAGGCATTCTATGCCCTTCAAAATGATATACAAAACAAAATGTTTCTTTAGAGTTCGTTGTTGTTCACAAAATATCAGTGTTCAAAAAAGGAGTAATCTGCATATAAGGCGGGAGTATACACTTATCTGTGTAACTTGCTTCAATACTCTGCGCTTCACGATCTTGTCTTCCTTCTGTCTACTCGAAACCTGCTTGGCGTAGATAAAAGCTGCTCTGGTAGCATTTTCATGCTTAGTGGTTCTATACAGTTCTATTTCAATATTCAATTTAACTTGGCATGCATTAATCATTTAAACCATGCCTATTATATCAACATATACTCATGGTATTCACCTTCGCATGCTTTCATTTTTACAATTCATTTACTATATCACAACATGCATTTTCAATGCAACAATTCAATTTATGAGATTTAAGCATATACATAAAAATCTCATTTACACTCGTCAATGTTGGTTATTTCACTTTGACTATTCAATTCACATTTATGACAGTTTGGTTTGATGAATCCCGCCCTTTATCATTGATAATGTGCTTACATTTAACAATTGATCTCCCATCATGTGGATATCGTTTGGTGCATCCCGGAGCATGGTATCCCTTAAATGCCATACGCCATCAAGGCGGATGGCGGTGGGTGCATCCATGATGGGACATTTCTTTAATGCCATACGTCATCATGGCGGATGCCGATTGGTGCATCAGCAAGTGGGACGTTGGACAATTTTGGGGTGCCTTACGTGGCGGATGCCAATTGGTGCATCGGAGTCGAGTAGTTCGTCGATATATAACTCAATTCCACATTTATAGCCCAGTTCCGTTTGATGAATCTCGTCCTTATCATCATTCACATTCATTTGGTTTTCAAATATCACATTTCAATTCCATATTCACTTTCGTATTATCTTTTCAAAGATATACTCAATCTATGTACTTATATCATATACTCATTCACGTACTCATTTCATATACTCATTCATATACTCGTTTCATATACTCATTCATGTACTCATTTCATATACTCATTCATATACTCGTTTCATATACTCATTCATGTACTCATTTCATATACTACGTTTCATGTCTTTTCATTTAAATAGTTACTTGGTAAACTACCAAAATAATTGAAATAAGAATAGAGTCAGAGAACAAACCGAAGCTGTCATATCTAGCTTCCTTCTTTTCGATCTCGGTCCTAGGTTAGGTGGTTATCACCCGTTCCTAGTCAATAACAATCACGCCACTCTTAGCGGATAATTAAATGTTAAACAATTTTAGTGAATTACAAGTTTATTTTCTTTAACGGTCTTGGGTTAAGACACTAAGTCTACCCGAAGACAAACTCGCCGAGGCGGCGAGGTACAATATGTTTTTCACTTAGTTCTATCCTTATTTGAACCCCCATTAATCATTTCTTAGGGTCCCTAACCATTGGTATACGAATACGGGACTTAAGGGTGCAAAAATATGTCAAAGCAGCGAGTTCTTTGGAGTAGTGGTACGGTACCACTTGTTTGGCGTCTTGGTACCGGTCATCCAGCACTTTCAATGGGTACCGGTACCACTTTGAGTGGTACTGGTACCACTCTTCGATCACCAGGCCACCTGGGTTTACTTGAGAGAAAATGCGGGATTTTGCATTTCTCACCCATTTTCTTCCTGAGCCTTCTCGATTCATCCCATATCAAAAACCCACCATGGAATCCACCCAAATCAACTCCAAAGGTGGTTTAGAATCAATAACAATCCCTTTTCCTCAAGTAAGGGCTTTTTCCCTAAATCAAAAATCACAAAAAGATGAGGTTAGGGTTTGATTTTCTTACCTTAGCCTCTTCAAATCTTCCTTCCATGTTGCTTGGCCTCTTAGAAGCAAAAAGTGGGAAAAGATCACACAAAAGCTTGATCTCTTGCAAACCCTAGCTTTCTTCTCCCTTTTCTCCTCTCCCTTTCTTTAAAAACGTGATTTGCTCAAATGAGCATCTAAGACCGAGTTTGGTCTTTTAAATCCTTGTAAGTGTAAGGCCATGTTTGGCTACACCCACATTCTCATTTTTCATTTTCTCCTTTTTGTCTTAAGTCACTTATTCTATATAAGGCCTTGTTTGGCCACTCAATAAATCCATTTTCCAATTTTGACATTCTAACTCTTTATTTCACTTTCCTTATCATTTATCATTTATTTCACATTAGTATTTAAGCTATCATTTGACTCTTAGGTCCTCATTTTACAATTTTCACATTTGCCCTTTTTCACTTGGGTTTATTTCCAGGTTCAATCAATTTCTCAATTTAGCATATAATATTCAATCATATGCTTACTCTTTCAATCTCAATTTTATCAATTTATCAAATTTCCCGAAAAACCTAAGTTTGACTCAATTCATACCCGGAATATATAATAAAATTATTATAAAAATTATATGGTATTTTTGGGGCATTACATGCCCACTATCCGAACAGCTACCCCCGAGTCGGAAAATGCAGAATCAATAGCCAGGGAGTTGGACATGAGTGATGAGGAGCGAGAAGCTGCTACAATCCGCATAACCTCCTACCAGCGCCGCTTGGCGAACTCTTATTGTGACGCCCCAAAACCCGGGGGTCCGTTGACTACCCGTCAACCTGCGGAAAAGCTATACGTCTCGTATCACGAGACGCATACCTGAGTAAAAATGCCTCTTTGGCTCATAAACCAATACTCATAAAAACAATTAACACAACTATATTCCAATTATCTCCCAATAATTCAATAGTTGATTACACTTTTATACAAACATATATTAAAATCTAAAATTCTAATACATGTTATATCCAAAAGCATCAAGGTCACAACCCAACTTTCTTCAAAATAGGCCTCTAAGATGAGCCGTCTCCTCGAATGGTCCCTGTACCTGAAATGATATTCCCTCAACAGGGTGAGCTATCGCTCAGTAATGGAATCACCCTAAATGGGTTACTCTCCACCTAAGTACATATGCAATGCTCCAAAATAAACACACACTCAAGTAAACACGTGATCCTACTTGAATGTCTACATGTCATCCCCATGTCACGAGTCCTCACCGACTCACTCACACTTGCCTAAGCCATGTATGAGAAAATAATCATTTTCAAAACAAATCTTGTTGTTCTTGAAAAATATACTACCGAAATATTCGGTAAAAATATGGGACTACCCTCCGAGGCGAATTGGTTGGTGAGCTTTAGAGGCTGATCATAGTCCTCGTCGATATGATCTGGCCCATCTCCCAGTATAATTCTCGAATATAAATCTGTGAAATTCCTTTCGCAACCATATCCACTTTTACAAAAACCATGTCATGCACTCACACCTAACTTCTAGGTTACCCAGTGCATATGAAAATGCATTATGCCATTTTCAAAACAATTTATACAATATGTCAATATGCATATTTTCAATCAACTACAATTACACACATGTAATTTAACACATCAACCATCACCCGATTTAAGCTCGCCAGGCAATTTACATTATCATCTCCAATGGCTTACAAACACAATTTAATTCCATATAATTGTGTCATTGTGTTAACACCTTATATCATGTCTTAACCTATCTATTTCCACACATACCATGTCATTCATTTCAACAATTCAAGCACACAACATATGGATGATTTTGGTCAGTCCTGAGCCGGAACTGTTTTAACGGTCCAAAAACAGAGCATGTGGGCTGTCCGTGGCGACCTCATCAACATTTGTTCCACTTTTTGAAACCGATTTCCACGGCCATATCCGGCCTCCTACACATCAATACATGATTTAATGCATAATTCATCACCCAAAATGACCCAACATTCCGTGGACTGTACAAACCGTCTCCAAAAATTCCCAACAATTCGATCCCAAGTTTTAGGACCGATCAAACGCCCCTCACGGCCTCAATCATACTCAAACATCACAAAACACTTAAACCAAGAATAAAACAAGTAGGATGAAACCCCTACCTCATGGAGTTTGTCAAAACTCCTCATATCCGGTGTCCACGCATTAGCCTCTCCGCGTAGAGCAGCTTAACTTCTTGTCCCGACGAATTCCGACGGTCGGATCGCCTACAATTCTAGAGAGAAGGAAGACTCTCTCTCACTAAAATCAAATTTGAAGCTATTGGATATTTTTCTTTCTTCTCCCCCACGTTTTCTTTTCATTTTAACATTTCGATTTTCTGTGTTTCTTACTCCTCATTTTCTCTTCCTTTTTTCTTTCATTTTTCTCCCTTTCCTCCTTTCTCTTTGAATTCTCATATTTTTGGAGCGTGTTTGTATCGTCGAAAAGGAGGAAGTTTACTCCCCTCCTTCCTCAAGCCAAATATGAACTCCGTTTCCATTCTTTTCTTTTATTTCATAATTTTCCTCTTTATGACATCATCACTACATGGCTTAATATGAGCCATGGAATTATGTACCCATGGCTCAATGTGGTAAATTTCCTTTTTAGCAAGTGTCACACTCTTGAGGTCTTAATGTGACGTCACTAGCCCAACTAAGTGTTTTAATCCCAACGTCGCATATCGAAAAAACGTGAAATCCAGGCCACATCGAATCAAATGAAATTTGGCGTGGTTCTTAAATTCGTGAGAAGATTTCATGAAAAGTCCGTTTTGTCATCCAGAGATCTAGAAAATTTTGGATTTTACGAGTACGATTTTGCCCTCTTTGAGAAAATTGGGGGTACTACCAGTCTTGATGCCCTTATTAAAGAATTTCGGTCAGAAATTAGTACACCTCTTGTATCTAACCACGTGCATATGTAACCTCACCCAACTCCAAGACCGTTTCGGGTATGACAACCCAGTTAAGGTCCCAATTCGAGTATAACAGACGGGTTAAGCCTTGAGTGTTTCGACCGAGCGATCTGGTCTTGAGGAAAGTTTTCGAAAATATTGCAGACCCCATTGCAGGAGAATTCCAACAAAACTGGGAAGGACCTTATGTCATGACACGAGCCGGTGCAGTCGGGTCCTACGCTATAGATAAAACAGATGGAACCCCTGTACCTAGAATGTTGAATGCCATGCATTTAAGAAGGTATTATTAATAAAAGCATTTCATTATCTTTGATACCTATGCCTTTGCATATTTTCCATCATACAGGGTCAAATACAAAAGCTCGGACGACATAGTAAAATGACATGTCCGGCCCAGCATAGATCACTTCTAGGTGGTCAAATACTAAAGCCCGAATGGCGCGATGGAAATGATATGTCGATGACGCGATCACTTCTAGCTTGTCAAATACAAAAGCGGAGGGCCAGTATGATAAAATGACATGTCTGGCCCAGCATAGATCACTTATAGCTAGCCAAATTCTAAAGTCGGACGGCGCAGTAAAATGACATGTCCGGCCCAGCATAGATCACTTCTAGCTGGTCAAATGCTAAAGCCCAGACGGCGTAGTAAAATGACATCCCATTGACATAGATCACTTGGGTGGTCGAATACCTAAAGCGGCAGGCGTGATAAAATGACACAATCCGACCGGCATGGATCACTTCTAGTTGGTCGAAATCTAAAGTCGGTGGTCTGATCAAGTGACCTATCCGGCCCGGCATAAATAACTTTTAATTGGTCAAATTCAAAAGCCCGAATGGTGAAGTAAAATGATATGTCCGGCCTAGCATAGATCACCACAGTGGTCGAATGCAAAAGCGAATGACTGTAGTGAATAACTGTCAAGAGGCGACCTGACAAGCTGACCCATCCGGCAATCTTGATGGTGCGCTTAACAAAAATCAGTGTGAATCCGGATGGCGCGATATTAAAACATACAGCAATGTATTAAAAAAAAACTAACGAAAAAGAAGTAGGGGATGTAAATTGTTTAGTCGCGACCAGGCAATCTGAGTCAGATCTCTCGTAAAAACAACGAAAATACCCCAGTTGGCTGTAGCTCCTCAACCGTCGATGAGGCAGGGGGACCCATCGGAAGAGTCGCCTCCTCTCCGACAATGGTTGGGATGTTCTTCGGACACTGCTCCTTGCTAACGACAATTTGGATCGAAATTTTAGAGCGGGCGGCGAGATGCTTGGGGCGACGGGGGTTAGCAAAGACTCTGGGTTAACGGGGTAGAAGGATCAACATTCTATCAGGGATCGGGGCTTGCTCCCACATATGTTGTGCGTAAAAGCGCAACAGCCGTAGCCATAGTTGAGCAGTGTCGCCGCTTGCATCGAACTAGGCCTCCATCGTCTCTCACATCGTAGCGGCCTTCTCCGGAAGGCGGTGGGGGGAATCATCGCTATAGTCCTGAGCTCCATGACCAAGGCAAGTCTCTCATTCACTAAACGATTATTTTCTTCTTTCGCCTTCCTGCAAGCTTCCCTCGCTACGGCTAACACCTCCTGAGCAACTCCACGCTCGGACTCCGCCTTGGTGAGCGGCCTCTGGCGCTGGGCCGCGTTGAACTGAAGCGGCTTTCGGACTCCGCACGTGCTCGGGTATTAACGGCCCCTTCGATCTGTAACTTGGCCATCGCCGCCTCATGACGCACCCCATCCCTCTCAGCCTTTGCCCAGGCGGCCCTTTCAGCAAATTCCTTAGCCTCCAGCTCTAGGCGACGACACGTCAACTCGGCCTCTTTTAATGACGCGCTCTGCGTCTCCCACTCGGCCATCCCCAACTGGACATATAATCGCAGTCGTTCAGTGTCTCTTAGTCAGAGCTCAAACTTGTGATGTTGAAGCGTCATGTTCCGAATAGCGGCGATGGCCTGCAAAGAAACCCGTTAGGCTTACAGAAATCAAGCATGGGCGTTAATCACGAAACTTCGATTTCTTACGGTTTAGTCAAGGCGAACGCCAGTTACGGTTCAGAGACTTGTATCCCGTCATCGATGATCCGCTCAATGTCTTCCTTCCGGTTCCCTACTGAAACACTCACCTAGTATATAGTCCTTGCCAAGACCCATGCCCCGAGCAGCTACCGGCATCCGAAGCATGTGCGGGTACAAATTGTTCAGCAGGTCAGCCGCAGCCTCTTCGCGGTGGAAAGAATTCTAACGACTTAGGATGTACTTCACCTCGTGCCTTGGGAGCCCGGAATGCCCAGCTCTCGGCGGCTCGAGGCCGCGATGGAGGTAACGATTGGTTATGACAGCTCCGACAATGGGGGCCTAAGCGACTTCGGAGCGTGAACCGACTGCTAGGTTGACCCGGAATCCTGATTGGAAAGGGGGATTACCTGAAGTGCACTCGGAATCGGGTCGGCGTCTTGTGACTCAATTTGGTCTACCCCCATTGGCTCCGTTTGACATGTGGGCACCGGTTCGAGAGAGCTAGGGATGACAATGGCTTGCATCTCTGACCCTCCCTCAACGTGGTTGGCTAGGTCTGCGATATGGGCAGGATCGGACTCACTCTTTGGAACTGTTTGCCGCTTTCCTTTTTTGTGGGGCGACCGTAACGTTCTAGCAGCCCCGTCATCCTCTCCTCCCGTTCCTCCTCCTCCAAATCCAGGAAATCCTCGTGTTCACCACTAACCCAGGGAACGAAATCCTCCCCCTTGGACCCAGGCGCGTTCTGTCGCCCGACTGCCCCTTTCCTTTCAATCGTTATCACTCGGAGGGTAGATCCGGCCACTTGCTTAGGCAAAGGCAACCATTCGGGACGACTACTTCTGGTTCTCCGACTGGGAACGGGTTGGGCAGAACTAGAATCCTCACTAGGGGAGATCGATGAACCCGATGCGCTCGAGCACCACACTTTGAGCAGTTCCTCAACTTCTTCGGACCCAGGAAGGACGAGGCGTCTTTTCATCGGTGGCCGTAGGTCAGCGACGTAAGTGCTCCCCTTACGGCGTCCAGAGGCGCGGTCGGGGAATGACTGGGAGGGTGTAAGGAGCCGGGTTGCACCTCATGACAGATATATTGTTTGGAGTTAGGAGAACCTTGTAATGTCCGCTCCTTCTCGGATATCTCCGATAACCGACGGATTTTCTCGAAGCTTGACTTCTGCCCGGTTCAGCAGCACCTGTGAGCCTTACCTACGCGAGCAATCGAGTTTAGTCCATCATCATATACTAAATAGCCGGAAAAAGGCTATCAGGCCAAGTCTAACCCGACCACACACCTGGAAAAGATTGAGACCGGTTGATATCAAAAGGAAGATCGGGGGAGCTCGGGGACTAGATCCCAGTCTCACGTCTTAGCAACCTCTTCCGTATGCCTCCGTCTTAGGTGAATCGGGAGCACATTAACAACACGAGTCGAGGATTTAGAATCGACATAGACATCGGTACGCCTGCCCTACTCTGGAAATAACTTATACACGGCTCGACCAATGAAGTCGAGGTTGATATAAGTGATTCCAGTAATGACACCAGATCAAAATACGAATGACGTTGGGGTGGATAAGAGCCGGGGGCGCCCGGATGAAATGCAAAAACTGCTTGACCAAGGTCGGCACAGGGAAGCGTAGCTTGGCCGCAAGGTGCTCCCGGGTAAAAAACACACCATTATGTTCTCCACCCAAGGTGGACTCGTCCACCCTTTCCATCAACTAGAGGTCGATGTTGTCGGGCACCTCACAATAAGCCATTAACTCCTCCATCGTCAGGGACGAGATGATGCTGCTTGCAGAAGGCGTCGATTGAAGGTGCCCTCCGAGGCGACCGCTCGTGGAAGTTTCTTCCTGACCCCTCTCCATTCTATAAGCATATCAAAAGGAGAAGAGAAAACGAATATTAGGCTCTGGCCATATACCCAATTGGTACAAAGGCATACCCTAAGCCCGGGCAAGGACCGCTCGGGCCAAATAAGTGTTAAACCACATCCCTTCGCCAGGGCCTTTTCGGTAAAACGATCACTTTGCCCGAGGACCAACGTACTAAGGCGATGATGGTTACTTGCGAATAACGTGCGCAAGTGCACCGCAGCCCGATAGCCCGTGACGAATCTGAGGGTGATAGACCGGCTGATCGTAGTAGTTAATACCGCGAGGAAAGCAAATAATCCAAAATGACACGAAAAGGAAAAGAGTACGACTTAATGATGCCTATCTATACGCCGCCTAGGGCCTGTAGTCGCATTTGTACGGCGATGGCGATCGTGCGCCAGGATCTCAACCATCCACGGCGGTTTGCGCTCCTGGGCATTGTGGACTAAGGTGGAGCTGACCCGAGGGCCTTTCTCTAGAGGCGGTCATAGGCCCATTAACAAGTTTTACAATGACCCGACCGGCCTGATTAGGCGGAATGTCGAGATATATGCATACGGAAATTGCGATAAGGCCTTGGAAATTGTTAAAAAGCGCAGATTTTATTAATTACACCGAAAAGGTGTTCGGCATTACATAACAATGCTTGTTGCCAAGCAATCATATTACAACACGACAAACTAATATTCATAACACCCGAAATATAGAAGAAAAACAAGCAAGGCATCTGCCGCCGGAACCAAGAAAGAAGTCGTTGCAAAGAAGAAGGGAAAGATGGAGATGGGGTTGAAAGAAGAAGCCAAGAAGAAGGGAATGACGAAGATGGGGCTGAAAGAGGCGGTTCTTTGGCTTGAAGGGTAAAGATGGAGATGGGAGCTCTTTGTGAGGGGCTGAAGGAGGAAAAGGTGGAGATGGGGTTGGTGGAAGCTTGAGCGATCCTTGCAGGATTCAACATGAGGTGTCCTCGGGCTCCATTCAAGTTTTAGAACCACTGAGCACCACACTGAACATTTCCGACTCGCTCAAGCCATGCGGAGTCTTTAGGCCAGATCCATGCTTGGATGGCATGCTCAGTGTCCGGTCACCACCATCCTTCATCCGTAATCCCTCGATTCAAAGTCGCTGACATTCAATTATCCTTCTCTACCGGATAAACATGGATAACCAGTACGACGACGAACCTCGTCGCCCTCTAGCCTTTTATAGTAACCCCCTAATCTCAGGATCAACCCTAGCGACCGTATAACATCTAATGCAGTTTCAAAAAAGTTACAAAATTCACATTGAACAGCATTGATTGTCTACTGTTCCCCATGGAATGACGGTCAAGCTTGTCATTTTTTCCAACCGGGGACGGTCGCCCTCCCCGACAGGAAAAGGGGGGCATTGTGGGTATCATGGGCCCGGACCCAATTCCACAGCCCCGACCGGCCCGGCAAGAGCCCGATGGGACTAGGCCCCTAGCTTGCCAGGCACAAGGCGCTGGTCGATCCTCCGCCGGGTGCCCCCAGGGGACTAGGCCCGAAGCCCGGTCGGCTTTAGGGGCCGCGGGACAATCCTCGCCCAGTGCCGGACGCCTCTTATCCCGGACGCCTTTTTACCTAGGTGCTTCCTTTTCTCGATCGCGACTCACGAGAACAAGGCCTGCTTAGGCTCTTCATGATATAAGTGTAAGTTCTCCATGAACCCGGTCCCTCGCCTCCAGCGAAATAGGAAGCACTCCCGAGCCGGTAGCCTATCGGGAAGCGATTACATAAAGGAAGAATAAGTCATCGTTCCCGAAATAAAGCCATATTCGCCTCTTTTTATGGGAAGAAATCGGTCGCTCCAGAGATGGATCTCTTTCTCCCACTCCATAAGAAAGCAAATCACCTTGAATGAGGTGCGGCGTTACGGATTACAATCTTACAAATCTAACGTTCAATGCTAGAAAGAGCTAACTTGTCATCGGAGGGATGACGAGGAACACCACCGTCAGTCTTCTTGCTGTGCTGTGAGTTCTGTGTTTGGTGGATAACAGTGATCACGGTGACTACGAGAATTCGAGAAATTTACAGGCGTAATAAGAAAAAAGTGAACTCCCATATCCTACTTTCTCCCTTTTATATATATATATATATATATATATATATATATATATATATATATATATATATATATATATATATATATATATTGATTATCAAATACATTTTAATTATTTGATAAAACCCAAAAGATTCTTTAAGCAAAATATTTTTGTCCTTAAATGATTTCATAATCAATATCTAAAATTGTTTAATTTTTATTGAATGACCATTTTATTTTTGTTAGAAGTGTTCTAAATGGGGTTCATGACATATAAATGTACCTTTAAGTTATATCATCTCATCTTTTAATTTGTCTGAAATAGAAAGAGATATCAAAAGCGATAAAAGCTTTCATCATATAATGCGTATCGTTAATAAAACTTAGGCTTCGAGATCCTTAGTTAAGTTGAAAAGACCTAGCGATCTCCTCTACATATTCGATGGTATTGAATGATCATTATAGATATTACAATTTGCTTGTAAAATATAAAAATTTGAAAAGTAATTAGGAAAATTTTTTAAAAATTATTTCAACATGAGAAAAGAAGCTCTTCAAAAAAAAACACAAAAAAAGAAAGATAATTAAAATTATTTAAAATTTCATATATTTCAAAATTGTTTAATTTTCATATAAAAACAAAAGAAAAGTGAAATTAGTTAATTAAAAGAAACGAATATATATGAAATAATTAATAGGCAAGGCATAGGGAGGGGTCTAGGGTTTAAGTCATAGTAAAAATAGTTTATTATATTAGAACTCAAGTGTTTAGTTGTCAATAAAAATTGATTTTTATTTTTAAAAACAATATTTGCCTGCATTTTTTTTTTCTTTCACGTTTTCAGCAAAAAAACAAAAAACATAGGATTGGTTTAAATATGAGGGAAAGAGTCAAATGCCGAAGTCTCATTACAATCTTTTTCTAAATGGGAAGAATGAATCCTGCTTGTCATGGTTGTGATTTTTGACGTAATACATGCATTAGAGCCTTGAAATAGAATCCATAGATTCCATACAGAGAAAACATCACACATGGTTCCCATTTTTACATTATTAGTACTGAAGCTTTGATTGCTGCCCATGTCTTTCAATTTATATTTGTGAGCTTTAAACTATCAACTTTTCTAAAATGTTAAGATTGTATGATTGAGATTTAATATGAATATCATCTCTCCTATCCTCCTTCACGTATAATCCAAATGGAGTTTCATTATAAAGTTTCAAATATACAAATGAAAATCAAATATTCAAATTATTGAATATTATGCATACTTCACATTTGTAGAATCACATCCCACCAATGATAAGTAAGCAGGTCAGATGGTTTTTTCTTATACAAGGCTTCAATATGAGGTGGGAATTAATGGTTTTTTCCCAATATCATGAAGCAGCAGCAACACTAATTGGGTTGGAGCGAACAATGGCTATACCGTTATAGTCAATAAAGTTAGAGTACCATTGGGACTGGTTGGTAGTACTGTGACAACTCATTCGTTAACAATTTCTTTTTAGATATGGAGGTTATGGGAAACCGATATCCTCATAAATTAACCTTCTTCTCTGCTAGGGAGAATTTATACTATCTCAGTTTTGAAGTACTCCATATGAGAGCTAGCTGGCTAGCTGGCTAGCTGGCTAGCTGGCTAGCTAGGTAGGCATTAATATGAAACATTTTCTCAAAACTACAACAACATAAGATCTGAATATAGAGAGAGAAAGAGAGATGAAATTAAAGATAGAGCCAACAGAAGAAATATAAAAAGATAGCCTGGAGGGTAGTAGTGGTCCGGTGGGCGTCTGGACTGTGGAGGGTGTGGTCCAACACCTAACCAGCTAGGACCATAGAAACTTTCCTTTCATTCATTTGGTTTTTCCTACTCTTTTTTTCTTCTGGGGTGTTGATATATGATCGGTGAATATGGGTACATACTAGTAGATTAGCTGATGAAGGCCTCTATAAAGCCTCAGATGCAGATAGGTATGTAGGTGCCTCTTACCATTCTTATATTTTCTTCCAAATTCAATAATCTCATAATAAGTTAATAACTAATAATTAATTATCACATACCAATCCAATGGGGAAAGAAAGAAAGGAAGACATACAAAGAGACAAAAGAAAAAAAAGAAAGGTAGGAATGGAGAGCTTATTATAGGGTAGGTGTATAGAACTATTAAAGCTATCCATGTTATGGGGGACTTAGGAAGGGGTCCATTAATAACTCCAAAAGGGTGAGACATCATAGTCCACCCCATACCCTTCTTCACATTGCTTGATTCATCCTTCATAGCTCCTCTCCCTTGCGCCACCCGCTTTGCATTCATTTTTCATGCTTCCTGTACATCTTTTAAGCAAGCCTTTATCAATACTCATAATCAATCAAACAATTGGTTTCTCAAATTTTAGGACTTCAAAAGGAAATGAGTTTTGCTAGCTTCAATTTTCATCACGAGGTCTTCTATTTTTCTTGGACACTACAAAAATATCTTGTAAAATATGTGTAAAGCTTCGTGGACAAAAATCTTCATTGGGTTCATTAATTACAGTATCTTGGGGACCATGTATGGGTCACTCTCTACAAATAATGCATGTTAGAATTGCAATTTCTATTGTAAAGAGTCAGGCGCATGCTTTTGAATTTAATCAATTCAATATTTGTTTTTTTTTTTACATTTATTCATTTTATTTATTTCATTGTAATAACGTTTTCTTGCAAGGATTTGAATCTGGATCTCCAATAATCATTTCTATAGAAGGGCTTGCAAGGATTTGAATCTTGATCTCCAATAGCCCCTTCTAGCGATGGAGTCGTATAGAGCCTAGGGGGATGCAAATGCCTCCCAAGAAATGTGGGGGGAAAAAATGTTACTGCTAGGGTTTGAACTTTGGATCTTTAGTTTAAAGGAAAACCACTTATTTTTCTTTTTTTAATATCTATTCCCTTTGCATTATAACATTGTTGTATTATGTTCTTTTGGAAACTCGAACCTAGTCATTTTCATATATTTCGCCCAGCCCTTTAATCACTACACTACATTACTAACGTTGCCTTGATAATGCCCCTAGAAATAATTCTTGCCCCCACCCCAATGACCCTATTCCACCCATACTATACATGATTTGGGTCTTAAGTGTCAGTTGATAGATTTTTTAATGAAAAATAATTTATTATTAATTATTGTAATCACATAAATGAGGCAATATAATCGAATCATTTAAGCAATAAAAGGATGAAAGCATCGCGGGGTTAATAGCGTAATGAATTGACTTAAAACATCACGTTTGATAGTTAAATTCTACGTATTTGATATTACTTATTGTGGTTAAAATACGTATGATTCGAATTTTGTAACGTAATGCGGCCAATTGATTTGATTTATTGTCTTTGATCGTATATCTTTCTTTCGTATGAATCGCCAAACGCAAAATAAATGCCCTGTCTGATAATGAAAATTGAAACGTTATCATGGAAGCGTCTGTGTCAGGTAAATGCCCAAGATGGCCGACAACCTTTGTCACGTCTGGCAGCAGCGATCATGTCTTGTGGCGATGGTCATCGTGAAAAAATAAATAAAAACCTAAATCTGTGTGAAATAACCACTTTATTGATAAAAAAAAATGATGAAAAGAGATGTAGATGGATGATTTAAGGTCAAGAATGATAAAAAAAATCACCACTTCTTAATTAATTGAAAAGAGGTTAACAAATAAAAAGTTAATGAGTTTAGGGTTTTTTTATGGAGTTAAATTCAATATTGGTTTGAAACAACTAGTTAGGAGAATGTACATGGATATGTCTCCTAAAGCAAGGCCATGATCTGTATCACATGATACCATAAATAATTGAGAGCCAAATAGGAAAAAGAGGCACTACAAAGAAAGAGAAGTGATACAAAAATATCAACTCTCCCCCTAAAAGCAATGGAGGGATCCCACTATGAAAGAATATAGAAACTTTGTGCGCAACTGGCTGCAATCTACAATTAAATATTCCATTTTAGGCAATTCTTTCCTATATCGACAGCCAGATCGCTTGGACTAGTCATCCAAGTCGTGGTCGTCATCATAATGGGAATTGATTAGAAAGGCTGTTATCCATACACAAATTGCCCATCACTTCTCGGTCACCACTTTCGCAATTTGATCGATCCCACAAAATGTTGGGAGGGACCGCCTCTAGAGTTGTGGCCGATGTGGGACACTTGTAGTCTACACATGTTACACACAAGGGTAGATTGTGGGGCAATCTTTCAAGCCCTGACTTGTAAGCAAAGCAATCAATGGTATTCATAACAATATATATTATGAGATCAAAACCCTCAACACCCCCACCCCCGGTACTAATATATGGACAGACCTAGCTAGTGAGATTCGACACCTTCTCTACAGTTAGCATTGCATGAAAACAAAATAATTGAGAACCTCCCCCACCTATGTCATTGGGTCTCTTCAACTTGATCTTTTTTCCTTTTTTTTTTTAATGTAAGACATGAAATTGACCGTAATTGATTTTGCTGCATATGTTCCATACTAATGAGGAAATGAAAAGAATGTCAAAGTCAAATATCAGTTTAAATTCAAATCAAATCCATCACATATTAAGCTGCACTTATGGGGATACAAGATACAAATGATTTTACTTCAATTTTTTGTTGGCACACATGGTTTTGGAAGGTGAATAGTGTAGAGACCCACCAGGAAGAAAGATCCTTCTCTTCAACCCTGATTTGGTGGGACCTGTTGTCTTGCATCAAGGGAGGACATTAGTGAAATAAAAGAAATTAAAGAACGTTACATAAAGTCTGTAATTGGAGTAATATGGGAGCGTTTGGGAGAGTTTATTTACAGTTTATTTAAGTTTATCTTCTCAAAAAAGTATTTTAGATTAAAATTATAGATGTTTGAAAGAACTTTTAAAATAACTATGTGCATGTTAAGGCGGTAAATGGAGTCGACCGTCACGTTTTGGGTTAGCCCATTCGGGTTACGGGTCAAAACAAGTTGAAATTAAAATTAGCCGATTTATATTGAGGGTTAGTTTTCGTAGGCCAGCAGCATGCGAGGTTGGCCATTGAGATAAAACTTGAAAAAATGCTAAAAAAAAATATTTTTACAAATTCATCATTCTTTGAATAAAAATAAATAATACACAAATATATAATAATAATTAATATATAAAATGATTGGTAAATAATATATTAATAGTAAATAAATAAATAATCTTCCAGAAACGTTGTTATAAGCTAAATTATCTAATGCTTCATTAAATAGTCTGCATTGATAAAGTAGTAGAGCTTAATAGCATTATATAGAAAACAAACGAAAGTATTAAATGAAATCTCATATGCCTCTAATTTTCATCTTCAATATATCATCATTATATCATATAATAAAATGTGATTTTACATTAGAAATTATTTCACAAAGATGTACATCCTCCATGGTAGTTGAGTTATCATCATCTATGGATTAATTTAGAATGTTAACAACATAAATTTCATTTATATTTGAAATAAAAAAATATTTTTTTCAAAAATACATCTTAACCATATAATAATGAAATATTCTATTTGTTTGAAAATTCATCTTGCTAAAAGATATAATCATATTATGAAAGAAATTACTGTATGATTTTTGTTAATTATTTTAAAAATTACATTATTTTGTTATTAACACTAGTTTAAGTAATAAAATTATTTAAAATATACTAGTAATTTAGTTATTAAATTAAATTTAATTTATAAACTAGTACAACTTCATTTTTATAAAAAAAAACATATACGATTTAATAAAATTTAAAAGATAAATAAAAAAAATGAAATTGTAAATATTTAAAATAGGATTAATAAGATAAATAAAAATATATTCAATATTAAAACCGTAATCTATTTAATTCAAATGCATTTCTAAATTTTCATACAAGATTTTTTAAATATTAAATTATCATATAAATTATATTAAAAATATACATTTAGAAATTGAAAATAAAATAGTTAAAACAACAAAGCTTAATATATTAATCATATATTATAGTAATAATTATTTTTAAAACCCTTATGCTACAAAAGTGATAGCCAAAATATCAAATATTATAGATGGATCATTGAAAATCTTAATTATTAAGCTAGTTTTTTTAAAAAATCAAATAAAATTTTTGGTCGATCACAGTTGCACAGACAACCTCATGGGTCATGAGACCAAAAGTAAGTAGGAGTCAAATTATTAGGTTTTTATTTTAGATTCTTCCAAATTTTATGTGCAACTAAGTTCATTTAAAGTGGGAGTGATCAAATGCAATTCATTCATGTGTCAATTACACCACATATAAGCCTATTTTAATTTATTTCAATAAGTTTCACAAAGAAACTTATTAAAAAAAGCTTATATGAAGCTTAAAAATGATTATCTTAATGACAAAATTGTTCTTATGACAAATTATGTAAAAAATATGACAAAAAAAAAAGAAAATAAATACCAAAAAAAATTATATAAAAAATAGGAAAAAATATTTCTAAAAAATAATAAAAAAATATAAAACAAATTCTAGAAAAATTATGTAAAAAATAGGTAATTTTTTTGAAAAACTATTTAAACAGGAAAATTTACTGCGAAAAATAATGAAAAATATTAAACAATTTCCAAAAATTATGTTAAATATAGGTAAAATTTTTGAAAAAAAATTTATGTAAAAAGCAGTAAAAAAAAATATGAAATATAATTAAAATAGAAAAAGATTTTATTGATGATGGAAAAAAATGATATTGAGAATGATTTTCTTGATTTCAAATTTGATGCAGAAAAATAAGTGTTATTTTGTTTAAGAACTTAGAATTTTTATGATGATGGGAAGCATTAATGACGTTTGTTATTTTGTTTTGGAAATGTTTGTGATGATGTGAAGAACTAGTAATGTTTGATGTTCTTTACTTTATTGCATTTTATTATTAGATAAAAACTATAAACAATATTTAGTGAGATATATAATTTTTATTTATATTTGGTAGAATGTCGTCGCATAAAAAGCCCAGCTAGCGCCGAGTGCGTCGTGCGGCCTCAGGCTCGAGAAGGCTTTAGCGCGTGATGCGCCTTAAATAGCTATGAGCATGATAAGTAAAGTTCACAGATTTTCTTGAAAGTTTCTAAAGATTTTAATAAAGAAAAAAGCATAATATTTTAGTTTTCGCCAATCTCTTTTGTTGCATGTGAAGCAAAAGTGAAGATGAAATAATGGTTAAATCATCTATTTTTATATTAAATTATATTTGAAATATAAATGTTTTTTTTGTAAATAGTAAATCTTCACTTTTATATATAAATATTAATTTTTAGTTATTTAGTTTTTAGTTTTTAATTTTTAAAAATTACGTAGTGTTTATTTATTCAAGCAACTGATTTTATAAGTGTTTATAATGGTCTTTTCAATAATTTCAATTAGTTATAAGTGTTTGTGTAGTAATGCATTCAAACGCTTAGCAATCATGATATTTTCAAAATAGCGTTGAAATAAACATTGGATAGAAATCGCATGACGTTAAGCTGCTTTATAAAATAGAATCTTTAATTAAAATTTGTTTACCCAAACAAAACATATATATTACAACTAATAATTAGGGGTGGGCATGGTTCGGTTAATCAAAATGTGGCACAAAATAAAAAACAACTGTCGGTTTTTGATTTGTTATTTATATAAACAAAAAACTGAATTAATATGAGTCCATGCATCTTGATCCAATAATTTGTTCGGTTAACCATATATCAGTTTTTTTGGTTAACCATAATTGAAAAATAAATTTGCAATTCCATAATCATATATTAAAGTTCAAAATATAATAATTGTTATATATATAATAAAAAATGCAAAGAAAAAAAAATACAATCCATTTATTTGCAATCTAATGACACTTGTACATTTATAATATATCCACAAATAATATATTAAACGCATTGAATAATTTAATCATGAATTTTTAATCAATACATGCTAATAATTTGATAAAGAAGCTCGATCTAAAAATCATCTCGCACTTATACTTTGGTTTGGAAAAAAAATGGTAAAAGCTTGTTTTTGAAAAAAAAAAGTAAAAATGACTTACAAAAGTAGAAAAACCCATGAAACATACGAATAGGAAACTTATTTTATATATATATATATATATATATATATATATATATATTATTTTGTTGGTTAAGCGAAGCGCGGTTTTTGTACTTTGTAAATCGAAATTGAGATTTTTGTAAAAGCAATAAAGAAGTCAAGCTTCTTCCGATTCGATTAGCACTTATTTTTCGGTTCGATTTTTGGTTAGTTTTGATCAGATTCGATTTACTTGAATTTTTAATGCGGTCAGCATATATAGTTCCAAGGATAACATCTTGATTAGTATTTCCCAAAAACTAGGACTAGTTGTTTTTAAGATTTAATAATAATAATGAAAAAGACAAAGACAAAGGAAGGATAGACTGGAGGGTTACCTCGATCGGTACTCCAATCAGGCTCGGGTTAGTGTGGTTTTTGGGATGCGAGTGGTGTTGGAAAGAATGGGGGCACTGGGCCTCATTTCATTCAAGTCAAAAGAATCATGCTTATAAATAAAATCTTAAATCTTAATCAAATCAAGCAAGAAATTTCATGCAACGTCACCCCGGCTGGGGCAGATGACGGAATCCCCATCTTCAATTATCTTATGTGTAGATATATACATGTAACGTATGACTGGTCATATAATCATACGGTTAAGAGCCCATACAAATCCAAAGTAATTAATGATGCAATCTTATTTTATTGATAATAATGACATGTTACAAGACTAACAAGAGAGTAATGGGGCCTTCCATCTTACTCTAATCTCCACTAGTTTTGCGTGCGTTTTTGTCATTTTAATTCCAAGTGGGAGACTCCCCCAACCACAAGACAGACATGTTGGGCTTTATTTACTCCAATAATTGTACTTATCTACTTCATCGTTTATTATTTTATTCATTAGCTAAACTAGCTACATTGTCTTGGGACAAAATCATCAGCTACATTTTCATAAGGTTTGTTTTCCATTGAAACTTCCAGGTAAAAAACCAGAAGTATATATTAATTAAATACAGATTTAAAATCTTAACTTAAATCATGTAGTCAGGATGTATTTAGAGACTTTAGGGTAGTTCTCAGTGTGGTCCGCCATGTGGTCCTGTTGCCCACCCCCGCATTTAAAAGACTTAATGGGTATGGACTAATTAAGTACTCATTTTGTTTTAACGTTTACATCAAATCATTATTAACCTAGTCATTTGAGTAGGAGGAGAAAGAAGAAGAAGAAGAAGCAGATGGAGCACAAAGACAAATGCATAGCCTTCGAGGATGAGACCACACGTGAAATAATGCAGAACTGCAAGATTTAAATAAGCAAGCTGGGTAGGTGATGTTGATGAACCAGGGGAGGATATTGAATGTTAGCTCAATTAGCATATTCAACTTGGCTGTCAATTTCATACACCCATTTAAAAATGAATGCTGGACGGATTGGTGGATGGATATACATTTGATGCAGTCAGCAACAGGAGCCCCAATGATATATATATATATAACCAGGAGAGAAGCCAGGATTCAATATTAATGACCGCAAACATAAATAACATAAAAGGATTGGGTTCAACAGCTTATTTATTTATTTTGAATATTTATTTATTTTAAAATATAATATTATAATATTTTATTCTCATAAAAACTCTTTACTACATAATACAGGTAAATACCCCTTATCTACTACGGATCCTCCGTTAGATATGACTAGGGTTGAGAAGGATACAAAGTGACCTTGATTCCACGATTCCTGCAATACATTAATCCAGGTGTACACATTGTCTTCCACTGGAATGCATCCGTCAGTTCACTTGACAGTTCATGTCACGACCTTGCAAGCCACGGGCCACCGGGAGGTATTTCCAGGGACTCATCGATCATATGAAAAATTAGTTTATTTTTTTGAGAATATTTATTTGTATGCAGCTGATGAATATAAAATATGACATCATATTCATCATTAAAAAATGGTACCCTCCACATCCAACATAATTCATTTTCCAGTGAAACAATGGGAGTATAAAGTCTTCAAAATGAGGGATGCTCAGAGACACTGTCACAAATGTGGGTGTGATGCATGGGCCCCCCCCTCCGGGTTCCATTTACTTCACGGTCCTCAGGGCTTTGGTGGACCTAAAATCCTAAACCAATCCCAACTCATCAACATGCACTCTTTTTCGAACATTAATTCATTTGAAAACCTTATAATTATTAAATAGTTACATGCACATTAATTAAACAACTTGATATGTGAGATCGATTACATTGTCATCACACGGTATTCTCACATGACTGAATCTTCAACTGACTAGTAAAATATGAGTTGCAGGGCCCAAAGACAGATTATTTTATTTTTATATACCCATAAAACACGAACTCGTTGTGGAATTTCTTTCCCGGAAAGGAAACAACAAAATAAGGTGATATAATAATATACACAAGGGCGTGGTAATAGGGTAGATACATTGTGTCACATATTGGTTCCGTACAATTCAAATGACAAGTCAAAACCCTAACCATAGTTACATAAAATTTGAAGTGGTAGTGGGGAAGGAAGGAGATGAACCAGTTGCTGGAATTGAATTAGAAGGTCGTGCCCTAAAAAACAGCTGGCCTTATGGGCCTTATCACAAAAAATATGAACAGCCATCCAGGACGATGATTGGGACAAGCTCACATGAGCCCAACCAGAAAATACGTGGGTCCCCACGTATAAAGACTCTAAATACTCAAGACTTGGAAGTTGGAATAAGGAAGGAAAGAAAGAAAATGGAGAAGAAAGAGAGAAGAAAGAGAGATAATCGCCTAACTTGAGAAGCTTCCAGGGAGGCACAGGCACCCCACCCCCAGAGTCTGAAAACTCACGCACATTCTGCTTACCTCTCTCTCTCTCTCTCTCTGAAGGTCAAACAAGAATAACAATCAATCAACTCCCCCCATTGCTTTCTGTCTTCCATGGCCTTCCCCTTCCCTCCTCCTAATATTCTCAATCAGATGGCACCCCTCATTCTTATCCCTCCTTTTTCCTACTTCTCTTCAACAAGCTTAAACTCCTTGTTGAAGAAGAAGCAGTAGTGTCTTTTTTTCCCTTTCTATTATTATTATTATCAGTTTCAATCAGGGTAAGGAGGGGGGTGGGACCTGGGAGTTGCACACCCACTTTCCATTTTTCATACATTTTTTGTATTGTTTGATTTTGATTTGTCATTTGGTGTAGATCCAGCTAAAAAAAATATCAGAAATCATGGATTTGCTACCAGATAGAGATGTAGTGTTGGAACAAGAGCAGGCCATTAGAGGTAAGCAGCTTCCTTTCTCTTACTCATCCTCCTCCGTTCCCCTACCCAACAACCGATGGGAAGCCCAAATTCAACGGGGTTGGTTGGGTCACCAAGAAGACGGGATGATGAGGTGTTTTGAAAGCGGAGCAGCCGCCGCCGCCGCCGCCACCGCCTCCAAGCTTGAGCTCATGGATGCATCGCCTACAAATGATGAGGATGATGTGGGTGATGATGATGTCAGACGGAGAGATTCCCAAGCCCTAGAGAGAGAGCATATGTTTGACAAGGTCGTGACCCCCAGCGATGTCGGCAAGCTCAATCGGCTTGTTATTCCCAAGCAGCACGCCGAGAAGTATTTCCCGCTCGATTCCTCTGCAAACGAAAAGGGCCTTCTCCTGAATTTCGAGGACCGAAGCGGAAAGCCATGGCGATTCCGATACTCCTATTGGAATAGCAGCCAGAGCTACGTCATGACCAAAGGCTGGAGCCGGTTCGTTAAAGAGAAGAAGCTCGACGCCGGCGACATAGTGTCGTTCCAGCGCGGCGTAGGCGAGTCCAGTAAGGACCGATTGTACATCGATTGGCGGCGCCGACCCGATGCGCCGGAGCCCTCGTCTCTAGCGCACCACTTCGCCTTCCACCGATCGGTCCCGTGGAGTCCGTTGTTCCTGCAGGGTCCGGCGGTGTCGATGGGGAGGCGGCAGCAGGTGCAGGTGGTGCAGCCGAACTACATGAGCCATGTGGGTGGGCGGAACCCCTACGGCGGCGGCGGATACAGTTACAACAACGCGGTAAACCCATGCTCAGGCTCGGTTTTTTACCTTAGACCCAGTAGTAGTGCTGTCCCACAACAGGTTGGAATGGTGCAAGTTCAACAAGGTGGGGTTGAGCCCATGGTATTCAACTCAGTGCCGGTGGTCCACGGGAAAGCTGCAGCTAAGCGGCTGAGGCTGTTTGGCGTAAACATGGAGTGCCCAATATCGGAGTCGGATGAATGTGACATATTGTCCTCCACCTCCATACCACATGCGGCAGTGGCATCATCTCAGACTCCTTCACTATCTTCCCATCATCATTATCACCATCATCAACATCCTCTCCAATTAAGGCTCTATAATGGTACTCCACTGCCGACGCTGCCGACCAACATGGTAAACAAAGGAAAGGAATCAATGTCCTTAGATTTGGATATCTGAAAATGCAAAGACTTATTGGAGAAGAAGGAGGAGGAGAAGGTGGTAGTGTCAATAGGACACAGCTAATCGGTTATGGTTGCCATGATGATGGGCCTAGAAAGGGAACAATGTGTCAGGTTCAGTGGCTGAGAATAAAGATCAGGATATGGAGATTGTTGGGAGTAGAGGTTGTTTTTCGTTGTACTACTACAGAAGTTAATTTGGTTGAAGGTTTTTTGGGTTCGTGGGAATCGAATTAGAGATAGCGGCCCATTTCAAACCCTCTTCGTTTAACTTGTGTATAACACATCATATATACTTATTAATGTATATCTGCATAGATCCATCCATCTTCCCCTCCGTTTCATTTCACGTTTTCCTTTTGTAGGGCCTTCATGTATCATCCATACTTTGTTTAATTTTCCACTGAGTTTGCTGGCGAAATCTTTTTCCTCTCTTTTGTTCACCTGCGGCTATCTTATTTCCCTCTCTCTCTCTACACTGTTTCTAACAAACTTTCCTCATTCGGTACATTACTAGCTTCTTGATGTAATTGAAGGTTTTTTCTCTCTATTGTTTTTATACTCTGCTAGGTTGTTGTTCTTGTCGCTGCTTCGTTGGGCACGCCCGCAGGTATTGCAGAGAAAGTTGCAGAGCTTTATATGGTAGCTTCTGCCTTAATCTTCTTAAACCTTCTTTCCTTCTGTCATTAATTCTTGCTAGTCTGTTTAGCTGTTTTTGCTGATTGCTTTTTGTCTTCTCTCACCACCCACCTTAATTCCTCACTACACCCCTTTAAATGTGAGCACTCAAAAGTGGTAATAACCATAAGAGGTGGTTTTTGAAACTTTTGACATCCAAATTAAATGCTTACATATAATTGCTAAGGAATGAAACTTTTGTTGCCTCACCCACATATTCCTTGCAATTTGGGAGTTGCATTATAGTTTTACTGCATGCATAGATTTCTATATGCTTGGATGTACAGGTTGCTGCATTTTAAGTGATTCTACTTTCCCCATCGATCTAATAGTGGTAAACATAAATGCACCAAAGATTAAGGACTTGTTTGGTTCTTATTTTAAAAAATTGTTTTTGAAAACAAGAGAACATCGTTTTGGTGTTCTTTGAAACTGTTGTTCTTCTTGAATTTAGTATTTTATCTGTTTTTTGTGTTTTTAAAACAAAAAAAAAAAATTGAAAATCAAACACGTTCTCCATTTTTTCTTGAGTTTTCCTTGAAAACAGTTTTCAAATCACTAATCAAACAGACCTAAAACGTGTTCTCTATTTTTCCTTGTTATTATTGTTTTTCACAACAAAAAAATATTTTCAAAAACTATAACCAAATAGATCCTAAATAGCTAAACTTTAGGGACAACCGCCACTAATTATATAGGAGATATCACTTCCTTTTTGCTTGCACTGGTGATCCAGAAGTGATAGGTTCAGCTCATTCACCTCCTGATGGACCTATTTGCTGCCTTTCTATTAGGTAGAGATTGAAATGAAGTGCTTAAGGCTGTAATCAGTCAGAGAAAGAGGGTATTTTTCTATAATTAACAGTCCAAAATTAAAACGAACTAATTCATATAACTATTGTGGATCAATAATGTATGTGGAGGAAGGCAATCTTGTGGAGGAATAGATCAAAAATAGAAGTTACTGATGCAGTAATAAATCCCTCTATTATGGAACTTTTAAATATTTTTAAACATCTGGACAGCGAAATGGTTCTGATCAAAACTGTACCCAGAAGAATGTGAAACCCCATTTCTTGCTGCCACCTGTTTTTTTATCTGGTTAAACCACATCTGTTGCCATTAGTATTGCCCATTTTCTCCTTCCTTGTCGTATTGCTTAAAAGTGCCTACACTGCTGATTCTTTGGCTTTGCCTGATCCAGTGAGGGAGCAATTATACAACTTGTGGAACGAAGTGTTTACCTCCTATTTGCCATTGTCTTAGTTTATGGATTTCTTTCTTTGCTTTTTATTATTTAAGTCCTTCGTTCACAAATTAGAATATGTAAGTACCTTTTTTGCAGCTGAAGTAACAATCATTTTATAACATGAGCAGTAAGTTTTGTCTCACCAAATTTAGCACGAGCTAGATCTATGAGATTTATAATCGTGTAAAACTCTAAATCAGAATTAGCATTATACTGTAAAACTCCTTAATTTCTTCTGCTGTAGTATTATTATTGACATTAAAAGTTCTATCTAATCTAAATTAGAAATGACTATTCCATCAAATTTTATAGTGTGCAATTTCTGTACAGATGCATGCCACTGATGCTGTATTAATTTTACTATTAGTTAGATCGTGCATATGGTTCGTGCTGAAAATTTGTTTTGTTTGAAATAATTGAAAGCTAATAAAATCCTATTACTACTGTATTCAATGAGAGCTAGGCATTACATTGTTCATTTGAAGTTTTCTAATTATACACCTAAATATGTTATACCCCTCGTTTTTTGGTTTCACAAATTGTGTCACCATCATCCAATTAATATATTTACTGTTCTCATTTCATGTAGGATATGACATATTTGATCTTCATATAAATGTTGGAATGTTTCCTAAATGTGGGAGATTTCAATGAGATACATAGATTTAACTAACCATGGCATGAATTAGGATAGTGCAGAAATGAATGTCAACAGACTAATACGTTTGAACATTTGTCCCTAAGAAATTGATGCTTATGAGAAAATTATTTTCACTTTCTTATAATTATCATATTTATTGGTTCTTATTCATAATTCATGTCCCGTATTGAATAATTAGTTTTGGATTTTAGTAGCCATTCCACATCAAACATGTAACTAATAATGTGTCATAAACAGTGTTACTGACAGTGCCTTCAATGCCATTAATTGAAAAGAGAGATAACAGAAAAAGTACTAGCAAGCTTCTACATACTTTTCTGAGGATCTTGAAGGCTGTAGAAACCAAACAAGGTCACATTGGAGAACGTAATTAAAGTTAAAAATATCAAAACAGTAGGAGATGAGATGAGAAAATTATGCCTTATGTCTATTTAAAATAAGATTCTAGGATGTGGATATCCAGTCAAACTATTGAATATTGGCCTTTGAGGTCCAAAACTTTTATTATGGCATGGCCATTGCAGTTGTGAAACCAAAGTGAAGTGCATCTTAATTAATTGATTCAAACTAGCAATACAAGCTCATAATAAAGTTCAAATTAGATCATACAAAGACATACACTTGATATACTACTCAAGCACATGTTATTTTTTTTTATTTCTCTATTTTAAAGAAATTCATTCTTGATTATGTTTGTATATGTTAGAGAGCAATATTTCACTGAGATACTATTGAAGATCTTGAGGACAGCACGAGCTTACTCAGACCATGCATGTTCTAGAGTTGAGAACATGTTTTCTACTTGCACTTTGTTAAGGAAGGCATGGCATGTTCTGGTAATTAAGAAGACCACATTAGTTGGGATTAATGCTTCCTACTCATGACAAAATTTTAGATGTAGAATGAGAAATCAGGGTTACTAAAGAAAAGTTTTTTAGATGATCTTTCGTTTCTCTCCAGCTATTGATGTTATTCATGAAGACCTTAGGTCATAAATTAGACATAACTTGATGGACACTGGGTATTAATTCTAGATTGTTCAGCTTTATAAAGAAACGGAAGTGGGTTATAACCAGTTGGAAGACATTCTTTTAGGGAGATAAAAGTTTCACATCAATATCTTAGCAATAATGTTTGCTTTGAACTATGGATAGGTTATGTATCTTGTTGTTTGTGCTACACTTTGATTCTTGCTTCTATTCCATTCCACTTTCTGGAGGCCGGCGGCAAAGTGAACCACGCGCACTGGCCTGACAAAATTTGCCTGTTTGTTTTATTTATCTAATCCTCCATTGATATGGTTTCTGCAGCAATGACTGATATTTTAGTTATGCTTGAATAAGGTAGAGACTTTGGATGAGTTCATTAGAGGATTATTACAGTGGGACTGGGAAAGCTTGATTCTTTTGCTATATATATGAATGAATACTTTATCTGGGTGCCATTTCTACAGTTCTATCAAGATCCATACATGTGGGACAGGAATTAATTAATATTCACAATGACCAATATAAAGATACATATATGGTTAACTACAGGATTTTCAAAGTGAGTCTTTCCCTGCAGCTTCTGGGTATTCCCTGGATGAAATGCGTCATCTATTCCTTAGTTTTAATTAAAACTGGAAAAAGAAATGTGAATAGGAGAGAGAAGAAAAAAAAAAAGAAAACGAGAGAGATCACAGCGCATGCACATACACGAAACACAGGTACTGATGTAGAAGCTGTACAAGTATGTGTATTTGTATTATTGTATGTGTATGGGGGGATGTAGCATCTAGTGAATAGAAGAGTGCATGGGGTAGGTAAATAGGAAGGAGTGGTAGGAGTGCAGGGTGTGGGGGTCAGTGCTAGCTAGGTGGGCTGCCTGCCAGTGTGCGGAAGACTGATATGAGGTATCTCTTCCACTGTCCACAACCACAACTATGCTGGTCACTGTCCACAACCACACCGCCAGACAACCCTAACGAAAAAGCCCGCATTCCCACTGACCCCTTCACGCATTTAGAAACTGCACTATTCCTTAAACAGCATTTCTGCCTCTCACCCCATTACATACATGCCTCCTGTTTGCCACCCCCATCATCCCATGTCACCCCCACATACTTCACAAAAACTCAGTTGGGTTTGCTTCTTTCCCTTTTCTTTACCAAATTTATGTTTCAATAAATTTGGAAACCCAAAACCCAAAACCAAGGCCAACTCGCTTGCTCCGTCTTTCATGTGTAACATGCATGCTTTAACTATATGGGTGTTTTAGCCGGGACGAGTATTTCATGTGGATTAATTGACAAAGCAAATTATGAAATTTGGATTCTGAAAGTTTGATACGACTTAATTAATTATGGCAAAAAAGTATTTAGTCTGCATGGCAATGGGCATGACCCAAAAAAGGAGCAATTGTTTCAAGAGTGGGGATAGAACAGTATCTGCTTAGGCGTGGTAGTGTATGATTGAATGAGGGCCCATGCCAACTCATTCATATCTTTGTCCATTTGCTTTGCCAATAAATGAAATCTCTCTCCTAGCTCCTACATAGCAACAGAATGAAGGGATGATCAATAAATTTGCAGTAGAGGAAAATAAACAATGTGAAGAAATAAATACAAGTTCCAACCCTTGCGGCTTCATCAGTCATCACCATCGTATTCATACCAGTCCAGCTGATGGAGAAAATAATCAGAGGGCAGTCCCATGTAGAGGGTAGGAGTGAGCAATCATTCATGAAAGGGGATGATAATCTATGATCTATGATCTGATGCAATTAAGCAGAGAAGCCGTCAGCTAGATAGATTCCTACGCTCAAACCTGAACTCAGGAAGAGTCCCCACTCTATCTTCTACACAGGTGTCTATCTTAGGGTTTGAGTAGGGGTAATCAATGACGACAATAAACAAGGCCATACAGAAAGACATAAATAAGAAGAAAAAAGAATATATAAAAAGGAGTTATCCTTCCTTGGATATACTTGGAAAGTAGGACGCGTGCAATCTGGCGAAGGGTAGTAGAGTCAAGAGAAGAGTGCATGGACCACGTTGATATTTTGTTTGGATTTAATGCACCACATTCCCGTGATCTTTAGGATGGGTTGTTTCTTCCTCCCCCATTCCCCACCTCCTCTCTTCTTTATTTCACACCTAAGAAAAAGCCTCCCTGGATAGTGCCAAACTTAGTGAGAAGTGCCCTCACGCTTTTTCTTTGCTCATCATACGTGTATGATGTATCTATAATCTATACTACTCGCCATTCCAACAAAGTCAGTCCAACCAAGGGCTGTGATCAACTCGATCCCCTCGTATCAGCTGCAACCCAAAAAGAAGGAAAAGGGTGTGATGGAGGAGAAGAAAAGGAAAAAGGGAGATGATGTGTGTATGGGGGTTTGGATTCTAATAATTTTCTTGGGTGTAGGGGCATGCATGATGCATGCAACAACAATGACAGTCCAAATGGAATGGGGTGGGCACTGGCCCGGGCAGCAGATCCCAGAAAACAACCGCAATAATAATAATAATAATAAACAAATGTTAGGGATGATAGGAACGGGTCATGGAGGTGCACAGCATCCATAACAGCCGTAAAGATACATAAATTATGAACAGCGGAGGAGAAGGAGAGAAGAAGGAGAGGGGGAAGAGACAGTACACAGTAGTGTCTCTCTGACCCACCTGGATGGGATGGGGCTGAAGGCTGATTTTGTCTTTCACTCCCCCCCACCTTTCCCTTTCTCTTTCTCTTAATTTCTCTCCCTCATTCAATGCCGGCTTCCCTGTTCCATGCTAAGGTACCTCAACTTCACTCCCCCAATATTTACCCATCCCCCTCTTTACCTTTTATTTTCTTCCCTAGCTCTCAATTTCCTCCATTTTTACCCATACTCTACTCCTCCTTTTTCTGCCTAGCTACCTCCCCTCCCCCTACTTATCCTTGCCTTTCAATTAATATGTAACGTATATGTATAGTTTCTCCCTCCCTATGAAACATCATCTTGGCTTTGGTTTCCCGTAATTAAAGTAAGACAGAGAAAGATGAAACACAGTGAGGCGGGGTGGGGGGGGTACCATATATGTCTTGAATGGTTATAAATTTGCCAAGTTAGAGGTCCCCACATCATGACTTGTCGCTTTTGTCTTTGTGGGTAAATAATAACATGGCTTGTCCTTGTACTTCCAACTATGGTACTCGGCATCTTAAGCGCCCCCTTTGTGTTTGATGAGGTACCCAGTCGCAGTAAATGTGAGATGATCAGCCATGCTCTTAAATGACCTCTCTTCCCCATTTCGTATCTTCTCTATGCCTATTTCCCCTTTTGTTTTTTCTTTCATTCTCCATTTTCGATTCCTTCCCCCTCTTTTCCTGTGGGATGTGGGGCCTGGTGGAGGTGGAGATCTTTGGCTTTTTATTAAAATTCTTGTTAAACTGTTCTTCATCTCCTAATAACTGTCACAGTAGTTAGATAGTGACTTTTCAACAATTAATTATTAACAGCTACCTTCTGTAGCAGACTGTCATCATATTATTTTAGATATAATGGCAATAATACATGTAGGGAAATCTACCTTATAGGTCCCTTTTCAATTTATTTAAAAAAATTACGAGCAAGAGCCCCGAAACCAATGTTATATTCATTGTTCTCAAAAATATTTAATAAAAGAGTTTAACAAAACTCAAGTACGATCTCAATAAACCTTAGGTATTATCATTTTATTAGGTATGATCTTACACCTAAAATTTATTGAGATTGTACCATAGGTTTATTAGACTATCTATCAAATATTTTTTAAATCAAAAGACCTGACATTCAAGTATTTTATTTTTAATTTTTTAAATAAATTGAAATGAGCCCGCATAACAAAACATAGTTTTTCCATACATGGTATCCCTCCCTTCCTTTATAATTTGCGATATTCCTATGTTACTTTCATAGGCCGGATCAAACCATGAGGCCCAATGATGAACGGCCCAAAGATAACTTCGCCCACATTGAACAGAAGTTACCGAACCTTGGAACTCTTTTAGCTGCTAAAACAGTTGTGGACAATCTCTTAGATCAGCAGCAACATTTTGGGCTACTGCATTTGAAGCATCTGTTTGACTAAATTATACCTTTGTGAGTATCTTTATTCATTCCTATGCTAGCTATATGTAGAGCTAGGGTTAGTATGTATTTGAGATTTGTCCCACCCTAGCCTCATGAACTATAAATGCATGCATATATAATAGAACTGAAAAGTCTGCTTCATGGACTAGCACCCAGGACAGGTAGGGCTCACTCTTCAACTAGCTGACTATGGTGAAGTAATTAAATTGCAGAAAAATTTGATAGATCGCCAAAAAACTACCTCTTATCCTCAACTAGAAGGCAGCAGCACCAGCCATACTGTTAAACTAAAGTCGTCCCTCGGGGAATCTTCAAAGGTATTGCAGAATATATAATGCTTAGACACTTGATCTGATTTTCTGCCAAACAGGTCCTCTAGCAACATACAAACATTTTATTTTTCTCTAGTTTATGTGGATTACTAGCTAGTTTGCTAGTCCAACTTTTGATGTGTTTTTCCAGTTAGAATATGATAAAGCTAGAGAGATATAACTTCAACTGGGCTTTGTCACAGGAGAACTATCCAGCTAATTATTGCTTTCCCAATCATATTTTAAACACTCCATTTGTGAGCCTTTCTTTGGAATTGGGATATATAAAGGTGAGGAGTACCAAAAAGGGCAGAAAATCCACTTTTATTCCATCCCAACTAGCTTTGAAACTGGGCCATCACGTGAATCAATTCAAATTGATGATTTACTTTCAGAAAACCCAAAATTGGTCTGTGTTGAAGGGCCTTTTCAACGTTTAGACAACAAATACCATCAATTCTTAGCTACCTAGAGAAACTGATTTGTGTTGGGTCCGCCCCTTTGTGTGGGTTGGACCAATAGGCAAAGCCCATTGATTGAATAATAAAAAAAGAAGAAATAAAAGCAAATCACAAAAGGAGAGCTGCATGTGAAAAAAAGAGAAAAAAAAAAGAGGGAAAGGGGGTTTTGAGAAGGAGAAAGAAAGGGGTTAAGGTTTTGATCATTTTATAAGATGGATGACCAAACAATGTTAGTTTTGGCTTAAATTTGACGTGGTGACTCCTTACAAGGTGATCTTTAATCACCAGGGTTTGATCTTTTGATCGACTCTCCCTTGTCTGCATTGTCGGACTCACATCATTTTTGAGATTTTCATGGATTTCTCTTGTTTTATCCATCCTTGGGACGATGTTTGTCATTTTGATGTTCAAAAAATGATATTTTTGATGTGTATTTTTGTGAGCATCTGATTCTTGTTGAAGAAGCTTGGTCTATTCATTATTAATAGGTATTGAAATAGTGAAAGTTTAAGTGGCTACGAATTAAAATGGTTTTACCTTTTTATTTGAGAGGGTTTTCCACGTAAATTGTTCTTATCATTGGTTGATTTATTTAGTTGACTTGTTGTTGGCTCAATTGTTTGAACCTCTTTTTGGCGCCTGAGGAAAGGTCACGTTGAGAACAATTGCATTTTGTAGTCTTTCCCAACAAAATGGTATCAGAACTTGGTTGTTTGGAGTTTTGCTTGTGTTCAAAAATGGATGACGGCTTAAATTCGATGAATTATTCCACTTGGAAGCGTATGATGGAAGATTTGCTTTATTGTAAAGATTTACACAAGCCCATTCAATTAAAAGAAAAACCATAAGACACACTTGATGATGATTGGGATGTGGAACATAGAAAAGCTATTGCTTATATGAGAAAGTGGATGGATTCAACTCTACATGAACACATTTATGATGAAACGAAAGCAGATGTTGTTTGGAAAAAGTTTGAAAACATTTTTCCCAAGAAAACATCAGGAAATAAAACTACTTACATTAGAAGACTTGTCAACTTGAAGTACGAGGGATGGGAGCAGCGTAGTTGGCATGCTCCGAGTTCTTTTCGAAATTATTGTGAACAAGTTGGTTGCCATGAAAATGAACATTGATGATGAGATGTAAGCGTCATTACCTGATAGTTAGGGAGACAATGGTTGAAATAGTTAGTAATTCCACTCTAAATGAGATTCTAACTATGGAGAGTATTAAAGATAGCTTGCTAAATGAAGAGGCTAGTAGGAAAGAAAAAGATGAATCTTCCTCTGGAGTACTTGTTCTTGAAAAACAAGAAAGACAAGAAAAACCAGAAGGCGTGAAGAGTCAAGTAAGAAATTCCATTGGTTTTAGGAAAGTCCAAATCCATAAAATATATTAAATGTTATCTACTTGCAACAAAGGTTGGCCACATGAGAAGGGAAAGGGGTGCAAAGATTTGGAAAAAGGAACAAAATGTGATGTGAAGAAAGAAAAGGAAATAAAGAGACTAATGCAATTGTTGCTAAAGGTGATATTCTGATTGTATTTGGAAGGTAGTGGTGGTGTCAATCATGACCAAGAGATAGCGTATTAGGGTGAATTGATTACCGGTGCCTCATTCAGGTGTATTTACTTCTCATAGTGATTTTTTCACTTCCTATAGAACTGGTGAGTTTGGTAATGTTAGAATGAGAAATAGTGGTGTATCCAAGATTGTGGGTATTAGAGATGTTTGCTTAGAGACTAGTATTGGAAACAAACTGGTACTCAAGGATGTTAAACATGTTCCAGATATTCGTCTCGACTTGATATCCACAGGTAGACTTGATGATGAGAGATTCATAAATTCTTTTGGTGAAAATAGAAGCTCACTAAAGGCTCTTTAGTAGTGGCAAGGGGAAAGAAACAGAACACCCTCTATGTCATGGAAGCTAAGCTACATAAAGAAGAGATCAATGCAACTCAACGGGATGTAAGCATTGAACTTTGGCATAGGAGGCTTGGTCACATAAGTGAGAAAGGACTTCAAACTCTTGTTAGAAAGCAATTCTTGCCAAATTTGCATAATATGCCTCTTAAAACTTGTGATCAACGATTGGAAGCATAGAGTTGCATTTACTTTTACATATCCACCATCTAGAAGGCCAAATGTTATTGAAGGATTTAATTCATATTGATGTTTTATACTATGCAAACTAAAGCATCGATTAGTGCACTTTATTTTGTGACATTCATTGATGATCACTCTAGAAAAGTTTGGGGTTTTTCTTTGAAAACAAAAGACCAAGTGCTAGATGCCTTCAAAGAACTCCATGCCAGATTAGAAAGAAAAACATGAAGAAAGTTAAAGGCTGTCAAAGCAGATAATGGTGGTGAATATAGTGGTCCATTCGAAAATTATTGCAAACTTCATGGCATTCGACTTGAAAATGTTGTACCTAAAACTATTCAACAAAATGGTGTAATTGAGAGAATGAACAAAACCAATGAAGAGAGGATTAGGTGTATGCTTTCTCATTCTAAGCTACCTAAGTCCTTTTGGGGAGAGGCTATGAGAACATCAATTGACTTGATAAACCTTTCTCTATCAGTTCCTTTAAAAGGTGATGTACCTTAAATAGTGTGGACATGGAAAGATGTTTCATATGACCATTTGAGAGTGTTTGGTTGTAAAGCATTTGTTCATATCCCCAAAGATGAGAGGTCAAAACTTGATGTCAAAATGAAACAAAGCTGTATTTTCTTAGGGTATGGTCATGAAGAATTTGGAGTCTGAGCTATGAGATCCATTGAAGCGAGGAAGATTATCAGCGAGAGATGTTGTGTTTCTTGAAGACTAACTTGTGGATGATGGTGACAAGGTTGAGAAAGCTAGTTCTTTTGTTGAAATTCCAATTAGAATTGATCTAGTTGTTCCACCTACAATGTATGCTAATCATGGGGGAGAGTTACAGGAAGGTGATGGTGTCACTGAAAATGAAATGGAACCTATAGTTGATGATGTTGAGCCAATTGAACAAGTTGATGGAGAACTTTCACTACCACCATATGAACCACCATTGAGAAGATCAACTAGAGAGCGTCAACCTTCTACAAGATATCCTCCTAATGAGTATGTGATGCTTACTAATGGAGGAGAGCCAAAAACTTACCAAGAAGTTATTTTACATGAGAGTAAGAAAGAGTGGGTTAAAGCCATGCAAGAAGAAGTGAGATCCTTGCTTGAGAACCACACCTATGACTTGGTGAAGTTACCACAAGGAAAAGCTCTCGAACAAATGGGTGTCACAGTTAAGAAAATATTGAAAATACAACTTCAGTACAAAGGCACAGTTGGTTTGGCGAAGGGGTTCATTAGAAAGGCATTGATTTGGATATTCCTCTCCGATGGTAAAGATGTCCTCTATTCTGTGTTATACTTGATGTTATTTATAATCGCTTGAATTTAGAAATTGACAACTTGATGTAGCGCATTTCTTCATGGCGATTTGGAAAGAAATCTAATGTAACAACCTAAAGGGTTTGAAGTAAAGGAAAATAAAATCTTGTGTGCGGATTAAAGAAAGAGCTTGTATGGACTTCAAAGCACCAAAGCGGTCGTAAGAACTTTGACTCTTTCTCATGATGAGTCATGAGTGCAACGAGAACTTCATCGATCATTTATTGTGTTCCACTAGAAAGTTCTGATGATGATTTTATTATCCTCCTCTTGTATGTTGATGACATGTTGATAATTGGTCATGATTCGCAAGATTGCGGGTTGAAGAGAGCTTAGCAAGTCTTTTCCGCAGAAAGACTTGGGATCGTGAAAGCAGAGATACTTGGAATGAAGATCTCATGTGATAAGAAGAATAAGAAGCTTTGGTTATCTCAGCTACATTGAGAAGGTTCTTGAAAGATTTAACATGAACAAGGCTAAGGTAGTTTGTTCTCCACTTGCAGGCCACTTAAAGCTTAGCTCGAAGAAATGTTCTACAAGTGAGAAAGATATGAAAGAGATGAGCAAAGTTCCTTACGAATTTGCTGTTAGTAGTTTGATGTATGCTATGGTCTGTACTAGGCTAAACATCAATCATGTAGTTGGAGTTGTTAGCGGGTTTCTTACTAATCAGGAAGAGCGAAGCGGTAGTGAATCTTGAGATATCTAGAACACTTCCAAGGTCATTATACGTATTTTGGCGCGATCGATGAGCCTATGTTAGATGGATACACATATTCAGACATGGCAGGTGATTGATTCTTTGGCAGAATAGGTTGTTCCAGAGTCAACAATATTTATAAACCTAAATTCCTCCTGCGGCGTAGCAAAAGCTACTCAGTGCCTTAGTAGCTCTAGAGATTCGAACAGGGATGGGTTTGATCAGTAGAAAAGTTGGAGTCTCTATTAGAAAATGGTTTTCTGTTTAGTTTTTAGGGTTGTGGAGTGTGGGTGAATGGTTGAAAACTAGAAATAAATTGAGTAAAAGATTAAAGAGAATTCTTGAAGTCTCGGGCCTTTGGAAACTTGGGTTCTAAATTCGCAGAGCATGTCCTCGGGTCTTTTTCCTCGCGTTGGGGAGCATGACATATAGTCATTTCCCGAACCGGATCTTCATTTAGCTTTAAAACCTAAACCCTAAAGGTTTTCCTTTTGAAAAATGGCATGCTCATAACGATGAGAACACACCTCCTAAACCTACCCTTCAGTAACTAATAGGAGACAACTAACCGGGCATCAGTGGATCTAGTGATAAGTATCCATTTGATTAACTATAAATACGTTAAGGAGAGCATGCCTAAGAGATTTAACCTAAGGTGAGAAGCGAGAACACAAATGCCCGTAAATCTGAACATGAAAAGCATGAGAATATGCAGCTTGCCTCAAAACTAACACCCAGTGGCCTTCCCCTTCAAGGATGATGGGGTTTTAGCCGAACATCCCTTGATTTGTCATCATCAAGGGGTGTTTGGCTACCAAGAAAATGCAAGAAAATGAAGGAGAGGGAGAGAAAATCACAAAACCAGTCGAGGGAGAGGAAGCTTCGTGCCCAATTTTCTTGATTTGATTGATGGAGTGAAAGTTGATTGATGTTACAAGCATTACTGAGCTTATATAGGTGCTCAGTGTCAAGGAAATTACAAAAATGTGCAAATGAACCAAAATTACATCAAGGGCAAACTTGTATAAAACCCGCAAGGCGGGTGTGATCCAACGAGGGAGGCAGTGTTGAAATTTGCTTGTGACTCTTGTCGCGAGTGTAGACTTTGTAGCCCTATGAATCTTTCATGATCCTTCTGTCTTGACATTTTTGCTCCAAATTTCCTCAGTTGATCGTGCATCTTGGTGGCTTGGGTTCATCGTCGGGATTGAGATAATGAAGTGTTTGTCTATGAAAACTACAATAATAGAGCTACAAAATGTGATCGAGTAGCAAAGTCGGGACCTGATGTATCAATTGGAGTTATTAAAGTCAATTAGTACATAAAAAGTGCCCAAAACACCGCTATGAGGGCTCAAAATAGTCTTGTTGGAGTCTTAATCACTCCCCCGACCGACACATTGCTAGTCCCTTGTGATGATAAAAGAAGGAAGATCATGCAGGTTATATGTATGCAAAAAGGGATTGTCTTTTCAAAAAGTGTGTATAAAAGTGAGGCCTTACCTTTAGTATGAAAAATTAGGACTCTGTACAAAAACCAGCTTGGGAGAATAAATGCCATATAGGAATAAGTTTTAAGGCAGTGTCTATTCCAAGGAGATCATCCTAAACTTCCACCAAAATCTAAGTGTCTAGGTGATAAGTTTTTACCAATAAGATTGCGAAGGCTGCTCTCTCCCCCTGACCAAGTGCGCAATGCCTTAGGCATTGACCATCCTAAATAGATTCAGCTCCACTCTTATTTCACACTTCTATTGAATTGTAGGGTGCAATGCTGAAAACTCGACTTCACTAAAGTCCGTGTAACGGGGATCCATCGATGACTCCCAACCAACTAAGGTTTAGGGCATCAAATCAAAAGGATCTTTCGACCACTAACCTACTGTGTTTCACCCCGCACTAATGATTTCGAGAATCCAGCACCTAAATTCGCAACTCCACCCATCCACCCATGTAGCGAGCATTATGCCTGCGGGCTCAACTGGGCTGGATTAGGCACCAAGCTAGTTGCCACGCAGACCCTCTCGACCTGCTCTGCTCAAGCAAGCACCCAGCCTTTCATCTCTTTCTTTCTTTTCGGTTTTTCTTTTCGAAGACACATTGGCCTTCTTTCTTGGGGAACTTAACCTATTATAGGTCAACTAAGCTAAGGCCTGCTTTTGCAAAGTAAAAGGGGGTAATGCAGCCTTCAAATTTCATGATCTAAAACTGATGTGCACTGTGTGTGTGACTAGATAATGGTGGAAGACAAGGGTTGATTACCAGGGTCTAAAACTAACCAACAACTCAATCATGCATGGAACTATTCTAGCATTGATGGTAGCATACAGTGCTTCAACTTTGCAACTTATGGGAAAGGCAGTTTCACAAAAATACAAGAGGCAAAAAATGATTCAAGTAAAAGTGTAGAAAAAGAAATAGATATATATAAAGGTGTATTTCACAAAATTTCAACTTTTGCAACAAGAAGTAAACAGCAAGTCTCTAAACATACAAAAATGGGCATTGGCCGAAAGGTGGTACAAGAAAAAACCGTAATCGCAGAGGACCATCAACACTAATCTCCAACCAAGTTCGCCATCATCCGCACGGTGGGCGAGGTCGCAGTTAGCGGAGGAAGCGGTACCTCCGCGGGTGGCTGGATGAAGAATCATCCTCAACCCGATGTGCCAGTGCCGCTGAGGAGTGGTTGATGTTGTTGCCGCCAAAGATAATCTGTGTGGGATCTAATGGGGCTAGTGTGAGGAGTCGATCCCATCGAGGGGTAGCGAGGCCTGAAAGGTGGACATAAGGAGAGACAGTAGGGAGGCCCATGTGACTCTGGAGTTCCATGAGGATGGCCTAATTCATGCTAGAGTATTGTCTAAGCTACTCACGCCTATAGTCATCCTAACAGGCAGAATGAGGCCAAAACAGCCTAAAGAGGGAGAAATGGCATTAGTGCTATTTTGAACCCTATTTATTTAAGGTTTTGAGCACTTGTGGTACTCAACTGTAATTAACCCACTTGTACATGTGTCCCTCTTATTCTACTTCTATCGCATTTTTTGCGGGCTAATTTTATAGTTTTCTGCAAGTTATTAATGCCAAGATATTGTCGAGTTTCGACAAGCACGGTTAAGAATTCGAAGTCAACTCAACATTGCAGATCGTAATCGAAGGAAAGAAAGAGCAGGTAAGGTACAGAGAAAGAAGAAGCAGAATTTTCACCACAAAGGCGAATTTTCACTATGGTACGAAAATTCCTTCCTGCGCCACTGTTCCTTTGACATTTTGACTTTCCTGTACCCTTTTTTATTTCTTCCCATTTTGCCCTTGATGTATAAGTTTGAACTGAGGGCATTTTGTATTTTCCTCTTCTTGGAGCTCTATATAAGCTCAAACCTTGTAGAGAATGACAACTTTTGAACTTTTGGTCAGGAAATATACACCGTAAGTTCTCCCCGCTTTTCTTCGCTTCATTTTCTTTCCTTTCTTTTGTTCTTTCAATAAGCCAAACACCTTCGAGAGATGACAATCATGGGATGGTTGGCTAGGACCGCTTTTCTCCCAGAAGAGGAGGGCTATTTGGCCAGAGCTGAGGTAAAATGACTGCAGCCTGTGTGTTTAATGCAAGCATTTACTGGTATTTATGTTTCCATCTTCTACTTTAGGTTAAAATCTCTTAAATGTACTCTTGATTAACTCCAGATTGGCAAAGTAGTGGTTCAAGGATGCTTGGTTGTTAGATCCACCGAGATTCATTAGTTGCCTTATTGGGCCATCGTAGGTAGATTTGGGGGATATGCTTACCGTCTCAGAGCATTTATGCTCAATGAATGCTATAATTCAAAAGGAAAATTACAAGGGTTCAGTTTTTATGGCCAAATGAAGATCCGGTTTGGGAAATGACTATATGTCATCCTCCCTAACACGAGGAAAATGACCCGAGGACCTCTCATTTACCTTAGGGCCTCAACCCCAGTAGCCCGATGCTTCAAGGAGTTCTTTTTCATATTTTTTAGTTTAGTTTATTTTTAGTTCATAAACATTTCAACTCCACTGCTTTTATTAAAACCTTAAATCCAAATTAAATTCACCATTTTGAACTTCATCAGAATCATTTGTGCAAAGAAAACTCATCCCCGAAAGTTCTCGACCCTAGAATCGGCTTATACTGCAAAAGAGTTTTGCTACTAAAAGAAAGAGGAGGAATTTAGATATAAATATTGTTGATTTCTTGCTCACTCCTACCGTGGCACAATCAAATGAGATGGCCATTGCGAGGATTGCGGTTTGGCGCAAGTGACTTAGTTGTTGAATTAGTGATCCACATCACAAGAGTTGGTGAATTTTCAACCTTTTTGTCTTTACTATTAATTACCCCTAACAGTTCACTGTTAGATTGATTCAAATTTATACTGTCAATATACAATTTCTATTTTTATTTCTAGCTAACATTAACCTTTTTGCAAATTTTGCTTTGCTTTTGGTTTCCTCGCTATGTCTTCAGGTTTTATGGGAGTTTATGCACTATCGGGATAGGAACACAAAGAGCATATTAGAAAGGAGCAAAGGCCCTGTCAACAGGGTTGTGAAGAGAACACATTAAATGGGTAAGATCAGCCTCCACTCGAGGAACAAAGAAAGCCACCTGGGCTCACAGAGATCCCAATGTATGCATCAATGAGGGATCATATACATCCTCCAAGGGTGAGTGCACCATCATGTAACAGCTCCTCCCAAGCAGACATGGTTATCGTATTCACCTAGTGCCTCTCAAGCTCCCAACCTTCCCATGAGAATGGAAATGAAAATCCATATACGCACATCCCGAGTTTGAGGAGGTCCTCATGCACATTCAAGGAGGGTGTCAATGATATGGACCTAATGGAGGTTAAAAGTCTTTCCATTGACTTTGAAGGACAAGGGCAAAATATGGCTCAACCTATCGAGCTGTCCATTAGAAACTCGCACTGCAAGTCAGTTTGAAGAAATTCTTCTGAAGACACACAAAACCAACAAATAAGAGGCAATTTAATTTTCAGCCTACGATAATGAGAAATTCTATCGTTTGGAAAGGTACTTCGAGACTATCATCGTCTCTGGTCCTCACCATGGGCTTTGATATACTGATGCCGGTTAATCACTACTACTTAATGTCCTCGTTATGGAAGGCCATTGAGACTATGTGGAGGACTTCATGAGCAAACAAACTAGAGGAAGCCATGGACTTTCAATTATGTGGTCGAGACTTCCAAAGTACGGGATGAGCCTAACCCCAAGGGCATACGACAGATGAGGCCTACAAGAATCGTAGAGAAGGTAATTACTCCTTAAGACATGGAATTGAAGGCGGTTATCCACCTGCCAAGAGGGTGGAAGAATCGAAGGAAAAAGACTACATGAGGGGCCCGTGCAATGACCGGTCCCCACGTGCCAAGCTATGCTTCATTTGTCAATCAACTAAGCATGTGGGTGAGCAATGTCCTACCATTCCAGCAGTAAGAGAGATGTTCCCTGATCAGGCTAATTTTGTTGGTCAAAGCAAACCTCCACCCAATGCCCCATACAACAATACATATAATCCCAATTGGAGGAACCACCTTAATCTCTCTTGGAAGCCAAATCCCCGCTTATATGCCCCGGGTGACGCCCCAACAGTTTGGTTCCCCATCTCAACCACGAACCACCACCAACCTCATCTCCTGTTGAACAAGCTATTGTAAATTTGAGCAAGGTAGGTGAGCTTAGGCATGTGAGCCACTGCACTGGGCCCAGAGACCGATACTATGGAAAGCACCTCGAACAGCATAGATGGGCCCAAAAGGACCTCAATCGAAAAATAGATATGCGTGATCATCACCAGATTACCAATCTATCGGAGGTACAGAGAAAGCCAAGATTCCCGCCTTCAAACTCAAATTTAGCAATCCAGGAGTCCATGAAATAGGTTCTCGCATCAACCCAAGAATGGATTGCGAAGGCCATCATCTCCGGGGAGAAGTGGCAAATGCTGATCAACCGCCTAAACCCTAAAGAGACCAGAGAAGAAAAGGAAGTCGAGTTCGAGAGAATAATAATAATCAAAGAAGATTCACGAAGAAAAACATGCCCTCAATTTCCTCGCACCTTCAAGAGGCAAGAAAATCACAAACCAACCACCAGAGCTAAGGCAAGTAGTGAATATCCACTACTTTATTATCAAATGTGTCCTAAATATATGCAAAATTTTTGAAGGACTTGTGCACAATACAGGCGTTAGGCATCGAAGCAAGAAAGCCTTACAGAACAAAGTTAGTGCCATCATTCGGGAGCAAGACTCCTTGAAATACAAGGATCCGTGATCCCCACCATTTCAGTTAACATCGGAGGAACTTGTATATATAAAGCACAAACGGGAGTCAGAGCCATATCAACCTGGCCGCTTTACTCTGTGATACAAGCGCTAGGTTTTGGGGGAGCCAAGCCTACCAACATCACTCTTGTCCTTAGTCGACCGATCGGTAAAAATTCGCGCAGTTGAGGATGTGTTTCGGTGAAGTGGACAAATTTATTATCCGATGGACTTCGTAGTTCTTGATACGAGTCGGTAAGTGGGGCACTAACCGCGCCCATCATACTGGGAGGCCATTTTCGCCATGATTCACGCCATAATCAATTGCCGGAATGTAGTCATGCAACTTACCTTTGGCAATAGCGACTTTTGGAGCTTAATATCTCCCCACCAGGCAAAAGTAAAGGTAATAAATCAACAGAGGAGCAGAGCAGAATTGATGAAGATCAGCGCCTGATGAAGACTAATCGCATCGCCACTCTCCAAAGACCATCGATTCCCCCGAGCACCACCATATGCAGTGCTTAAAACAAGAGGAGCAAAACTCAACTCGCCGCACCACCTCACTACAGTATTACTGGAGGATTCTCTCCGACCCTCCATGAACTGGCGACTGACTGGTAGGAGTGGTTTCACAGTGAAATTGTGCCACTAATTCTTGTGAAGTGGACTCTCCTTTCACTTCATCAATGCCTTTCCTCGCCCCCCACTTTTTGTTTTGCTTTTCCCCGTTTTATTTTATTATTTTGATTTATTTAGTTTTTCTCTTTATATTTCCAATTTTAATTTAATCTTGTTTTAGCTTTATTGCATTTTTCCAAATTTTTTAATTTTTCGTGTTCATTTACAGTTCACAAAATTTTTTAATACAGGGGAGATTTGTCAAAAGAAAAGCATAGAAATTTTGAAGGCAATTTTTCTCAACTTATGTAATGTGCACTAATGCGACGCCAAGCAGCAATTTTCGCACTAAAGGTTAATCACTGTATGAATTTTCGCACCGAATAAAGAAATCCCCATTTTGTTTTGTCACATAACTTTTCTCTATCCGAACTCCGTTGGGTAATTTTTGGTATCGTTGGAAAGCTTACAGGAGTTTAGAATCCAAATATAACCAGAAAGAGACTTTTGAAATTATTATAAAGTAGTCAACATCAACCGGTCACTTTTTTTTCCTTTCTTTCTTTCTCCACCACCGGGCTTGAAGCCCAAACGAAGTGAATAAGGTGCCTGTGAGAAAGCTTCATAAGTCTCCTATACAACAACGGGTACATCTCATCATGAGGGGGAACACTTCCTTCGGCTAACTTTTCCAATCCGAGCCCCATTGCGGCCAATGTGACATTCGTCGGGGAGCAATGGGCTGAAGTGGCTTTTACATTTATGCTTTTGTTACTATTTTGAGCAAACTGATTTTGTGTTGTTTAGTGGCTTGTTGTTTGTCTTTTTTTGTGAATCTGTTAGTTGTTTTTGAAAAGCTGAAAATATAGCCATTTATTTTTATATACATACTATACAACCTACACTTTTAGTTTTCAAAATTGCCCCATTTTTTTTTTTTTTTTTTGTTTTCGCTTAAATTTCACAGCCATGAAAATTGGAAACACTCGTCCACCCCATTGATGTTAGATTAGTTCCATGCTTAATGCCATGGATGATCACTGAATTCTGTTGCTTTCTAACTTCCACCTCTAGCTAACCATTTAATATGCAACACTAGGTTTTTAATAATAGTTAAAAAAACTACCTAGCTTCCTATGCCTTACAGAGTCATCCTAGTTTCGTTGACTACCTTTAATAGGTTAAGGACCCCCTATGAAAAGAAGGCCAATGATTTCCAAAATAAAAAGAAGAGAAAAAGAAAAAGAAAAGAGTTAAAAGAAAAAGAAAAAGAAGGAAAATCTGCAACGTTTACTCAACCCGAGTGCACTGGCCCAAGGGTATATGGCGAAGCCTTAAAGCCCTAAGGCCCTAAGCCAACTGGTTGGGAGCCATTGAATGGGTGGAGTTTAGCAAGTTGTAGGTGTTGAGTTCAAATCGCTCAAAGTCCGGTAAAACCCGGGCAGTTTGTGGTCTAAAGATCCTATGGCTTGATGCCCTAAGCCTTAATTGCTGGGAGTCATCGTGTGGATCCCCGCATGGGCTTTTGTGAGACTACCTCAAAGATCGCACTCTACAAAAAGAGTCAGGGAATAAGAGTGAGTCCTCGATCTATTTAGGTTGGTTAATGTCCGTATACACTCGTCGGGGGAGAGGGATTTTATCAGTTTATTGTTGAGAACTGATCCAACAAACACTTAGGTTTTGGTGGAAATCTCTGGTTGATTCACCGAGATGGAGGCTCTTTTAATACTCAATTTTATATACATCATTCCTCTTGTGATTTATCAGTAAGCGGTTTTAGTGGATTCTCATCGTAGGTCAAGTAATACTCATTCACAACCTTTTTGAAATACCATTTTTTAAAACACCATTTTGTTATCGCTTTGTATGCCTTCTCTTTCTTTCTTTCTTCATCGCTTAAGGGACTAGCAATGTGTAGGTCAGGTGATTAGTGCTCAAAAAAGCGCTATTAACCTCATACGGTGTTTCGGCACTTCGCGGTACTAACTGTACTAACCCACTTGCACATTAAGGTCCCTGCTATTCTACTTATCGCATTTTTGTGGCTAATTTTATATTTTGGCAGTTATTAATGCCAAGATTGTTGAGTTTCCGCATAAGCACCTAAGAATTCGAAATCGAACTCAACATCAGCAGACGTGAATCGCGCGAAAGAAAGAGCAAGGTACAGAAAGAAGAAGTGCAGAATCGCACTATGGTGCGTAAAATTCCTTCCTCGCGCCTAATCGCCTTTGACATTTTGACTTTCTGCACTTTTTGATTTCTTCCCATTTTCGCTCTCTTGATGTATAAGTGAACTGAGACATTTTGTATTTTCGAGTTTCATATAAGCTCAAACCTTGTAGAGAATGACAACTTTGAACTTTGCTTCATGAATACAGAGCAATCGTAAGTTCTCCCCGCTTTTCTTTTTCTCGCTTCATTTTCTTCCTTTCTTTGCTCTACGCTAAACACCCTCGAGGATGACAACTCAAGGGATGGTTGGTTGTACGCTTTTCCGAAGACGAGGGCTATCACTAGGGTTTGATGGTAAAATGACTGCTCATGTGTTTAATGCAAGCATTTACTGGTATTTATGTTTCCATCTCTCACTCTAGGTTAAAACCCTTAAATGTATCTTCGATTAACTCAGACTGGGCAAGCTTTACTGCCTGTTGATGCTTATCACTAGATCCACCAGATTCATTAGCTATCTTCATTAGTTAATGTAGGTAGATTTGTGGGATATGTTTACTATCCCGGAGCACATACCAATGAACGCTATAATTCAAAAGGAAAATTACAAGTGGTTCAAAAAAGAGCCAATGAAGATCCGGCTGGGAAATGACTATATGTCATCCTCCCAACGCGAGGAAATGACCGAGGACCTCTCATTTACCTTGTGGCCTCAACCCCAAGAAATGATGCTTCAAGGAGTTCTTTTTTCATATTTTTAGTTTAGTTTATTTTAGTTCATAAACATTTCAACCTAATCGTTTACGTAACCTTAAAATCCAAATTGAAATTCACCATTCGAATCCTCACCAGAATCATTTGTGCAAAGAAAACTATCCCCGAGTTCGAATCTCATAACCGCTTATATCATAAAGAAATTTTCACAACAAAGAGATAATTTGTGATATAAATATTTGCTGATTTCGCCTGGTCTTACTGCGGGCACGAATCAATGAGCGGATTGCCTCAATGATAGTCAGAAAGTCCCTAGTGGAGATGGTAATGTACTGGCGAGGTATGAGGTGTTTCATCAGCCTATGTCCGCATTTAGCAAAGTGGGCATGGGGGCCGAGGCCTGGGCGGATAGAGGGCATCGACACGGAGGTCCAGGAGTCGTGGTGAAGCTGGTCGAGGGAATCATGGAGCCGAGCCGGAGGCGCCTCGTTGTGCTTCGCCATAGGGATGGGGTCCCCAGTGGACTATCAACACCGGCCTATCTGGGCCGGGTCCCTAGGAAGACAGCAACAAGGTACGCCTAATCGACGGGACAAGAGGTGACTCTCACAACCATGACACTCAACGGCTCGGCCCAGAACTGGCAAGCATACACCATATGGTGAGCCGTGAAAGAGAGAGGCGATCACGCGCGCATTCGCAAAGGGACCCTCGCCTCGGCGGAACAAGGAGGCTGGCACCGTCATTGGCCAACCGTGCTTCAAATACGTGAGTATAAAGCCTCCAAAATAGCTCCTCTTCTTGAACGATGTGTCGGTGCTGAACCGACAGACCTCAAAATGTGGTCTATCAAAAGCATACGCTGTGGGAGGTGCCGCCTGGATAATATAGTCCCACCAGTAGCGTCCATGGAGAGAAGCCGGACCATCTCTCTGGTCAAGGGACGCCAACATCTATAGTTAGTCATATGGCTGCGACCACCGGGCAGATGGAGAGCAAGCCAGATGTTGAAGGTTCGGCATCTCCGCCTACCGTCACTAAAAACGGTGCCAGCCATTGGCCTCGCCTGTGTGTATCGCCAGGTGATAAAACCTGATGACTACTGAGGATAAAATATCAACTCCGGTATCATGAACTACCCAGACATGGTATCTCCGCGATCGGCGGAAAGATGGAGTCTCTCAGTGCTCACCCGGCAAATGCCGGAGATCGTAAAACACAGTAGGTACCCTCCCATTGCAACCAACATTCCCCCGATGGGACTCGCAATGGAAGTGTGGCCGCCTTACAATGGATGCGGTGGATAGGTCCTGGGGGCTCCAAAGAATGCCCTTTATATAGGCGAGGGCTAGCCGGGTCCCCGAGGTGGACGACTCCCCCGGGCCTGTTCTGCCTCAAGGTGGGGCCCCCTCCCGGCCAGCTCTAGACAGCGATGGAGCAGGGGAGTGGGGCCAACCTTGGTATGATATCTCCTTCAGTGGGCCACATAGAGGGAGTGAGCTCTCAAAGACGGCAGCCAGCAGCCGCCCCTGACGGCAGCCGGGCAGGGAGGTGGTTGCGGGGTCGAGGCGCGCAACACTTGCTCCGGGGGGGCCGCCAAGGAGGAGGCGACACGGCTACTTCCCGGGGTGGAGGTGCCTGAGTGGGAGTGGGACTGGCGCACCCGAGGAAGGTGAATGAGCCCCTAGTCTTAGCCATCACTGGGCTTGAAGATGCTTGAAGGATATCAAATTGAGAGGCTCTGTGAAATCGAAGGAGAAATACAATAGAAAATGAAGGAAAAGGGGGCTTCTACATGGAAGGGAGGTAGGTGAGAAGACATGGATAATTAATGTGGTCTTAAAATATTAATTGTATGGTTCTCAAAAATTATAAAATTTATCATAGAGCGAAACTAAGAGAGTTGCGGGGGTGCAAACGAAGGAAGTCAGCAGATTGAAAAAACAGGGTGATTTAATGAACGCGGTTCGAGCGCCACATCGCTAGGCCTTCAGAGACATTAGCAAATCTTCTGTGTCGCGAAAATTTTCACAACCCAGGAAAATTCCAAAGAAAAATTTTTATGCTCCCTTCAAAGATCGAATCTCTCGCAACAAACAATAAGAGCAAAAATTATGAGATAAGTTTGTAAATTTCTAGGAAAATTAAGTTGGGATATAAAAGTTATACCCTAATTCTGTAAACTTGAAATAATGTAAAAGCAAAAAACTTATCAAAATTTGTAGTGAAGTCAAAGCTCTACAGAGCCACCCTGTAGTTGAGCACCTCAAGAGATTCACGAGGTCACGAGGAGAAGCCCTTGAGCTCATAGCAGGTGGCTTTCACTCCAGAAGGAGTTCAAATTTTTCCGCTTCCTTTAGGTAAGCATCCCGCTTCTCTGCAGGTCAGTGGACGACGACAGCAGGGGTGACTGATGCGCTGATCTCTTCATTAACCGCTTCTATGTTCTTTCGTTAATTTTCCCAGCTTTAGCACCGTTTTCCCACACAGCCACCTCGTGCAAGCATTCTTTGATTGGCCTCATCCTTCGCTTGCTTAATCCCAGCTGCTCAAGAGTAACACAGAGCCCATCTGTCATGAAACAGCAGCGTGAGTCGCATGACTCCATTCCAAAGAAGCTTGATTATGGCATTAGACGCAATGCCAGCAATGGCCTCCATGCGTGACAGCACTTGTTACACCCACCACTCAGCTCTGTTATCAAGAACTACCAACCACGTGATAGTAGAATTTGTCTACCTTCAAGAATATCCAACTATTCCCTGGTATGCCACCCACCAACCGCTGGCGACAAAAGAGCGTCGTAGGTTTCGGGCCCCAAACCCAACTGCCAGACACTCAGTATGGCAATAGGTTGACAATCTGTGTTCCAAACTCAGAATGTTTCAGATTCGGCATCCCCATGGTAGATCCCCGATTTTAAGCCACCATTTCAAGATCGATTATTTAGGTTTGGTTTGGTCGTCATAGCGCCTCTGTTAATGCCCAAACCTTCTCGACCTGCAAGATAAACCTTGAGAGTTTAGCATATGCCTAACCTATTTTAAACAGCGTCGCCAGCGGATGTTCCGCCTTTACCCCCGCCAAGACTTCCTGATGCAGCTCTTCTGCTTAGAGTTTTTCGCTTCTCGCGTTTGGGGAAACGAGGAGGCATGCTTTTCTTCATCCGAACTTAATAATTATGAAGTTCGCTTCTTACTCTTATTCTCCCGGTCTTTCCTCGTAGTTTCGGGCAATGGTCGCTTCACCTCCTTACCAATTCCTCAAGGTGACATAATGGCCCGGACTTCATCCATTTTCGTGCTCAACGCATAGCTTAGTTCATGACTCTCAGATCGGAAAGTTGCTCGAAGGGAATTTCCCGTTTCCTACAATCGCACTATCGTCGCTACCGATGGATGACCGCAGGTATCACTCTTCGGATGAGGTTGTGGAGCCCACATCAATTCTTTGCCCAGCGGAGTTTCGCCATTTTCTATTCTTGATTCACTGGTTAATAATAAAGTCGTTTCGTTACACCCCATCTACCGTACCACGATGTCGTCAATCGCAAGACGGCGTCAAGATCGCCGTCAAACCGCATGCCCGTTACTACGCGCCCTGATGTAACATGATATCCATATTGAAAGCTTCCGCGCAGTTAAAGTTTCCGTATCGGATTACAGGCGTCGCCACACCGCACCGGGCCGGCGCTTTTACGTTTCGCCCATCAAACATTTGCACAACCATCGTCCATCGATGGAGAAATTAGACAATGTTCTCCGACGACCGGCAGATTGACGCACCAACGATATTTGTCGTGCACGACAATCAAACACCCGCCGGCACTCGCCGATTTTCCGTCAGTTCTTCATCCTTCCGCGAATGACAACTGAAATTTCTTAGTTCAACATCCGGAAGGCACGAACGCTCCCGCGGTCGACTTAATCTTCCACTCTCGTAACACTTCATCTCATCCCTGGAGGTTTCCTGTCAACACAATGAAGGTTCCAGCGTCACCGCGCACTTTGTCAGTCCGTTACGATCTCTAAGAGTTGTTTTGATGAAAGCGTGACATCCATCATAAAAATGGCTGGACCAACCACACATCGGCCTACAGGTGGGCATGCAGCTGATGGTTTCAAGATACCTTCCAAAGACCGATAAAATTTCACCGCTGCGAGTCAGAGGCGTGGATTTGCTCTTCAAATTGTTGGTCCTAGGGCAATCGAAGAACTTCTTCAAAATGCTGCTGCGCCTCGCCCACCCCGATACTTCGGTTTTAAGTGAATTAAGCCAACCCTGCTTTGTCTTGAAGGGCCTCCACCGGAAAGCTAACCGCAAAGCCGTTTTTTGATTCTTATATCGCTGCACCCTTGAAAGTCAGAAACTTCCTCAAACCTGATGTAGTGTGTATGGATTTTCTTTTTCCATGCCATGAAAGTCGGGAGCAAAGCACCAGATACTCCCACTGCATCTCGGCAGGGGTATAACGCATGAGGGTGCACTCACCCGGGTGGGTGTATGTGATCCCTCATTTGACCCGTAGGCATTAAGCCCTTGAACCCCCTGCCGCTCCGCTGGCTCGGGTGGGCTCTGACCACTACCATAGGCGGTGCCAACTCACACTTATTCCACCACCGGATCACTAAGCCTTTCCACTTGCTCGCAAGGTTTTCGTCCCCACCGCATGTCACGCCCTCGGAGCCCCTCGGGTCCGACCCATCAAGTGATCCAAACCTAGTTCGTGGCGCGAAACCATATAATCGGGACCTCTTCATGTTTTTTTTTAAATAATCAAATATTTTATACATATAAGAAAAGAAATCACCACCGGCGGTGTCCATCAAAATCTATAAGCCAATATTACAATGAACCACAGATATACAAAAATCGCACTTTTAACATTTACAAATCGTGAGCACTTAACATACGTGATGAACCCCTACTAGTGTGTCGCCCAACTGCATATGACAAGCTTTCTTTCTGGACGCTCTTTCTCTTTCCTGTACTCCAGCACTGATGAAACCATAAGCTTTTATTTTAGTGAACATATGTCTTATACATAAACATATACACTAATACTGAATCATAATAATCATATAACAATATCAGATCTCAGAGTCTTTAGGAATTCATATAACAGATTGCATACATAATTATCCTTGTAACCAACTTATGCTTGTTCAGATATCTCGTATAAGGTAATGAACTTATACTTATAACAATCTTATACTTACTTAGAACTGACACTTATGGCAGACTTATTCTTATTCCTATCTCCCGTAGGACACATATTTGAGTATTTCAGACGACTGTGAGGTACTTATATCTGATCTCCCAAAGATATATATAATTTTGACTATACCGATTACTTATCTCTGACTTATAATTATCTCAAATCTCCCGTAGGAGTTATGAGCTTATTGTTTTCATGCAGATACTTACAACATTTATTGGCAATTTTTTATATTCATCCTCAGATCTCTAGGAGTTTACGTAATCTATGTTATACGCAGGTACCCTTCTAAGACTACAAGGTTTATACTTATACCATAGGGTCGATACTTATACTAATGAGTTTTTACACTTTTTCGGGAGGTAACTGTAGGTACAATTACGAGATGTTACTTTAACTTATACCTGGAGATTATTTAACTTTATTCTTATACATACTTGTATATTACTTGTTCAAATGTCTCAAAAGACACATACTTAAAGCTTATATCAAACTTCTATATTTAATTAAAGTAACCAGAGTACTACTAACTTATTCTCATAAGGGAGTAACTGTGGTACTAATGAAGTTTTATCCTTATCCCAGTTTTTTCATACGCAGCACTGTAGGGTACTACGTAAATTAATCGACACAGATAAGATCCGCAGGTACCACGTAACCCATACTTATTCTTGTATTTCTCGGACTATTCAGACACGGAACATACAATTTACATTCCTACGATCTGTACTTGTATTACCAGCTCATTCTCAGATTTCTGCATCTATACGCACACGGAACTTATACTCTGTCTTACTGACCACATAACATTTTACTCAGACAAAGTACCATAGGTACCAGAACAAAGTTCACATAATAAGTACCCGTAGGTACTACCGACTTATACTTATAGTTACGTAACCAGTACTATTTATTGACAGTTGAAGTGAACGTGGTGCCATGTAACTGTACTTATATTACCGAAGGCAGAGCATTCTCATGATCATAACTCTATACTTATATTACGTGATATGGGCACCGTAGGCCTGGCGTAGATTTTTACTTGTACAAAAGTACCGTAGGGTACTACAAAACATAATAGGCAACTTTAGGTACATCTCGTATCTTTATCATATTTATTTATTTACCCCTATTCTTATTCGTAGTCTTATCATATAACTACGTTTGAGCTGGACGCCAGAACAATCATAAGAAATGAAGTAGACGCAAAGACAATAAGTAATTAAAAAAGCCAACATACAAAGATCGAGGTGTCGTAGCGCCAACAGAGTATCAAATACCGAAAGGAGTGTCGTATCACTCAATCGTGAGCAATCGGTATCAATCAGGAGCGCCTTAACACTAATCAAATGTGAGTGCCAGAGCACCAATGAGCACCGGCACCGAGCAGAGTAATCGAGACCACCGAGTACCGGCATCGAACAGAGTGTCGTAGCACCAATCGCATCAGAGTGCCGTAAGATTAACAGAAAGCCGGGAAGCACCAATCGAACATCCACTCATTCATTTCTTGGTCCTAGGTAGTCATAAGGATCATATGCCTGAACTCATAACTCCAGTCGTAATCACATTTTGGTGCTCATTTACATACACTACCTCTCATACCATGCTTCGCCGTTTTCATAAGTTTCATATCATATTCAGGCAAGCTTCACGAACACATTCTTTACATATCTATGATTTCCATACTTTCTTTGTTTCATGCTTATGGCATTTCTCATACAACTTGTACAGTATGATGCTTATGTATTCACAATATCATTCATGCATTCTTTCAGGCCTTCATGAGTCTACTTTTGGCTTAGAAATTGGAATCATTCCAATTAGATTATCCAAACTAAAGTTATGGCATTTTCATGTCAAACTAGTCAATTTTTACCGACATATTCCACCGGACAAAGTTTCTGAAATAATCATTTCAGTGTATTGACCTTATTATTCGGACACTGGTTCTTTCTGTACCTTTGGGTGCCAAGGTGTTAAGGGCTCTCATCCAACTGAATCACCCAAATCTGAAAGCAACCTGAACTCAAGTTATGTCCTAAACAACCCGACTACTCTATGGTAAAAACTAAAGCGGTAAATCGCTTGAACATACTCACTTTTGAGTGAATTTGGGCTACCTAGAGTGAGGATTAGAAGGTGTTATTTGTGATGTTTGCTCCTCTGAATTTCATCAGCAGCCCTGAATCACCAAATCGGCCGAAATGCATGTGTTATGGCTAAAAATACGAACACTCTACAAGTCAAAAGAGAGTAAACAGTAACACTGCCCGTATCGGCACCGCTTCTGTTGGTAATCGGTACAGCCCCTCGAAATTTTCCCAGAATGTGGGTTTTTCTTCTCTTTTTCCATATATTGCTACCCAAATCAACTCAATACTCTATATACACATCAAAACCACTCCAAATTCATCTTGTAATCTCTAGTCTACTCAAATAATCTTTCATTACATATCTTTTTTCAAAAATTTTCATGAATTACTCCCAAAATCATTCTAATATGGGTCATAACCCATACACAAACCAAACCCAAGGATTTGTTAGGGTTTTTGCAAACCCTTAACTCAATGATTACATTTAACCATGAATCTGTGTCCTTCAAAGTTTTATGACATTCCATACTCATCTGTCTATACGGGGTTTTACCAACACTAATTTCAAGAAATCCAAGTTGTGATGAAATTCCCAACAACCCTAGGATTGTGACAAAGCCACGTTAACTATATAAAAACTTAGTTCCATAAGTAAACTAAAGATCCATACCAAATCTTACTAGAATCTATACCAAGGTTAAGGTTTCCATACCTTGCTTCGCTTCTTCTTTCTCCCCTTCCTCTTCCCTTCTCCCTTTTCTCTCACAAGCTTATCTCCCCAAATGAGACCAAATTCTGGGTCTTAAACTAAAGGTTTTTTCCCTTAGGCCATGTTTGGATCCCAAACCCATTTTTTTGGGTTAAGTTTCCATTATTTCACTTTTGCCCTTCACCTCTCTTTGCAAATCAAGTTAGTATACTCTATTTTAACCCATAGCCTTTTCTCATCTATGATCTCTCATGCCCCTTGAAAATTACACTTTATCCCCAAGTCTTTGTAAATTCCTCGGTCTTCGCTTCCACAAGCCGAGCATTTAAATCTCCTAAACATTCAAATTATGCTTACAAAATACCCTAAACATGTCGAAAACTGCTTAGGTATATTTTGGGGTGTTACAGCATAAGCTGCTACGAACACAACACAAACAAGAAACCAACAAAAACAAGGCTACCAAAAGGGTTAAAGTTAGCTATGGTCAAAACAGGGGAAAACAGTTCGAACAAGTAGGTTAAATTTCAGTGAATCGCAAGGAGAAAAACGGTGTGTTAGAAATGGAGAATTCACCAATATTTGTGAGCAGAATCACAAGTTCATAGCTTTCTCTTTCTCACAAGGGCACCATCCCCACAACGCATCGCTATTTGGATTCGCTGGGCAGCAGAAGCTGTTCCTAATCAACAACATTATAAACCCAAATTCCTCCCACCGATAAGCAAAGTTACCGGCAGCAGATAGTGGCTCTAAACACTTTGACGGGTTTTCAGAGATAAGAGTTGCAGAATGAAATGGTGTTTTCTCATTGATTTTTGTGGTTTGCAGAAAACAAGTGTGGGTGAATGGTTGAAAACTGAAATAAATTAGCAAAGTTAAAAGAGAATTCGAAGTCTCGCCACCGGGCTTAGGGCTCTGTTAACCACATGCGTCCTCGTCTTTTTTCTCAAGTATATCGGGGAGCACATATAGTCATTTCCCTCGAACCGGATCTTTCATTTAGCTTTAAACTAACCCTAAAAGTTTTCCTTCTTGGAAAATGAGCATTCAATGAGCATAAATGCTCCCTAACGATGAGAACACACCTCCTAAACCTACTCCCTTCAAGAACTAATATAGACAACTAACTGGGCATCGTGGTCTAGTGATAAGTATCCATCAACCCAAAAGCTTCTGCCACACGTATAGAGAGCATGCCAGAGATTTAACCTGCGAGAAACAAGAACACACAAATACCATAAATGCATACATGAAAAGCATGAGAACATGCAGCTTGCTCAAACCGATACCCAAAGTGGGCCTCCCCTTTCGCGGATGATGGGGTTTTGAGTCGCAATATCTCACTTGCCATCATCAGTGGGTGTTGTCACCAAGAAAATGCAAGAAATGAAGGAGAGAGAGAGAGAAAATCACAAAACCACGAGGGAGAGAAGCCAGGCCCAATTTTCTTTGATTTGATTGGATGAGTGAAAGTTGATTGATGTTATAGCACACTGAGCTTATAGCCAAGGTCAAGGAAATTACAAAATGTGCAAATGAACCGTACCATCAGCAGCAAACTTGTATAAAGTCCAATAAAAAGAAGCGGTCAAAAGGGCCAACGTAGCAAGTGTTATAATTTCGCGAACCTCATGAAAATTCTCATGTTATAATCCGCAACCCCGCAAATCTTTCACCGATCCTTCCCGCTTCAGCATTTTGCCCAAATTTCCGGGTTCGACTTCATATCTTTCGACTTGCCTGGTTCTGCTGAGCTGAATCGTATTGAAGATAATGAGTGGGTGTTTTGTCCGCAAATCACACAATGAGCTACAAAATGATCGAGCAAGCCTGACCCAATTGTCAATTGAGTGATAAAGTCCATTAGCACACAAAAGTGCTTAAACCCAGTATAAATCGTGGCTCAAAATAGCACTATTTGGGTACTAATCGTTGATGTTGGATTTAGGAAGTCCATTTCCGTGGTTCAGATGACTCTTTTTATAGTGAGTTATCTCTGCGGGCAATCCCGTTTAAAATAAATAAGACATCCACCATAGAAGCTGGCACATTGCTATTAATGCAGGGTCAGAAGAAGCTAGGATGAGAAAATTTAGAAGAATCGCTGAAACAAGAGAGACTGTTGAGCACAAGGATAGCCGTAGTGTCATTCACCTCTCCAAGAATTCAGTCCCTATTCAAGATCAAGCATATTGATGTTAGATATCACTAGATACCGTGAGTGCTTGAGTTAAACAATTGTATTTTGGAGCAGCCATACCAGAGAGAATGTCGCACATGTTAACTAAGTGTTTTGCTCTGGGCTGGCAGCGGGCTTTTAGGTAGAGAGCGAGCCTAGCTGAGCCCTAATTACATAAGCCGAGGAGGAGATTTGTCAGGGTCCACTCTCGTGGGTTGTAATTTCAACGGGCAAAGCCCATTGTTTGAATATAAAAAAAATAAAATAAAAACAAATCACAAAAGGAGAGTTGTGTGAGGTTCTGGGGCAGTAGCTAAAAAAGAGAGAAAAAAAATAAAAAACAGGGAAAGGGGGTTTTGAGGAGAAAGAAATGTGTTAGGGTTTTGATCATTCACAATACCTAAGGCCAAATCAACAAGTCTGCTTTGGCTCAAATTGATCGGTGACTCGCAAGGTGATCTTTAATCGTAGTGTTTCACCTTTGATTGCTCTCCACAATACCCATTTGGCCATTCCGACCATTTGGTGAGATTTTTCATCTTTTTCTCTGTTTTATCCATCCTTCGGGATGATGTTTGTTGTTTGGTGTTCCAAGAAATGATATTTTGATGTGTATTTTCAAAGCCTCACCCTCTTATTAGAGAAGAACTTGGTGTAGCCCATTATTGCCATTGTTGAAATGTTACAGTTTGTGGCCTACGAGTCCCATGGTTTTTACCATTTTTATTTGAGGGTTTTCCAAGTGTACACTGCCTATCATAGCTTCTGATTTATCGTTGTTCGTTATTTTATTGTTAAGTCATTGTTTGTTGAACCTATTTTGGCACAAAGCAGTGGGAAAGATCATTTTTAGAACAATTGCATTTAGCGCCTTTCTGCAACAATTCTGGTCCTAAACCCAACTCATTCTTTCCTTTTTTGGGTTAAACACCATATCATAATTTAGTGCTGTTGGTTACTAATGCCTAAAACCAAAATTTCAGTTATTTGCTATCGATCAAGTATTTTCATTGTTAAGTTTGATATTATTTATCGTGAGGTCTTTTCATCTCAACAGAGTAGAAAGTAATTAAACCCGCGATCCATACTTGCTTAACATATGGTCGTAGGGGTTTGCCCTTGATCATAAAGATCTTGTAGCATATGGCCTTTAGGCTCAGACCCACTACTTATTAGGTCTAATATCGCGCTAGCTCCGAACATGAAGCGGCCCAAGTCGGCCCGCCGTATATTAGTCACAGAACCATCCCAGTGAGAGTCTAACTCGTATGGGATCCCGTGTCCCCTAGCCGGCCATTCTACCACATTTGGAAAGTTCGTTATGGAGAAATACATTGAGGCAAAAAAAATACGCAAAAGGTATTTATCCACAAATTTCCTAGTTTCCAAATCCCTTACTTCCTAAAAGGATAATCTTTGATAAGGAAAAACATATTTTATCCCTTATTTCTCAAAAGGTTAATCCTAACATTAATCCTTAATAAGGTTATTTCCCAAAAGGATAATCCTTGATAAGGAGAAACATATTTTATCCATTATTTCTCAAAAGGATAATCCTAGCATTAATCCTTAATAAGGAAGAACTAGTCCTTGATAAGGAAAGAGAGACACCCATTGTAATAAATCATGAGAATATCTTTCCAAAATCAGTGATACTCACTTGGAAGGGGCGAACCAGATATTTACTCCGCCAAAGGCAAGATTATCTTTCCTAAAACTCAAATGATAAGTCTGGGTATAAAAGAAAACTCCCCAACGAGGGAAAGGTATGCACTTTCATCTATACAATTCGACTGCCTTCATCCCCTTTCTTCTTCCTCTTTCATATTGTCGACTTAATCATCTGGAGAGGTGTTCTTTTTTACAGAAGTTCACATTGCTCACCGACGCCTGCAGACACTGTCAAATTGCCTATAATTGGTGTCGTCAGGGAAACAAACAAAAGTTCCTCGCATATCGATTGGCAAGAGCTAGTCTAACGACTATCCAAAGAGTTCGTCACCTGAGCCTCGTCGATCCCCCATTCCAATATCCGATTTGTTGGCAACAGTAATGTCGGGCAAATCCCGATAAACCAACCAAAAGAATATCAATTCCTCCATTGGTGTTAGGACATAGGGAGAAAGTAAGAGGAACAAACAAGAAAGGTGAAGGAGTTGCAAAGTCATGTTGAATGCTTACAGATGAGAACACCGTGCCTTCGCAACACTCTAACCTGTTGAAAGCTTCGCCATCCCAGTTAGTAGCCATCACAAAGTTTTTCTATAGCATTCTTCAATTCCAGAATAGCCCATTTTCAAAAGTCCGTATATGGTCTGTCCTACTGCATAAAAAAAAAGGTTAAGATATGGTTGTTGTCCGCCACATTTAAAAGTCCCATGACGCACCCCGCCACATTTAAAAAAAGTCCAGATAAGTATCCCACTTCGATTATTTAAAAAAGTCCGGCTGGTTACCCCGTTAGCATTTAAAAAAATCCAGATATGGCTGCGGCGGTCCATCGTACGCAAAAGTCTCGACGCGGTTGTTGTCCCTGCCGGCATTTTCGGCAAATAAAAAGTCCGGCGCGGTCGATGTCATACCAACACATAAAAAGTCCACATGGTTTGTAAATTAATCTAAATAATAACTTACAAGCTAAAACACAATTAGAAAGATATTATAAGTGCATTTTAAATTTTTTAATTATTATTTGTTAAGAAATAAAATTCGAACCGACTTTAAAATACAAGATAAAAGTATGGCAAAAATGGAAATTTGTAAAATGAGGACTTAAGAGTCAATTGTAATAAAAAAGCCATAAAAGATCTAAGTGTATTATTGGAAAGGCAAATAAATAGCATTTTGCCATAAACCATTCGGGAAAACTAACCCAAAAATGGGTTTTTGTTTCAAACAGGCCTTAAGCATAATGTTATTCTACACCGTTACTTGGTCTTGAAAGACACAAAGCCAAAAACGTTTTTTGAGAGCAAGTGGGAGAAAAGATAGGTTTTAAAAGTTAAGGAGAAGAGTGATTTTATCGTATGGATTAAAGGGGACATGTATGGATTACTGAGGCTTGTATGATTCAGCAAATTTTATGGATATTAGTTGTTCCATTTCTGGGTTTAGTTAGGGAATTACCCACAACCTGATATTTGTTGAAAGTCGGGTCAAAAACCCCATTGTACAAGATGAAAGATGGGAATCCTCCCTTGAGTACGAATTCTTTGGTTTATGATATGGATACCGTCAGTGCTAGGGAAGTTAACCTAATCCACAAGTACTTGAGTTTGAGTTTGAAAACCCCCACCAATCTCTTATGTTTGGTTTTCGTTAGGTTAGAAACAATACTGGGAGGATGTTTTTCGAGAAAGATAGTTTTCTTTTTGATTTGGCTGATTTCTCGAAAATGACTAAATCAGCAATTTAAGCAATTTGGTTCCACAGCCGCGTGCAAAAGAGGACTCCACGCAGCAACATAAGTCCATGCCCCATCGCTGTCGAGATGAGGCGCCGATAAGCCTCTGCACGCCGAGGCGCAAGACCGCTCACATATATGTGCTTTTGTCGCTTGCCGCTGCTTATTCAAGACTTGTCTATTGATCATTTGAAGATCCTTATGGGTATAGAAAGGTCCATCTATATTTTTGTAAGGGTAAAGGAAAATTAGACCATACCTTGTCGCCGGCGTTAAGCAGAAAAAGTTTGATATGTTAGCAAACTTCTAATGCCCCTATGATAAGATATTGCAGTTCCTAAATACTATAATTGTAAAGAGACTAGCCTAAGCCGGATACTGAATGACACTCAAGACCTCTCAGCACGTGGGTAGCACTTAGTAGTACTTGGTACTCTTGGATTAGTGTGATGACACTCTCTGAATCGGGTGTTTTGCACATTTAGACTTCGTCTCCCGACAGTGTGGAGCAGACCCTCGTCAAGCTTCAAGATTTGTGCCAGGTTACCGCATCTTCAAGACATAACTGCACTTCTGGTACTGAGTTTGTGTTGTGTCCTACTCATTTCTTATTATTGGTCTGTGTAATAAACGCTATACGATAAGAGTCAATAAATCCTAATAAGACCTAAAGCGCATGTACATCGTTTCGTCTAAATGTACCTACTGGCACCTCTCAGCATAGCGCAGGCGCTCTCAGAATCTACCGGGCACCTCTCTATACAACTATAAGCTCGTAGTACCTACTTCGTACCTCTGCATATATAAGCTTTTATAGTACTACGTGCACCTCTCGTCAGAGGTATAAGCTTTGTAACCCTATGAGAGATTTAAACAAGTATAAGTCTCATGCAAGTACAAAGTAATGGTATAAGTTTGTTATATGAATTCATGAAAAGCTCAGATACCGTGCACTCGTATATTCCTCTGTTGTTTACTAGTATGCTTACTATACAAGAATATTAATGCATGTGTATACGTATGCTCTGACTTAAGCTTCCCCACTAAAACTAAGCTTTCTGGGACAGGCTTTAACCGTGCAGTATGGGAGCGAGGGGACGCTCGAGATCTTCTCGCATACCATTGCCAACAAACCAGGAGTCCACTGGCCACTAGGTTTTGCGCTTTCTGACATGTAAATGTGTAAATTTACGCTTTTGATATGTATATGTAAATGGGACCTCGTATGTATTTGACACTCGTAAACACCACTCGGCCTATGGTAGTTTTATTTTGTATCTTTGTATATGGTATTGCCAGACTTCAGTCACCAATGTCTGAAAAAACGGGTAAAGAGTCCCAGTATAGTTTTGCGCCCACTTCATCCACCTAGGCAGGGGTTGGGGGGTGTGACATGGTTGATGTCCTGTTGGCACATAAAAAAGTTCAGACGTGGTTGTTGTCCTGCTGGCACTTTTAGAATAAAAAGTCTAGACATGGTTGTTGTCCTACTGGCACTTTCTTAAGGCCAGACTTCTGGTTTTGAGCCTGTTGGCCCTTTCTTAAGGCCAAACCGTGGCTCTAAGCCTGCTAGCACTTTCAAAGACTGCACGAGCTACCAGCCGACCGCACTTTATCAAAGACCATATGTATATTTTGTAACCGCCGGTAATCTTTCGCTGTAACCAGATGAGTTCTACCACTAGCACTTTTTAAAGGCGACGATGGCTCTTAGCTTCATCGGGCACTTCTTCTTCAAAGGCCGCACTTTTGGCTCTAAGCCCAAACAGCTCCTTCTCGTAACGCCCGTCCGAGAGAGCGTACGCATGTAATCGTAGGGGCGTAATTCGAGCACCAAGTGTCACACTGTGGTACTGGAGAGGAATTATGAAATCTATATCATGAACCCCACTGAGGTACTAAGTGCCGTAGTAAAGTGGTAAATTCCAAAAAGGATATAAAGTTTATTAATTGAGAAGATAGTATGCCAAAATGAAAATAAAATAGTTGATTTTGGCAATATCATAGTGTTTTTGAGGACTAAATTGTAATTGCTTGATGGGGAGCATGAAGTCAAAATCAAAGTGTAGATGGAACATAACAAGAAAAACAAAAAGTTAAAGTGCACATGAAGCGTTAGGGACTTAATGGTACTACAAGTAAATAATAGGTTATAGGAGACAAAACAAAATTTTCACATTTTGGCCTTCAAATTTGCTGGGGGCAAACCCGCAGAAGGGCTATAAGAGAGCAAAGAAGAAGAAGAGTGGGAGTGAAACAAAGAGAAGAAGAAGTGGGAGAAACCAAACCGTTGAGATGTTTTCATTTTTGTAATCATGGTATTGATTTCCTGCGTTTGGTATGGAGACAAGTGCTCCTTGGTCTATGGTTTTGGTGGGAGAAATCACATTAACCCTAGAATTCTTGAGGTTATGAGGGTAAAACCCAATTGGTGTAAAAATAATGTAAATCATCATAATTATATGGTTTTATATAGAATTGCAGTGGACCTTGCTAAATTCACATAAGAGGTTTTGATTTTCACCTAGGTTTTGTGGTGAATTTCAAATCACCAATTCAAGTGCTGTGGTTGTTTTGTTAGATTTCATGGTTTGAGTATTATGGAATAAGCTGTAAAAGATAATGCTGGGTTTTTAAAGGGAATGCTGTCAAAATTTTTGGTAAAAACCCCTTGCTCTTGTTTTGGATATAGATTAAGCATAATCATTCAAATCAGAATGATTCCAATTGGTAAAGAACCATAAGATAGCTGCCAATGATAGAAGGGGCCGTGAGCAAAGAAGCCCCAGTCTCCAACAAGACTGAAATAGTGAGCTCTTGTAGCTCACTGATTATGCCTGTTTTGGGTATGGTTGTGGCAGCTGGTCATAAGAGTTTCACCGATCCAAATTGCGATCTCAAAATTCTGATAAAAATAGACTTCTAGGGAATAAGTTAGTTCTTGAAGGAACATTACAAATTAATCCCCAAGGTGCCCATAAATTTTTCCCAAGTGGAGCTATGTGCAGATCAAATGTTAATTTGAGCACTGATAAAAAAACACAATAACTTGAGTCGCTGGTGATCCAAATTTAGATTCCAATTGAGAAGAAACCTTAGAACCATAGCTTCCAAATGAGTAAAGAAAAATTCTCCTCTCCACTGTATGGAGCAGAGATCCCAGAAATCAAGGATACCAGTAGGTGATTCAATGAGGGCTAACCAAATTGGCATCAAAACATGCTGTAACTTGTGTTATGTGGTTGAGTGGCTTTAGAGAAGGAATTTTAAATTGAAAAATCTAAAGAGATGTCATTGATATATAAAGGGACTGATCTTGGAGAGTTTCATAATTTTTGAAGGACCTTTGAATAATTTTTGGGTAATAAAAGTCCATAGAGTATTGTTGGCAAGGTTGCCAAATGAGTGGTTTTTTTACATAGGTTTTAGAAGTTTCAAGGTAAATTGTTAATTTGACTTATATGAATGTTGTAGCATCCTAAAGTGACTTAGTAAAGTACGTTATGTTAGTTTCATAATAAGAGTATTAACACTGCTCAGATCGTTGAGTGTGTAGGCTGGTGCCAGCATGCAAAGTAGTGAGTTGTGCTCAAGTTTCTAGAACAAAGAGGTGAGTGTAAAACTGATTTTTGAAAATTGAGTTTTAAAGTGAAAGATTTTTCATGTTAAAATGGAAGTTAATGTGTTTGCTTATATATGTGTATAGTTAAATATGTATATATGTTAAGGGGCATTATGAAAGTTTAAAATGTGTAAAGAATGCATATGTGTTAATGATAAAGAAAAGGGATTTAAATGGATTATAAAGGAGCGGACAAATGCTTCACTGATGGCTCTGAACCCAGCGACTCATGAGACTGAGATCACTGAGAAATTTAAAGCCAAGATTTCTAGAGGGAAAACACAATTAGGTTACTAGCTAATGAGGAGGGAAATAGATTTTAGGTGTATATCCTTACATTGATATAAAAAAATTCCTTCCACTTTCTGTAAAAATGCGCTACACTTAACTATGTAAGACGTGAGTCACAGCTTAGGGAAAGCAGGATCGATCAGACTGCCCTCACCGCCGCATTCTCGAAACTGCCAGCTGGTATGGCTCCAGGTTCTGGCTGAAAAAAAGTTTAAAGCATAAATTGGTTTTTAATTGTATAATTATTTATTACTTTGATATATACTGAAAATGTTATCTTAATGAAAATGTACACTCACTAGGCTCCTTTAGCTCACTCTTTTCCGTATGTTTCAAAAACATTTGGAACTTTTTTGAAGGCAGTCTGCCGTGGAAATCACCCTCTTGCTTGCGGTGAGTCGAGCCATCGAGGAGATTCGCATGTAAGCGCATTAATATATATATTTTGCATATTGTATATGTTGAATATTTTGTCATGTATATGTATATATGTATATATTTTGAAAAAAGGAATACGGGGGCTTTGATCCTCAGTGGACGAGGTAAGTAGGCGGTCGACTTAAGTCCGGCTCAAGCCCAATCCTTTTTATAAAACTGTGCATGGAATTGAAGAAGTTTTGAATGTTTTGATGATTGAAGTAAATAAATGTATATGTGTATATATTTTGCTTGATTGAGTTGTGTGTAATTAGGGTTGTGGACGAGGAGTCCTAAAAATGGAAGTTGAGAATTGAAAGATTAGAAGTGTTTTTAAATGTTTTAGCGGGTTTTGTAAATTTAGGAGAGTCAGAAAAACAAAGAAACTGCAAATGATTTTAAGAAAAATCTAAGTGTTTGAAAAAAAATATATATATATATATATATGTTACCACTTCACTTCCGCATTATTTTCTAAAGATATGTTAAGGATTGTAAGAGGTTAGCTCCATGGATTTTCATATGATTGTTTAAGGAAAAGTTTCTGTATCCGTTGGGTCTTGGAGGTCCCTCGGGTTCATGAGGTGTCAGGTCGGGATCCTTCACTTTCTTAAGGCGGACTTGTAGGCACCCGACCCCGGTTAGCACTTTAAAGGCGGGGCTTGTAGGCTTTAAGCTTGTTGGCACTTTCGAAAGGCCAAACTTATGGCTCTAAGCCTGCTGGCCCTTTCTTAAGGCCAAACTTGTGGCTCCTAGCCGGTTGGCTCTTTCTTAAGGCTAGACTTAGCAAACCACGGCCCGGGTGACACTTTCTAAGACGGACTTGTGGCTCACAGCTGCTGGCACTTTGAAGGCAGTTACGGCTCCTAGGCGCTAGCCACTCTTAAGGCCGGACTTGTGGCTCCGCAGCCAGGTTGACACTTTCTAAAGGCCGGACTTGGCTCTAAGCCTATGCTTTCGAGCCAAACACGGCTGGCCCTGCTTTAGTCCTTTCTTAAGGCGAGTTGTGGCTCATAGCTGGGTTGACCCCTTTATTGGGGCTGGGCTTGTGTTGGCTCCTGGGCGGGCGCCTTGTCTAAAACCCAGACTTACAGCTCTGGCTGCTGGCGTTTTGAAAGGCGAAGGCACCAGGCTACAGCTTGTTGGCCCTTTCTTAAGGCCAAATTTGCGGCTCATAGCCGACTGGCTCTTTCTTAAGGCCAGACTTATGGCTCCTAGCCGACTGGCACTTTCTAAAGGCCAGAGATGTGGCTCTTACCCTAATGGCACTTTCAAAGTCCAGGATAGAGGCTCGTGACTGTACTTTCAAAGACTAGGCATTGTCTCTTAGCTGTAGGATTTATCAAAGACCATATGTTGGCTACTGACTTCTTGGCAAAAGTCGAGAGATGAGGCTCCTAGCCAGCTGACACTTTCTTAAAGACTAGACTATGGCTCTTAGCCTACTAGCACTTCGAAGACGGACACGGCTCTAAGCATCTTTGTCCTTTCTTGAGGCCAAACTTGTGAGCTCCCGGTAGGGTTGGCACTCTAGGTCGGACTTGGAGCTCTGGCTGTTGGCACTTTGGTAGACTACAACTTTAAGCACGCCGCTCTTAAGGCCAGACTTGTGGCTCATATCCAGTTTCTTAAGGTCATATTTGTGGCTCCCAACCTGTTGGCACTTTCTAAAGACCAGATCGTGGATCTAAGCCTGTTGGCACATTTAAAAGACTAGACTTTTGGCTCTAAGCCTCCTAGGCCTTTCTTGAGGCCAGACTTATGGCTCGACCCGTGGCATTTCTAAAGTCTGGGGCTAGTGGCTCTTAGCTCTTGCACTTTCTAAAGTCGGTTGTGGCTCTTAAGCACCTTAGCACTTTCAAGACCATATCACTTGGCTCACTTTGTGGCACTCAAAAGGCCGGGCTTGCGCTATAAGTCTGCTGACACTTTCTAAAGTCCAGACCGTGGTTTTAAGCGTGTTGACACTTTCTAAAGTCTAGATTGTAGCTCTTAGCCTGCTAGCACTATCAAAAGACCAGATTGTGGCTCCCATGCGGCGCACCAAAGGCCGGACAGCTCTAAGCTTACACAGTCGTTTTAAGAGCCGAGACCGCTCCCGATCAGTGGCATTTTCACAAAAAATGGCTCTTAGCCCTGCGGCACTTTAAAGTCAGACGTGGCTCTTAACTGCGCACTCAAAGACCGGATCGTGGCTTTGTCTGTTGGCACTTTCTAAGGCAGGACTTCGCACTCTCTAAACTGCGCTTGCTTTCTAAAGTCCAAACCATGGCTCTAAACTTGATGGCACTTTCTAAAGTCCAAACTGTGGCTCTTAGCTTGCTGGCACTTTCAAAATACCATATTCGTGGCTCTAAGCCTGCTGGCACTTTCAAAAGACCAGATCATGGCTCTAAGCTTGTTGGCACTTTCGAAAGGCTAGATTTCTAGCTCTAAGCCTGTTGGCCCTTTCTTAAGGTCAAACTTGTGGCTCCCAGTGGCTAGCACTCTAATGTAGGATCGTGGCTCTTAGCTGTGGTACTCTAAAGTCTAAGCGTGGCTGCGAGGCTTGCCGACACTTTCTAAAGCCCCGGATACATTGGCCCTAAGCTGCGGCACTCAAAATGCCGGACTTTTGCCTCTAAGCACATTGGCTCTTCTTGGAAGCCGGACTTGTGGCTCCCAGTAGGTTAGCACTTTTTAAAGACAGTTGTGGTATGAGTGCAGTAGCACTTTCAAAAGAGTCCATCCTTATGGCTCTAGCCCTCTTTTAGCACGTGTTCCAACACGGTAGTGGCTCTCAGCGTGGACTAGAAGTACAGGTCAAAAGCGATTGCCCCTTGCACATTGCTTGGTTGCAAACCCTCACTATGATGCACCTTGACTGCCGTTGCTTTAGCTACTGGGATTGGGGGGCACCTAGGGTTCCCAAAGAACTTTGGAGGAAATGGTGAAGTTAGCACCAGCCTATCGAGACCATTTCGCCTACAGGCGCATCCACGCGAAAAATCCAGCAACAAAGTTAGACATATCATCCCCTCTCCTCTCGGCCGGCTCATTAGAAATTGGGTCCACCCAATTCACGAAGCCTTCTAGTCCCACACCGACAAGCTTGATCTGTTCAACCTTCTTTGCCTTCTTTATCTTCACCGCCTGGGAGGTAAGCTATGAGTCTTGTTCCCTCAAAGGTGACTGATCGGGTTAGACGAAGCTAACCAAGGCCCATCAACGATCTTGGCTTGGGGCTCTTGAGCGAACCCCGCTTGGGAAGAGCTACCCGGTATTGACTTCAAAAGATCAGTAAGAACAAAATGTTCATCCTGTGACTTCTCTGGCGGCCAGACAAAGGAGATGATGGGGGCTATGAGAAAGGAAATTTGGAACCTAACTCTATGAGTTCTTCAGCGACAAGAGGAGCTGAATTTAAATCCTCTTAGTGATCTCGAGCAACCAACGGATGTTGAGAAATGTGCGGTTCCCACGCGCTTTGTATAAAAAAATGCATTCAATGCACGCATTAACTCTCCCAGTTTCAACTTTCTCCACTCGAGGTTTAAAAGCACAGTATTTTCCCCGACTGAAGAAGCACCAACCTTCGACCGAGAAAAAGGGAGACATTGTGAGTACTATGGCCTTTAGGCCTAGACCCACTACTTAATAGGTCTAGCACCTGCGCGGGCCCATTTCCTGGCTCGCATCATGAAGCGGCACAAGCTAGCCTGCCATATTAAAGCCATACGAGAACTATCTAGACGAGAGAGTCTTAAATCCCATCTAGGATCTCATGTCCCCTAGCCGACCATTCTACACATTTGATACATTAAGGTAGAAAATACGCAAAAAGTATTTATTCACAGATTTCCTAGTTTCCAAATCACTTATTTCCCAAAAGGATAATCTTTGATAAGGAAAAACATATTTTATCCCTTATTTCTCAAAAGGATAATCCTAGCATTAATCCTTAATAAGGTTGTTTCCCAAAAGGATAATCCTTGATAAGGAAAAACAGATTTTATCTCTTATTTCTCAAAAGGATAATCTTAGAATTAATCCTTAATAAGGAAGAACTAGTCCTTGATAAGGAAAGAGAGATCTTATCACCAAAATCATGAGATTATTTTTCCAAAATCAAGGACAATTGGTCTTTGATGAGGAAAGAGAGATTTCATCGTCAAAAATGCAAGATTATCTTTCTTAAAATCAAAGACAAATTAAAGTATAAAAGAAAACTCCCCAACGAGGGAAAGGTATGCACTTTCATCTATGCAATTCCGACTGTCTCAACCTCCTTCTTCTTCCTCTCCATATTGCTGATTTAATCATCAAAGAGGCGGTCGGCACACTGCCGCTGAACCCCCTTTTTGCAGATTCACATTGCGCAACTGATACCCCGGAGATCAAACGAACAAATTGGTTCTTACATCTTACAAATCTCTCCAGCCCACCTGTTACTTGGGAAAAGTCATGACTGTTACAACCATAAACAAAAGAAATTCAATTAAGAATTCTGGTTCATTAGCTTTGAAATTGAAGGGATTATCAGAAGGTAGTCTTTGCATTAAGAGTATCAAGTCCATTGTCAACCAAGATTTCGCCATTATTTTCCCAAATATATACAGACGTTCTTCCTTTATAAGTTGCAGGCGAAATGTTTATGTATATATACACACGGTTGGAACGAATACAGTTCCGACTTTTACAAGTGATTACCGACTTGTGACTACACAGTAATGCATTTAATTAGAAATGAAACGATTGACACAAAGCTTCCTTCAAGGATCCGAATAAAACACCACAAGCCTATGCTATATATTTATATGGGGGTGGGGGGAGTTACATGAGAGAGCAAGCATTAACGTTGTCATCATTGAACATATTGCTGACCTTGTCGTCTCCACGGTGAGTGGGTGGGATGGTCCCATGCCTGTCGGCTACGTTGTAGCCATGCCTCCAATAGTTGTAACTCTCTTTGTAGTCGTTGGTGAGATCTTTGAAGTAATCGTTAGAGGATGTGAAGTACAATGGCGGATCCGGGTAGGGCCAGAACTCTGCCCTCTTCCCACTCCTCCTCACCGCCTTTAGCACCTTGTTCCTTTCCACATACCCTATCACTGTTACCTTTTCCATCGCCAAATCCACCTCCACTGAATCTACTCCTGCATACTCCCAAAGTCCCACAAGCATTAGAAGTGAGAATTATTATGAATTGATGATTAGTATGGACAACATCCAATTTGTACGGTCTGTACAGTCTCTGGGTGAGAAGCCCAAAAACAAAACTATGATGCCCAAGTCCCGAGTTGATAATAAACATGAACAACGTTCAATTAATATGAGGCTTTTTAAGGAGAAAATTCAACTCATAATTTTGATTTATTATCTTTAAGGGATGCATGTACCTTTAAGCTTGTAAATGGCATTTTTGACGACTCTCTCGCAGCCGGTGCAGCACATCCTTACTTTGAGCTCCACAGTCTGTAAAGCAATAAACACGGTGCACAGTCATAGATGCTGTGTCTCCACAAAAATATACACGGTTTCCCCCTCTTTTCTTATATTCCTTTGTTCCTCTTTTTCTTTTCCTTTTTGATACCTTTCTACCCACATGGCGGTTATAAGAAACCAAAGGGATTAAGAAAAGCCAATTTTGAGTTTGATGGACTTATTACAGTATTGACCAAGGATTCTCTTTTTGTTCAAGAAGCTAGACCTTTCTTTTTGTTCTTAATTTTACCTACGCACTACTCCAAAGCCATGAAGATTCACATGATCTTTTAATTTAATTTCCACTCATATATAAATAAATTAATAAACCTACTCTTGTCTTATTGATGTTATCATGACTCCCTTCTGCAACATAAGCTGGGGTTTGTTAGTTTTAGGTTTCTATTAGGACATGACAAATTCATCTTATGGCTAGAAAGGATTAACAAAGTAATCTGGGATGAATACTAACACATGTTAATTTTTAAGAAGAATAAATCTATATCCAATTCTATAAGAAGACAAAACATGACTTCATGCATGGTAAAAGAAATACAGAAAGAGGATGGTTTAGTCTGTTGGAAATTAGAAAACCCAGTTGAAAGATGAAGCCAAGCAAGATACCTCAATGGATCAAAAAACAAAGTTGGTTAGGATGAAAGCGAACCTGCAACGAAAGAGGTCGACCCTTGGGCATCTTGAAGTTGATATGGTCGATGCCTTTGTGGACGTTTTCTTGATAGCGAAAGTAATTAGAGCATGTAATGGAAGAAAAGAAAGAGGCTAATCGTCTCTCTAGTGCGGCAGCCATGGCAAAAACTCCCCTTATTTATATACCACCTCAAGAACCAAACGAGAGAGACCAAAAACAAGGCATGGCTTGGAAGATATTCCTTCTGTAAGAAAGCATCATTTTTCTTAAGTTATAATCTACTATATGATATAAAATATATTCTCCAAAGGTGTGTGTATGTATGATGTTCCAATTGAGGAGTTTCTTGTGCCCAAATTCGTTGTTGAGGGGAGTTGGGATAGATAGAAAGATAAGGTGTCCCCCAAATAATTAAGAACCCTTTGGACAAAGGAATGGCATCTAAATCCTCTCACATTAATGCTTCAAATGTGGGTCAACCTAACATGACTAGTACTGCTGACACCGGCCCCCATAGAGAATATCAGGTTTCATGGGAATTGGAAAGATCAGTTTTGATGCAAAGGGAACATATATTCCTAAAATCTCTTCTTTTGAAAAATCTATCTGCACCAACATGCATCATTTATCGACAAAGCACATCAAAGTTATATATTCCCTTATACTGCTATGACTTAGCCTCTATGCTTATGCTACTCATGTTTATACATTTTCTACAAACCCTTTGAGAGAATTAGAACCTTTTGATTCTATTCCTTCTACTGTATAAAAATAATCCAGAAGGCACCTCCCTTTTGAACAATTATCAACTAAGCGTGTTCAAACTGTGTACAAAGCTCCTTTCATGCAATCATATATATTTAACCCCAAATACTCATATCTACCACAATTTCTTTAACTATTTCCTCTAAAATTAAATTGCTTTTGAACAGTTTATGAATGATACTCTTTTAGTGCATGGGATTTATGATTTATTTACATTTCAAGGTTATCCGCCCATATATATCCATCTGATGACGCCCATGGTATTTCTTCCTAGCTAGTGCTTGCTTACCCATTTATTCCATGCTTCCCTATTATTTATGTGATTCTTGGTTGTACAGACCCTTGTAGTTGTATGCTGTTTATATTTTTTTTTTCTTTTTAATATTATCTAGGGCTAGGAGCTGACGGAGCAGAATAATAGCTTTTCTCTATATGACAAATTCTTGACAAGATACATAGCTAGAAACCTCTCCCAATTTATTGAAACATGCATATATATGTTTTTGATAAGACAAGATTATGCGGCTTGCATGACAATATAGCTTGCCACTTCAGTACCACAAAAACATAAGATATGGCAGTTGGATGATATTATGATTATAAACAAGTGGGGGTTTTGGATGGGTGTTAATTTATTAGCTAGGTTCCCTTATGCTCATTCTACTAATTTTATAAGGCTCCGTGATCCATATGGCTAATAAAAATATCTGCCTGGTCCACTTATATAGTTATATGCTTTCTAGTCCTTTTTATGCATTAAATCATGTTCCTTGAAATTTGGTATTTTAAGTTGAGATCAGTCTCATAACTCGGAATCGTTCCTTTGCTAAAATGGTTATGACCCGGTACGATATATGCCATGTGTTATCCCCCCCTCTTATAAAGTGATGCCCAGTATAATTCTCTTTAGTGCTAGCTTCAACTATACGATATACATGCTATTTCATTTACCTTAATTAATTCGGTCATTTTATCCGTCCATTTGGAGATTCTTCTTCTAACCCACTTGAGAAGGGATGGGATTGTTCGCATTGCCCCCTGGCCTGCCACCTCAAATGGATGTAAAAAATTACTTAATCCTTCCAGTCCAATACCATCAATCATCTAACTGATAAAATAAGTGACAGTTTCAAAAAATGTTACATAATCCCACTTACAATATTCTATCTATATCCATGTTTAACATTTCAAATCAATCTTTCTAGACCTTAGAAATTGTCCTTACTGTCCGGGAGATGACCTGTAATTGCCCTCTATCATCATTCCACTTTGTGTTAAACGTTGGGCGTTTATTTTTGGAAGGTTCGGTGGTGACATTTGGCATCAGAATGTATCAAACTCTTTAACACTGGTCCTTTTCTCTGTCCATTAATTAATTGAAACGGATTCTCATATATATAGGTAATTGTCACGGGCATGAACTTTCCCAACCATGTAATAGTTTTTCATGTTCGTGCCTTCTAAGCCAGGCTACTCTAACGCGCACAAAATAGTAATAAAGAATAGCCCCCTAAGAAATATAAGGTTAAGGGACTCAATTTACAATTTATATTCTAATTGTTCTTTAAATAATAATATGCCATGCTCCGAAACTCACTCTAAGGGTATGGTAGTCATTTCACACCTCAAGCCTGAAGGCTCGAAGTGCGAAACAATATAAACCCTATTTTTTGTAATTGAATCGACTCCAATTATCAAACACATATTCAGATTAATGCACAACTTTCTATATCATCAATTATCATATCCAAAATCCCATATTAAAAAAAATTCAAACGTTAATATATGAATTAACATAAATGTCCCAACACAAATATTCATATTTTTCTAGCTAACTCTAAGAACAAATAATCCAAATGAACATAAATTCATCAATTAAACAAAGTTCATAACGGATTCCAAAATTAAATTCCTAATGATGATATGATTTTCATCCTAACCAATCTCTCATTCCTGAATTAAATTTACCTGAAAAAATGTCAAAGAATAAGAATGAGCTTAAAGTTCAATAAGAAATACTATTACAGTTTCATGAATAAAAAATTTTTCAATTATATAACAAATATGATTTTTTTTTTTTTTACAAAACCTTTATATTCAAATGTGGTAGAACATTGTAAAAATTTCCATAAAAACATTCTCAAATCGATTTCATATCAAATATGATAAAAAAAAATTTATATCAAATTGAAATTGAACATTTTCATATGAATCACAAAATCAAATACATTTTCCTTTGATCAACAAATATCAAATGATGTTTAACTATACAGGACTTTTCAAATGGTACCCAGTCATATGAGACTTTCCAATTTGTGGCTAACCGCAAATTGTTATTTTTAAGGTAGATGAAACCAAACACTATTAATACTAGTGATCTTTAACCGAAACCCCTAAAGGTTGGGGTCCAAATCAATTTTATACACACCAAGAAATATAAATGTCAACTATAATTTCCGTTGATAAGGGTTGAATAATGTCAACTATTATTCTCGTTGACATAACCAAATTAACTAGAGTTAAAAACATAATTTTAATTCAATTCTTAGCTTCTGTCTCACAATTGTCCACTTTCATGATATATAGCAGACCTAATCTTGTCGCCACAAAATCTCTTTGATCCATGGACAATCAAAGGAATAAAACAAATAAAACTTTTTCTTATTCAAATTACATAAAAGAAAAGAAATATATTTTTCGAAAAAACTATATAGATAATCTTTACGTAAAAATATACAAAATATTTTCTTTTGCAAAAGCTATATTAATACCCCTAATCACAAAGGAGTACTCCAAAACCATAAAATAGCTAATATGAAGCATTTCACCTCGAAGAAATATTTCCCTTAATATAATAAGAAAAAAACTATCATCATTAATTATTTATCTAAAATTATAAGTGCAGGGATGCTAAAACTTTTCTAATTTAATATTCTTAACAATGATATTATTTTTAACTTTCTAATCCATAATAATAAAAGTTAATAGGTTTCTAAATATTTTATAAAATTTGTGATTTATAAAGTTTATTTTATCAACATAATTTTATTATTCATCTCAAACATATTGACAACTTTTCAAGTGATAACAATTTAAATTAGGTAGTTTTTCAAATTTTTATAAAACTCATATTTCGTTGAGATCTTATTTCAATAATTTATTTATTTATTATTTTTTGTACTCTTAATCTAAACTAATTTTTTTACTAAAAAGAAATACTATTAATAATATTTTATAAATTATATTATTACCTAATAATCATCTCAATCTTATTACATAACAATTACCATACTTGATAACAAGTATTATTAACATATCTTATATCATATAATTGCCCAATAATTACCCTAATCATATTCTTTATCTAAATAAATTTTCAAATCTTAATAAAATATTACTTGTCAAAATACATATACTCTCAAATACTTATCAAATACATATATTTATAAAACTTCAGTTTTTTTGAACGTATAATTTTTTTGTTTTGTTATATTTACTTTAAAAAATTATCCTCAAATAAATATTTTTTTTAAAACAAATCTTGAATATATAACACTATTCTTTTTTTTTTAAGCACCTTCACGACTGGATTTTCCTAGGCATCCCATTCCTAGGTTTTCAATACCTATTTTATGAAGGTTTTTAGGCTTAATATTTTTTTTATATTTAATGATATTATTCATAATAAGAATCTTATGGCTTTTTACTACATTCTCCTTTTGTCTTTTCAATTACACCATTAACTTTTCAACCTACTTTTCACATATCTACTGTTCATCTAAAAAATTCCTACTTAGTATCAAACAATGTAATATAATCATTTTTTTATGGTACAATGGTCCCCAATTTGGCGCTCAGAGCTACTGTTACTGTATTTCTTTCTTTTCTTTTTTTTTCCTTTTTCTTTTCATTCTCAATCTCATAGATGAAGGTGGTCCTATTTATTTATTTTCTTTTACTTTTAAATTCTTCTACTCAAAGTAATTCTATACAATACCACAAATCATTATTTTATTTTATTTTTAAATAAATATAATGTAATCTTAATATGAGTTCTTCAAGGTTGGTCTAAACTTAAAGAAAATTAAAGAACCTATACCAAAGAGATCTAGAAAAATAAATGGAGAAAAAATATTACCTTTTGAATTAATTCTTCAACCTTAGATTTGACATCCTAAGTTTTTTGGATTTAACCAAAAAACAACTCCTTAAAGAAGAACGAGAAAATAATATCTCATTGTTTTGGATTCGCTATAATAAGATTTATGGAAAATTTTTATCTTTTAAAATTACTTTTTTAAACATTAGATCTGATAACTTAGGTTTCCCTTGGTTCTATAATCAAGAGAGGGAGGTTATGCAAAGAACACAAAATAGTTTTATTAAATTTTTTTTTCCTATTTATACTGAGGGTTACTTAAAAGAATTACCCTTATTCTAAATTTTAAAAATTATTTTATTTTAATTTTTACCCTTTGAAAAATATGGGTTATCACATAATAAAAATACATAACTTGGTTAATCACTCATGCATCTGACCTGCTTCTTGTTACATCTGTAAACAACTCGTCTTATCAATCTCTATGCAGTTCATGTGTGTCCAAGATATCCATGAGTCTACATATTACCCATGCGTAATTGTGGAGATATATGTTCGCCTTAAGCTTAATGAGACTGTTGTAGCATGTGGCATATTTGAGGGAAGCATATGTATGGAGAAAAGTGAGCAAATGTTGGAGCAGAGTAAGGGGGGTGATTAGTACGGAACAGGGTATAAGGGTATTTTATAATTTTTTTATACCCAAGGTGATTATAAATACCCCTCCTATATAACATGAATTTGTTGTGTTTCAACCGCCATACCCATGGATGTAAGTACATAAATTCGTTGTGTGTTTATTCTTCTTCTTGTTTTTCTCTCTAATTTTATCACTATTTGCTGCAAAGTCTTCTTTTAACCCAACATTTTGTAATACTTCAAAAACTTGTTGTAGCATGTAAAGACCCACATCTAATCATGTAGACATTGCCTACTTTAGACTTAAAATGAGCTTTAAAAAACGTCTATTAATTAGGTTAAGAGGAGTTCATACTTACTACTCCTCGATGTGGGTCCACACACCTTATAACATGCTTCACTAGTGTGATTATCATGATCTTTAAGATTAGCTACTCAATGGGCCTCGGGCCCGTTTAGCCTGTGTTAAGAAATGACCCGATTCCACTGGCCTCATCAAAATCAGGGGGACACTTTCTAGACGGGGGAGTCTAAAGAGGTCACCTGGGAAAGTAAGGTCAAACTTTTCCAAACCTTGCTTAAGGGCGGTCCATTTGGGATTTCAAGTCCACCAACCGGCCATTCTACCCCATATGATAATTCTACCTCATATAAGAAGTTTGTTACAAATTACCACCTAGAAGGGAAAAATCCGCAAAAGCAATATTATAAGCGAATTTTCCAACTTCTGAATCTCTTGCTCCTTTGAGAGATAATCTTAGATAGGGGAAAGATAACCCTTGATAAGAAATAATTAGTCTTTGATAGGAAAAGAGAACTTTCGTTCTTAAAGAAAATGAAATAATTTCCGGAGGAAAAATGAGGGATTCTCCAAACCACCCTCTATAAATTAGGATCTCTGATGAGAAGGTAATCCATATAAAAACTAGTTTAATTTCTTACATATGTGACTATTTTGTTGACTTAATCATCGGACGACTCACGCAGCAAGGTTGCCACTGCGGTTTACATTGCAGATTGATGCCGCTGGAGGTTAGGCGATTAAGGTAGCGACAATTCAGCGCCGTTTATTGAAACGGCGAAGAGTCTAAGCTTAGAGGCTGCTTGAAGCGACTGGCGAGTAGCCCTTCATCGCACGGCTCTGCGATCCCCCATTCTACGTCTCATTCACCCAAGGCAGGCGCAATGATGAGCATTTCGATGAACTAATCACCAAAAGACCAATTCCTCCATTGGCATCAAGACATGGAGAGAAAGCAAGAGGAACAAGCAAGAGCGGATAACGAGAGGATTCTGGTCGGTCGGCGCTTGCGGTCTTGGGAGAATGACGGTGCGATGTAACATTCCAAATTATACCCTGATAGTTTTATAACCAGCTTAGGGTGTAATATAAGTTAATTTTGAATTTGTCGGAAATTAATATAGCTAAAGGTGAAGAACGATAAAAAAAAAACTTGAGTAAAAAAAAACTTGAGATTTATCCAAGAGTCAAGAGTAAATTAGTAATTTACCAATCTAGGACCTAAAGGTCATATGATAATAAGTTTATGTGCCAATATAGAAATATTGATAAGTTGAAGTGTAAATGAAAGAGAAAGGAAGGACTTTAAATGTAAAAATAGGTTTTGCCAAACATGGCCTTGTGAAGGATGGGGATAAGACCAAATATTGGTCTTGTAAATGAGACATTTCTCCTTTGGGTTTTTGAGAGCTAGGGCATACGAGAGTGAGAGGGAGGGCAACTTTGGTTTGAATTACTCTATGTAATCAAAGGTTTATGTGATCAAGAAGAAGGAAGAAGAAAAAAGAGATTGCAAGATATTTAAGATATGAAAACTAAACCTAAAACCCTTTTGATGATGTTTAAGTTTGGGAAAAACCCTAACTTTGTATAATAATGATGTTTGTTGGTCTTAGCTCAGTTGTATGGTTGTTTAAATTGGTTGTGGTTCTCAATTGAGGAATGCTTGTATAAAGAAAATGTTGGGGTTTTAAGGGAGATGCTGTCAAAAATTTTCCAAAACCCACGTATTTTTCTTTGCCATAACTTGGTCATTCCTCATCCAAATTGAGTGATTCAAATTCATGGGTAAACAAAACTTCTAGAAGAATAAATCTCCTTGAAATAAGTGTATTCAAATTTGAACCCCATTAGACCAAGAAAATTCATCAAATTGAAGCTTTGTTTTCGGGCAATTTCTGGTCTATTTTGGTACAACTTTAGTATTTAGGCCATAATTTGTCCATCACTCATCCAAATTCAGTGATTCAAATTCATGAATAAATTAGACTTCTAGGAAAACAAATTTACTTGAAATAAGTATATTCAAATTTAGACCCCATTGGACACAGAAAATTCATCAAAGTGAGGCTTTGTTTTCTAGCAATTTCTGGTCTATTTTGGTACAGCTTTAGTGTTTAGGCCATAACTTGGTCATCACTCATCCAAATTGAATGATTCAAAATTCTGGATAAAATATACTTCTAGAAGAACAAATCACCTTTAAATTAGTGTATTCAAATTTATGGATAAACTATACTTCTAGGAAAACAAATATCCTTGAAATAAGTGTATTCAAATTTTTACCCCATTGTACCCAGAAATTCGTCTGAAGGGAACTCTGTTTGTAGGAAATATTTCGGTATAACGAGATTCAAGTGAATAAATGAAATTGTAAAGGGTATAAAAGTGATTGGTATGTGAGTATGATTACATGAATAAATCGATATCTGAGAGAACATCAGTCATATGAGGTTATGATAAAAGTAACAATTATAGCCATATGTATAAAGGAAATACGTAAGTATCTCATGTGGATACAGCCAACAGTTGGAAATTATCTTCTGAGATGTGCATAGATTGAACATGAATGAAAATGTAATAAGCTTGATTGTTTGCATATGTCACCAGGTAGAAGGATAGATAAGCATGCCTATAGGGATATAGTTGCTACAGCATACAGTTTATAGATATCGAAGCCCCGTTTGGGTCGATGATAAAGATCTTGTTTGGATCATTATAGTGACCCCAGCCCGGGTCATAAATAGAGATCTGCTCTAGTACAATGATAGATACGTTCGAATTTTATCTAGTTATCTGTTATCCACTTCTTGGAATATTAAACAAGGCCTGGAATATAAGATCTTGAGTAAAAGCCAAAGAAATATTGAAATGGTTATAAAGAGTATATGACATGATAGTTTATTAGAAGCATGTAACATAGAAACAACAAATTCTTAGAAATAGACGAAAAAAAATGTGATGGAAGCTATAATGATGCCACAGAAAAGAAGTGCTATAATGTGTGTGATTGAGGTGGGGAGCTACTGCTAAATGGTATGTGTGATGTAATGTGAATAGATCTTGGTACCAATGGACAGTTTTTCTGTCAATTATCTCTCAGCCTTTGAGGACCACTACGAGTGGCCATATACTATATATATGTTTCCCACTAAGCTATAAGCTTAGCACAAGTGTTTCATCCATGTAGGTACTGAAGAGGACATCCCAGCCGTTCGGCACACAAGAGGGCTAACATAGCAATAGGAGTCAACACCTATAGGTCGCTACCTCTGATTTTGAATAAGTACATGTAAAGTTTTTTTTGTATATGTATAAGTCAATGGGACTCAGATATTTGTACAGGACATTATGAACACCACTGCATTGGTTGTTTTATATGTATTTGTGATTATGAATTAATTACATGTTATGGGCTCACTAATGTCTGAAAAACAGGTTAACGAGTCACAATCCCGTGTCGTGTCCCCCTCTTCCGCCTAGGCAAGGGTTGGGGCTCAACATGCGAGCCTAGATCGAAAAAAGTAGTAAAGATTCACAAGATAATGGCCGCAATGCTCAATCGATTGCTCGTGATAAAGGAAAGACGCTAGTTTTTCTGACGACGTCGATATACCCCGATGGGCGATAAAATTTGTCCTCGATGACTCCCATCCACTATGCGAGGCAAAAAGAATGCTTGGGAGAGCACAGGACCAGATCAAGAAAAGAGGCCTTCGCCTCTCACTACCTTGATGTATTTGTTAGTGGTGCATCTCGCGGGCGAGAGAAGCGAGGCAAAGAGCGATCTGCGGCTAGGTTAAGCCCCGGAGAACCCGTCGGTGCTACCCTCAGGCACGATGCCACTAGTGCCACCCGTGCATCCTGCCTTTGGTACATCGCCAACCTTCTACATACCACCGACAACCCTCATTCAAAGACCCGATGACATGCTCTCTTCAACCTTAGGGCAACACATCCTTGATTACGAGCCGCCCCCTAGGTTTTTAATGAGTGTAAAACTTATCTATGTTTTGAGTTCATTTCACATGCTAATTTAAGTATTTTATATCCATATTCATGTAAAACTCATAATATTTCCTCTAAACTTGGATTTTTTTTTTGCGAGTTTTTATGGAACCTAAGTGATTTAATGAAAAAAGATACAAAAATATTTCAGAGAGTTAATGGATGTCTCTCGCGGTCGTCGTGAAAAGTCAATTTTATGTATCATCTGGAGCATTAAATGGCTCAAATCTACATATGGTTACATTCTAAATTCAAAGAGCTTTCCAACGACACTGCACACGCCCAAATCCGAGTTAAAAGCGAAAGTTATAGCGCGACAGAGTTGGACCCGAAAAAATTGTGCAACAAGAAAACTTTGTCCTTGACAGAGAAAGCTCTGTCGAAACGAGTTTTCTGTTACGCGAGAAACTCTATCACAACAGAGAAAACTTTGTCGCAACAAAGTTTTCTGTCACACAGAGCAAACTCTGTTGCGACAAAGTTTTCTGTTGCACAAAGAGACTCTATCGCGACAGAGAAAACTCTGTCGGGACAAAAACGCTGGAAAAAACCAAAAAATTCCGAAAATTGATATTTTGGCTTGTTATCATGCCCATTTCACCTTAGGACTATAAATACTCGTTTTTTTTAGGTTTTTAGGGTAACGGGGAGGTGGGAGAACACCTCTCATGGGGTTTCTCTCTCCTAAAGCGCCTATTTCTTAGTTTTCTTCTGCCAGTTTTGATTTTAATAGATCTTAAAGTAGTTTTAGAGCATATTTTTATTTCTATTGAAGAGATTTCGGTGCTGTATAACAAAGATTCAGATTTCATTACTGTTCAGACAAAGATTGAAACTAAAATCTGGATTTTTCTCTCACTCATTGTCTCTTGATTTCTTTCTTCATTTTCTTACTTTTTGTTTGATTGGTGATGATTGAAATCCAGTAATTGAACATTAAACACCCTCTAGGGGTGAGGATTAATTGTTGAACATTTAGATTTGCAGTTTCTTAGTTATTTTGTGGGTTTGAAAATTGAATTATATAATTAGTATTGTTCATATATAATAAAGCTACATTGGAATATCGTAACTATACCAAAAAGTTGTATCTTTGCTGCAATTTTGGGGAGGCCTCGAGGTGACACAGAGATAGAGATACCTGAGAGTAAAGAGCAGTAACTCAAGGGTATGTTAGACTAATATCTTAGAACTAATGAACTCTGAAAAATTACTTTGATAGATCACTAATTTACTCATGGTGTGAGGATTAATTAGATGATGTATTAATTAGTTGATCAGAGGTTTCTCCTTAGTCTGATGAAAAGATCTTGATCCCGTGTTAGCAAAGATCAAATCAAAAAGATAGAAATTTTTTTTAGATTTGAAGGACGAGATACCAATTAGATTGGAGAAGGCTTGTATAATCACGTCTATAGAGCGAAATTCTTCTAGTCCTAGAAATGGATTTGTGAAGTATTGGAAAATAAGCAATCCAAAATCTTAAGGAATGAGGAATTTACAGTAGCTATTTAGACCCATTTGTCTTGGAAAGGAATATGGTGTGTTAAATTGTGAAATGTACAGTGTCTAGAGAATCCAAGCTATACTACATTGCTCTTGGACAAATCCAGCATTCAACTCACAAATGTTGCTCTTCCAAGGAAATGCAAACTGTTTTGTAAATAATTATCTTCATCCCTACCTTTTAGAATTAAGTAGTTGTTTATTTGGTAGATTTTAGGATTAGTTTTAAATCAGCTTTTGTTTCAATTAAATTGTTCTTATTCCACATCCTACTTGGTCACCTAAATAGTGAAGAGCCCTTGTAATCGGGGTGATCAAATTCCAATTAGAGAGAACCTTCAATGTCCCTCGTGGAGTGCGATATCCCGGACTTTAGAGTCCACTTTATTACTTATATGACCCGGTGCACTTGAAAAGGGTTCAGTGTTAGTAATACTTTCATTTCAGTTTTGAGTACACTTCTTTTGTTTCAAATCAGTTTTGATATTTACCACATTCCTCCCTTGACCATGTTTTCATATACACATCATTTGGTCACTTACAAATTTTTGGTCTTTATTAGGGACTGAATTTGTATATCATCAAAGCGGTCAGGGTTTTAGGCGCCGCTACCCACGGATGGCAGCGTTTCACTTTCTCTCATTGGAAGTTGACATTTTGAAGAACGGGTGATATGCTAATTTAGGCAATTTTTATTTTTATTTTTATTTTTGGTTGTGATTTGTTTCTTAGCTAATCTTTTTTTACTGTTAGTATTTTTTTACTTTATTTTCTTTCTTTTTCTTCTTATTTGTAGGTACGAATATTCAAGAGAAGATAGACTTGCCTCCATAGAAGTTAAGCTTGACTTCCTTATTCATCATTTGGACCTAAGAATTCACAATGACTCACTCATGGAACAAGGAGTATTGCTTTATCAAGAGAGTTCAAACCCCACATTTCAAGAGGAAGAAGAGTTGTCTCTTGTTAAAGAGCAGATTTTTATCTACATGAATGGGAACAAGAAGATGATTAATCTTCATGAGCAGAAATTTCCAGATTTAGATGTCTTCCAAGTAAACACTAGTGATAGATTGAAAAACGTAGAAGCTCAAATTGGATACTTAGTCCAAGCATTCAAATAAAAATTCGCTAGGACCTCTCTTAGTAATACTTTGGCAAATCCCAATGAATGCATGGATACTCCTTTGAGCAATGTGCAGAAATTTCCTATCTTGAAATCTGTGGAAGAATGTGAAAATGAGCTGGAATTTGAGAACAAGGCACTCCTAAACAACTTAGAGGATGAAGAACCATTAGTGGATAAACTGAAATTTGAAGAAGAAAGTCAATTAATGGACATTGAAAACATTTTGATGAAGATTGACACATTTATCTTCCCTATGGATTTTGTGGCTTGGGGCATTAAAGAGGATCTAAAAAATTTGAAGATATTAAGAAGATCTCTTATTTCCTCAAGCCAAGCATGGATTGACATCAACAAGGGGGAACTCACCTTACTTGTGGGTGAGGAGAAAGCAAAGTTCAATCTTCACCAACCATTACCTTTGACGGAGCAAGAAAGAACAATGTGCATAAAATTTTACAGCTTGCTTCCATCAAAAGGGCACATGTTTGAACAATCCCCCTTAAGCATAAATGTGTTTGCATGTACATCACATAAAGGGAACTGTTTTGAAGAAATTGTGGCTGAACCACCAGCCACAATTAAAGGGGATTCTGAGTTTCTTTCCCCTCTTCAAAATCTGGAAGAAATCATCATTGAGCTGAATGATTCTAAAAAGGAAGAGATGTCCAAGATTGATGATTGGCCAAATGGTAGCACTAGTACTTTTCCAATGAGTCTAGTTGGACTCTAAAAACGGAACAGCTTCTTGGGAGGCGACCCGAGCTAGTAATAAGTTCATATTCTCACCTTGTATTTTCTATTTTTATTTTATTTGTTCTTGGTTTTTTTATTGCTGGGATGAAAATTCCAACAGTGTTTTAACTTTGTTTGTTAGTGTTTTCAGAATAAAGTAAGTTTGAAGCTCAACATGTTGTCATGACTAGTTTGCAGGAGCAAAATATTGTATCAAGGGGTAGCATGGTCTGAAAATCTTCAAGGTTTCTATTTAAAGTGGCTGAGACTAGAAAGGGGAGTTCAGTTTTCCCAACTCTCTCTATTACCCTTTTACTTTATTGCTTCATTTTGCTAATTGCTAGACATTTAAGATAATGTTCATCTCAAAGTTTGGGGGTGTTTATTTTTAGTTAGTTTATCATGTCACACCCCACATGTTGCACATGATAACTTTGAGGATGAAGTTTTGTGGTGCTTTTATGGATAATGACTTTGTTAGATGCTTTTCAAATTACATCTTAGTTTAGATTTATTGAGTTGATTGAGTTTTCCTTGGAGTTGTTGTGAGGTCAATGAAGATCATAATTGAACCAGCAGAGATGTGGAGCCGGTATTCAGATAATAGGACTTAATGCTTAATGAGTTATCTCTCCCAATAGAAGCTATTTAGTCATTGGTTTCTCAAAATCCATGCACTTGGTCTAGTACCCTTGGCTTGGAGTTTTGCTTGGGTTAAGAAGGTTTATGAGAATCCATCTAATTTTGATCTCCATAGGTTCTAGATTTTGTTCTATTATCACACTGTGAAGGCGAAATCTAAACTAACCTGACAAGTCGAGAAATGATATAGGTCATCCTTGGAAAGATTGTGCCTTTCAAGCTAACCCTATTAATATGGATATGCATATTCCTCTAGTACCCGAATGTTGAGCCTTAAAGAGCCAAAATTCTGTTTATAAGAACCAAGTTTGAAGCCAATAACCTTCCTATACATCACTATCCCTCAGTAAAGAACCAAACTCACCCATAACATGAGGATTTGAACATAATTGAGAAATGTGGTGAGGAGCAAGTTTTGGGAGTTATTTTTCATAGGAAAAATAACTCCAAATTGATTGAAATGAGTTAAGTTGAAAATCAAAAGAGGTTGGTAAAAGAAGGAGAAAAAGAAAATAAAAGAAAACAAAATAGAAAAATATCAAGTGTAAAGAAGCAAAAAATACCTAAAATCAAAGGAAGTAGAATGTATCTATGTGTCCTTCTTTAGAGTAAGTAAATCTAAGGAGTGTCTCAACACCTAGTACCCTAAGACGGTGGTGCAGGGCTACTGTTTAAACTTCGCTAAAGTTTGGTAGAAAGCTTAAAGTTTTGACATTGCACCACTCTAATCACCTTGTTTTAAAGAAAAAGACTTCTTGGTGTTTGCTGAAAGAATTCAAAATTTTTGCAGAAAGGTGATATGAGGAGTATGGAATGATGCACCTAAACAGATTTTGGGGGTGCTTGAGAGTGTCATTGTGCTGATGGTAAGAATCAAGATGGAGTAGGAGCTGTCAATGTAGAAAAATATGTATATTTGGGTAAGTTTTTGTAACGCCCCAAAAATACCCTAGAATTTTTATAATAATTTTATTATATATTCCGGGTATGAATTGAATTCAAGCAGTTTCAGAGGTGATAAGTGTCAATTGTAAAATGTAAATTGAAGTGTTAGCTATGATTAAATATTATATGCTAAAATGAGAAATTTATCTAACCCGGAAATAAACCCAAGTGAAAAATGGAAAATGTGGAAATTTGTAAAATGAGGACCTAAGGGTCAAATGATAGCTTAAATGCTAATGTGAAATAAATGATAAATGATAAATGATAAGGAAAGTGAAATAAAGAGTTAGAATGTCAAAAATGGAAAATGGGATTAATTGGGTGGCCAAACAAGGCCTTATCAAGAATAAGTGACTTAAGACCAAAAAGGAGAAAATAAGAAATGAGAAATGGGTATAGGCCAAACATGGCCTTACACGTAAGAGAGATTTAAAAGACCAAACTTGGTCTTAGGTGCTCATTGTGAGCAAATCACGTTTGTGGTGAGAGAAGAGAGGAGAAAGGGAGAAGAAAATTCAAAGTTTAAAGAATGAATTTTAATTCTGAAGTTATTTCCCAATTTCTTCCTCTGAGGATCAAGCAACCTGAAGGAGCTTTGAAGAGATAAGGTAAGAAAAATCAAACCCTAACTTCCTCTTTTATGATCTTGATTTTGTGGAAAAGCCCTAACTTAAGAGATAAGGTTTTCATTGATTCTCAACCACCTTTGGAGTTGTCTTGGGTGGATTCCATGGTGGTTTTTTGATATGGGATGAATTGGAGGAGGTTTATTGAAGAAAAATGAGTGAAATCACCAAATCAACATTTTTGGTCAAAAAATGTCTGGCGCGTGATGATGCGGTACCAAAGTCATTACAAATCCTGTGATCTGATGGGCAGTGCTCTGGTCTCCACTCAGCTGATCTGTGCAGCGATAAGGGTGAGTGCGGTACGGTCTTGGTCGAAGGCCACGGTACCCTTTGCTTCAGCCAGCCATGTTTTTGCATATTTATGCACCCACTACGCACCATATTCATTACCTCCCCCGATTGTTTAGGGGCCCTAAGAAACGATTAATTGGGGTTCAAATAAGAATAAGACTAAGTGAAAAACGTATCGTACCTCGCCGCCTCGGCGAAGCAATATTCGTTTAGTATGATTATTTGTTTAACCACTAAGAGTGAAGAATTTGTGTTTGACTAAGTGCGAGTGAAGACGATAACCTGACCTAGGACTGGTATCGAAAGAGAAAATGAATAGATAATTGGTTTGTTCTCTGTTTGTTCTCTATTCGTTCTTTATTCTCTATTTGTTCTATGTTCTCTGTCAGTTGTTTCTTTGTGACTCAATTTCCATTTCGAGTTCTATTTGTGAAATATATATATATATATATATATATATGATTTGAATCATTATTGAAATGTTTGTCAAATATACGTAATCTACGTTATTGTTTTGAACCATAAGTGAATTTACCATAAAATGGTGAGTTTGGGAATGTAATATTGAATGACACGACACTAGAAAGTTCATCAATGAAGGTCGTCATGAGGTAAATGTGATATTCCATCATAAGAATCCACATTGCCTTTCTTGAATAATAAATGATGGATTCTTTTAATTGATCTTGTCATGAATGTTGACTTCTAAGCTGACCATATGTGAAATGGTGAATATTGAATGTGAGGATCACATTGGCTCTGCAGAGATGAAGCGAAAACCTGAGGCGGGGTCCTGGCCGAATCGTCATGAATGTTGACCCATAGTCATATGTGAGATTGCAATATTGAATGTGAAGAGATGCATTCTCTGCCAGACCAATAAACCATGACAGATTCTCGCCCCGAATGCAGTATTGAATGTCGGCCTTCACTATGAAGTGCGCTATAATAGACCTGTATTGGATGTTGAGATCTGGGCTGCTCTCTTACGAGATAATGAAAACGGGATGGGTTTACTCTTGGCCCAGATCTGTCGTGAATGTTGACTTCTATAATGTGTGAAATCCTACAGACCAAAGAAAAATATAGATTTGAAAGATTTATTTGTATAGGTATCTTTTACATTACACAGACATTGTATAAAGACATTATTTTGACAAACACATGATTAGTATTGAACTGAAATGTAATAGAAACGGCCCAGCTAGAACCCTTAAAGCATGAAAATGGTTAAGTGACATTGTTTTTATCAATGCGCGGTGCAGTGATAATTAGGTGAAGCGGGACCGGCGAAGAGGCTGAGGTCAGTCAAGGAGTTCCGCGGGTATGCTCAGATTACATGCATCCTCACCATTTTGAGCGTGGCGTTGTTTTGTAAAAGCAAGGTTATTTCTGAAACATTTTGTACTCATATTTGAAGTTGATTTTGTATATTATGTTGTAAGCGGCATAAAATGCCATTTTGGTTAAATGTGTTTGTAAAGTGGTGCATTGAAATTGTAAATGTTTATGGGCTCGAAGTGGCTCCGCAAGATTTGGATATTTGGTAAATGGATTTGATAAAGGAAGCCGTAGGGAGGCGTCCCTAGGGTTTATTCAGATCATAACCGGGTCTGGAGTGGCTCGAGGGGTCGTTTCAGTTTTCAACCTAAATGACTATGAAGCTTTACCCTTGCTGAAGCCTTTGCATTCTGAGCTTATAAAAGAGGCCTGCTTGATCTTAGAGTTGTGTGTGCCTTTTGCATTAATTTGGAAGTAAAAGAAAAACAAGCCTAAGGAACCTAAATAAATTATCTTAGGAGATCCGCGTACTTATCTCAACTCTCATAAACTCCTCTAGCTTGCAAATTGATTGGATAGGGGAAGACCATACACACACACAAGTGAGAACCATGGTTTAAATTAGTCTTTTATGAGATTAATTAACTATTAAAATAAATAAATTATCTTGATCATATTCTCCATATTCTTAGTAAGGTAATTTTGGAGACACGTATCTCATACCCCTTGGAAAGCATGATTACTCAGTTTTAGTTAAATAAAAATGGTGAAATGAACTCTTCTCTTCCATTGCTTGGGGACAAGCAACTTCTTCTTTTCTTTGCTTGAGGACAAGCAAAACTTTAAGTTAGGGGTGTTTGATGAAGATTAGCCAAAACTCATCTATGTTTTGAAGTTCATTTCACATGCTAATTTGAGTTTTTATATCCATATTCATGTAAAACTCACCAACATTTCCTCTAAACTTGGTTTTTCGAGTTTTTGATGGAAAGCTAGTGATTTGAATGCAAAAAATATACCAAATGTTTCAAAAGAGTTAGCAGGATGTCTGTGATTATTATTGAAGATCAATTTTTATGTATCATCTGAAGCATCAAATGGATCAACTCTACTCATGGTTAAATTCTACATTCAAAGAGATTTCCAACGACACCTCATACGCCCAAATCCGAGTTAAAGCAAAGAAGTTATGGCACCGACAAGTTGGACAAAGAAAACTTTTGCAATAGAAAAAAAACTCTGTCGCGACAGAGAAAAATCTATCGGGACAAAGTTTTATGTCGAACAAAGAAAACTCCTATTGGCTGAAGAGTTTTTCTATTACTGACAACTCTGTCATAGCAGAGTTTATACATTATTCGACAAAGTTTTCTACATTGCACGGAGAAACTCCACTGCGATAAGCATTGGAAAAGAAACTAAAGAGGCTGAAGAAAGAATTGATGTTTGGCTTTGTTTTCAACCCATTCACCTGGGGGTATAAATCTTTCGTTTTTAGGTTTTTAGAGGCAATGGGGAGGAGTGAAGAGAACACCTCTCATGGGTTTTATACTCTCCTAAGCGCCCATTTCTTAGTTGCCTCTTTGGGTTTTGATTTTTGTGAATCTTAGTAGTTTTAGAGCATATTTTTATTTCTATTGAAGAGATTTCGGTGTTGTATAACAAAGATTCAGATTTCATTACTATTCAGACAAAGATTTAAACTAAAATCTGGATTTTTCTCTCACTCCTTGTCTCTTGATTTCTTTCTTTATTTTCTTACTTTTTGTTTGATTGGGGATGATTGGAATCCAGTAATGGAACATTAAACACCCTACAGGGTGAGATTAATTGTTGAGCAATTAGATTCTGTTCTCAATTATTTTATTAGGTTTAGCTTGAATTTATAATTTGTATTGTTCTATAATGAAGCCCCATTACAGATCTTCAATGCTCTCTGAAGAAAAAGATGTAACACCAAGGGAATTTGTATAGGTATAGGATTACGGAAAATAATAATAATAGGAATTTGTATAGGTATAAATTGGGGAGAAAAATAATAATGAGCAAAAAGAATTTTTATGAGGCATATGTTATGAGAAAATAATAATGAGTATTAATTAATGTTATTAGTGACCTACTATAATAATGAAAAGAGATGTTATAGAAAATAATAATGGTAATTCAATTAGTAATTAATTAATTACTATAATGAAAGAGAATTGAAAGGTAATTTTCTAATAGATACCTATTATAGTGAATGGAAGAAGACGTGTTTATTAAAGTATTTTGAATTTCTGCATTTGGGTAGAGTCCTCCAGGGAGGGCGTCTGGAACTTCGGATCACCAGGGTTGAAGAACAAGTTTTCCTACGGGTAAGATCTTATTATTTAATTACTTATAAATTTCTTTGATGTAGATTCTTTAATTTTCTTTCAGTTTAGATGAACCCTGAAGAAGTCAGATTTAGATTCCACTCTCGTTCTTTAAAAAAAAAAAAGAGAGAAATAAAATAAGAATTGGTGGTGTCATATTGAATTGCTTTGAGTATGAGAATGAAAAAGTATTTAAGGATAATTTTTTGAAAAGGAAAATAATGATAAACAAATATAGGATAAATTTGAAGAAGGGCTGAGATTACTTTTTAATAATAAGTATATGTATTTGATAAGTATTTTTAAATATATATGTATTTTTGTAGTAAATATTTTATTAAGGGATTGAGAATTTATTTGATAAGGAATATAGTTAGAGCAGGTATTTAACAATTATGGGAAATAAGATAAATTCTTATCACACCCCATTTGTCAAGTATGATAATTGTTAATTAAAAAAGGCTAGATATTATTATTAACTAATAATATAATTAAGTAAAATATTATTAATATTATTTCTTTCTAGTAAAATTTTGTTGGATTAGAAAATATAAAATAATAAAATTCATTAAAAAGCCTAAGATAGAAAGATATAGTTTCATAAAAATTTGCCAAAACTACCTAATTCAAATAGTTATCATTTGAACAGTTGTCAATATGTTTGAGGTGAACAAAAATAATATAATTGTTAAAAATATCAAATTAGGAAAGTTTTAAGAATAAATAAGTAATGATAGTAGTTTCTTCCTTATTATTTTAGGAGAAATATTTCATTGAGGTGAAATTCTTCGAATTAGCTCCTTCAAAGCTTTAGAGTACTCCTTTGGTAAGGGATTCTAATCTGACTTTTGAAAAATTATTATTTTTATATATATATGCGTTAATAAAAGGGATATTAATGCGGATTTTTAAAAAAGAAAATTGTTTGTTTTCTTAATTGAGGATGAGAATTGTTTTAATTAGATTCTCTCTCATCTTATAGTTTATGAAAAGTTTTACTTGTTTTATTTATTTGATTATCCATGGATCAAAAAAGTATTTTGTATGATTGTCTTTTGAGATTTGTTTTTGTTTCTGAAAAATGTGGAGATATGATGTTTGTAATTTGAACTTTTAGATAAATATTTGACCTCTGGTTAGTTCGAAGCCTTTGTCAGCAGAATATCAGTTAGTATTTATTTGGCTTTGTGTCAGCAGGATATAATAGTTGACACTATTAGAGCCCTTGTCCGGGATATAATAGTTGACCTTTACATTTCTCTTGTTAGGAATGTAGTCGTTTGAACCCAGCCTTGGGGTTTGGTTAGAGTTACTAGTACTAGTAGTAGTTTGGTTCAAGTCCATGAAAGAGGCAATTTGGTACAACCACCCATTTAAGTCCCATAATGGGCTGTTGATGTACAGTGTGAGAGAAAAATATCTTTAGAAATATGTTTTGATTTTGGTTGAAGTCACTAGAAAGTGTTTGAATCGAAATTTGTTATGAAATTGTTTGGATCTACATTTGATATGGCGATTTGAAATGGAAGTGAGAATGTTTTGAATTATATTTTGTTAATGTTCCAACTTATTTTTGAATCAAAAGTTTTGATGAAAAACATCTCCTATTTGTTATATGATTGAAAAACTTTTTGATCCATGAAGCGTATTAGTATTTCTTATTGAAGACTTTAGCTCCTCCCATTCAATTGACATATTTTGCGTTACTTTTTAGTTTCGCGATAGTGATGGCTGGGTTGGGGTCGTCATCATTAGGATTTGATTAGAACTTTATGTTGGATCAATAATCGAACTCATAAGTTCATGTTTATGTGAAATGTTGGGTTTTGAAAGTTAATTGAGAAAGTCATTTGGATGAATATTCCCTTTTCTTTAAATACAATTAGATTTAGAAGATCTCCATCTTCATTATAATACCAGAACAACACATATGACATGTAATTGAGATTTGTGAATATTTAGAGAAGTAACTTTTATCGGCATGAAATTTTGATTTGGAGGAATTTAGCAATTTAGAAGGTTAGCGCATTTACTCTGGAATATAGATTGATAAATTGGATTCAAAAATCAGTTACAAGAAAGGTTCTTAATGGTTCTGGCTAGCTGTGGTGAAAGGCAGGGTGTGGTCAACCGATCGTGCCTAAGGTGGGTTTCGGGGCGTGACAAAAGAGATGTATATTTGCTCTGATTTTCAGGAGGCCTTCTAAGTGACATAGAGATGGAGATACTTGAGGGTAAAGAATAGTAACTTAGGGTTATGTTGGTAAGTATCTTGGAACTAATAGACTCCTAAAAAGAATTCTTGTTAGATCTTTATTTACTCATGGTGTGAGGATTAATTAGATGATGTATTAATTTGGATTGATCGGAGGGTTTTCTCCTTGGTCGTGAAAAGATCTTGATCCCGTGTTAGCAAAGATCTAATCAAGGAGATAGAAATTTTATTAGATTTGAAGGACGAGATACCAATTAGATTGGAGAAGGCTTGCATAATCCTGTCTATGGGGATAAGAATTCTTCAGTCTTAAGAAATAGTTGTGAAGTATTGGAAAATAAAACCAAATAAAATCTTAAAGGGTCCAGATTTTACAAGTAGCTATTTAGACTCATTTGTCCTGGAAAGGAATATGGTGTGTTAGATAGTGAAATGTACAGTGTTTGGAGAAATCCAAGTTATACTACATTGCTCTTGGACAAATCCAGCATTCAACTCACAATTGTTGCTCTTCCAAAGAAATGCAAACTAGTTTGTAAATAATTATCCCCATCCTTAGTGCCTCTCTTCATACCTTTTAGAATTAAGTATTTTATTTGGTAGATTTTAGGATTAGTTTTGGCATCCCGGTTTGTTTCCTGATATCAAGTTGTTTTATTCCACATCCTACTTGGTCGCCTAAATAGTGAAGAGCCCTTGTAATCAGGGTGATCAAATTCCAATTATAGAGAACCTCTAATCCTCATGGGTACGATATCCAGACTTTTAGAATCCACTTTATTACTTGTATGACCCGTGCACTTGCGAAAAGGGGTTAAGTGTTGGTAATATTTTTCATTTTAGTTTTTGAGTACACTTACTTTTGTTTCAAATCAGTTTTTGAGTATTTACTACATTCACTCCCTTGATATATTTTCCTTACATCATTTGGTCCGCCAAATTTTTGAGTACCGTTTAGGGACTTTAGTTAATCTTTTAGTAGTTTTGACGTGGGATTTTGGTCAATGGTTTTGATTCCGAGGCTTTCTTACTTCATGTGTTCAGTAAAACCGACCGGGCTACACTATGATCTGCATAGCACTCTGAAGTGGCGATGAGCGAATGTAACAACGGCCAGTGTTGTGCAAGTATTCCCGATAGTGCTGCGAGGGCTTTGTACTAGCTAGTTCCATTAGCTCCCTTGTAATTCAATAAACTTGTTCAATGAGCTTTGGGCTGCATTCATCTCTTAGTATCTTTGTTTAATACGATAGAAGAGGAACATTAGCTCTATGTAGACTATTCTAAAGCGGGAAGAGGAATCCATACGAGACTTCACAAGGAGGTTTGGGTAATCCGTCAATGGTAAAACTTATAACATGATTCAAGTCGCGGGAACTTCAGAAAACTTGGAGCATCATAAACAACTTCCTCTTTGTCTTTAGACCGCGTGACCATGGATGGAGTACTGTGCGGAACGGCTATTATCCGCGGCGACCCACAAGCGTAAGTGATTACGAGGCCAGTGGCGAATCATCGCCGGCGAGGAAAAGTGGTCTTAGTCGGGAAGGGTGGTAAAGCAAGAAAGTGATCCGTGATCGATCATAGAAAAGAGAACCCAGCGATTCACCCCACGAACATCTCATAAGAGGATTACTACCCTCGATCACGACGCTGGAATTTGAGTGGCTTTACACCGATCCCAGACGAATCCCTCATACAGAAAGCTATCATCAGTGGAACATCATAGGATCATGGGCTGGGACCCCAGCGGTTGTCGAGGAAGCCTTAGGTTTCTTTGTTGGAAGAATTTAATCTGGCGGGCGCCTCATGGGTATGTCGGGGAAGTTGACGTGAAGGTGTAATCAAAATGACCAACGAATGAAGTGCACCTGGCGGCGGTAGTCCGTCGAAATCCAAACCGACCGCAAAGCTGTAATACTAGGGCAAAGATCATATTAATATCAATCTTTATGTAAAAAAAAGCTCTGAGGCGTGAAGTCCAAGGCAGGGTAAATGCTTTGTATCACCGCGAAGGCAACCATAGTATGAAGAAACTAAAGCAAGTCATTGGCCCCACCAATAACTTTCTCGGTAAATGAATAGGTCGTTTGTATTGTGGTGCGGCCAGTGCCTCACCTATCATAACCATGGACTTTGATATTACGCTGGGAAGTGTGATGTGAATCCTAACAGCCCATTGGACTCGTTTGACTACGCGACCTTCGATTCGGATAAGAGAGCTTTCCGCGGGAGTGTTGGGCGAACTTTCAATATAGGGGCGAGATCCTCTGCTGAGTTCTGGAGGTAGTTGCGAAACAACACACGACACCTGGGAGGCGTCGCGACTCCACAGCAGCACCAAAGCGGGGACTAGTCACCCTGTAAGTAGGTTTTTGTTCTCAGTTGTGGAAGACTTGGGGCCTTACAATGCCATAGTATGTCGAACACGGCTACTTTTCGATGAGATTATCGCTGTAATCTTGAATGGTCGATTATTTGATAACATTAAGAGCAGTCGACTTTCTAAGCAGTCGAGAATGGTACGCCGCGGTAGTGCTATCAACTAATCCATCTCGGGAAGCAAAGGAGGAGGCTGGAAGTCCTTACCCAGAAAGTCGCATCCCCACAGTAGCAACTGGTTGACTGCCAGTTGGGGCGCTGGAAGAAGGACAGTTAGCCGTGGATCCCTTAGAGTCGATGGTGTTGAATGGTACGGAGAAAGTTCACATACGTCAGTTTTCTACTATCGAGCGAAGAAAAAGAGCATATACAACGCGTATTATTAAGAAACATACATGTGTTCGTCTGGAATCACTTTGATGTGATTTGAATCAACCCAATGTTGGCCTCTCACAAGCAGAATATTATCCGTGACGAGCCGATGAATGGAGGTGGTTTCACACGAGATCGTTATAAGATTCCCCATTAAAAGAGTGGATAATCTCCACTACCTGAAATTCTGGAGTTTTTATCAAAGTAAAAATACTACGAATGGCCCCAGCCAATGTGGTGGTAGTTCCCAGAAGGGCGGTAGAGTGGAGAGATACGTGTAGACTACACGGGACCCTCTCCTAGAAAACATGCTGAAAGATAGCTTCCTACGGTATAGATCATATCGTTGATGCCTCAACCAGGCATGGGATGTTGTCATCTCTAGATGCTTTCTCTAGATACCACCAGATTCCCATGCACACGCCTGATGCAAAGAAAACAACCTTCATTACATCGCATAGGCTATACTACTACAATCACGATACCTTTTGGCTTGAGAAGAATATACAGATACACCTATAGAGGCTAGTGACATTATATTTTTTGTCACTTATGGGCAAGACCATGGAAGTCTACATCGACAATATGCTTGTCAAATCCGAAGAATGCCCCAATCATCCCAGCACCTGCAAAACCTTTTTAGGTGCTGCGCCTGGGACATGGGCTTCGATCCCCAAAGTGTCAGGTTCAGAAGTCGGTGTGGGGCGGAGATTTTAGGCTTTATGGTGAGCGTAGAGGGATAGGAGCCCGACCACTATTCATCTTAGGTACATACTCCTACCTCTAGAAAATGAGTGTAATAACTGACTGGCCGGCGACTCTCAAGCGGTTCATATCTCATTTTATAGATCGATTAAAGCCATTTTTCACCACTATAAGGGAGCGAGCTAGCAGGTTGGAATCTTAGTCACGACAGGCTTTCACTGGTAATAAGCGATATCTCACGAACCACAATTCAGCTAAAAAGCCTAAGCAGGTAATCGTTTCCTATCTTTATCTCATGATTTGAATGTCTGATAGAGTGAAGCTTTGATTCAAAGAAAATGGCAAAAAACATATAGATGACATTCCTCGTAGAAAGAATCTATCGAAGGCGAAGCGTGTACTAGATCTCGGGAACAGCGACCGCTGGCTCTCCGTGTGGCAGCTAAAAGACTCCGCCCTTCCTTTCAAGCACACCCTTTCATCGTACTGACCAATCTTCCCTTGCAAAGCACCACCCGACTTGTCAGGAAGGATGGCTCAATGGGCTATCGAGCTAAGTGAGTTTGGTATCCAGTAAAAACCTCGCTTGGCAATAAAATGACAGATATTGGCAGACTTTTTAGCATAAATCCTCCTAATAGGGCGAACCGGATATGTGTGGTGGATCTTTTAATGTGGTGGCGCTTCCCGAAGCGAAGCCGATGTTGTAGCTTACAGCAAGCTAGCAGGGAGAGAATACGACCAGATTCTCTCGTTGGTACCATCAGTAACTAGACAAAATGCTGAAGCAATCCTAGTCGGTATAGATCTCGCAATCTCCATATCCTCAAAAAATATCATCATACGAAGTGACTCCCAGCTTGTGGTAGGACAAGTAAATGGGGAATACGAAACGTGGGACCAGCGCATGACCAAGTATGTATGATTGGAGAGCTTCATGGCTTGGAAGCTCGAGCATATCTCGAGGGGTTCAAATGAAAAAAGGCGTGCGCCAACAACGATGTATGACTCCTTGACAGCTTGATTGCTCCTCCCCGTCCCATTACCGATGAGACTTGTGTTCTCTGCTTAAGATTAAACAAGATAGAAAAACATATCCACACTCTTGGACCAGCTCCAATAGTCTGGGAGAACTCCCGGATAAAGTGGTCCAAAGCCCACAAGATTCGAGGTTTAGGCGACTCGCGGTACCCTTGTGGTGGGCAGATTTTATAAGTGTCTATGAAGCGACCCCGCGTATCTTAAATGTCTCACCACCAACATAAGAATGGTATGCGTTGGTGAAATCACGAGATATCTGGCGAAACCTAGGCGGTGAGGCAGCTGGTGCCTGAGGCCCGAAGCCTAGGGCGCAGCAATGCACCCTAAATAAGGAGTTTTTTTTTTTTACTTCTTTACGAAATGCGCCACGACGAATCTCGCAGCGACAAGAAGCTACCTATCTTGCGCTCGCGCCTGCGTAGATACGCGCGCCAAACAGATGGCGTGCACATGCACATGCGATACGCCCGGCTGCAACCGTGGTGACAAGCTTTTTCTGTAGTGCGAGCGTAACTGTCGCGGCGTTCATCTTTGCTGTTAGCGGCGTAGCGCCTTGCCTTGTCGTGACATAGAAGCACTATGTCGTGACAGCGAAACCTTTGTCACGAGATTGCTGCGTACTTAGGAAATCTTGGGGAATGCTACGATCGCGACATAAATTCTCCATATTGGACAACTGCGTCGCAACGCCAGAAAATGACATTCGAATCGACAAGGAACGCACCCGCTGCTTGACTCTATATGAAACATAAGATACTCGCATTTGTGACAAATCTTCCCAACTTGTCCAAATGCGTCGAGACGAGAAGGTGACTGTCATAGCAGGAATTTACGTCGCGCCGTGCACCTTTGTCATGCTAGCCCCGAGGACATGTCATGGAGTGCTGAAGCCTGATGCCGCCTTTGGCTTTGAATGCAGCGTCGGCGTGAGCATGGCCTCCTGTCATGACACTGCTCTGGCGCCCACCGCGTCATTCTGCCGACGCTCGCACGCCAGCTTTATTATTGTGTGGAGCTTTACATCGTGGCCCGACTCTGTCGCGACCTAAAAATCCTATGTTGGGACATAAAATTCTCTACCACAGCCCAAGCACTACTCCATGACATAAAATTGCTGTCGTGACATAATTTCTCTTTGCCTTGGCCCCGACTCACCCGTAGCGACAAAAATCTTCCCGGCTGACTGACTATGTGTAACCTAAAAACCTCTCCATTGGCCACTCTACTGTCCGCGACATAAAAACATTATGTCGCGACAGGAAAAACTTCTGACCTAAGCCTCTTTATCCTGAAGAACAAGCCCTTGCTCTACACGTCAACACATACGTCACGACATGGGAAAACTGCGTCGCGACCGCGAGTTCTACGATGGTTATTCTGCATTAGCGCGACCGCGAGGAAGATCCTATCATGATGTCAACTATAACCACGATGATGAACTATGTAGTGACATCTGTTCTTCTCTCGCCGCCTAAAACTTTACAGTGCATTCGCCCACTGATTGTGGCGCCAAAATGTATCATCATGACCTACGAAACACATACGATCTGCCGAGATTCATCTATCGCTGATAAAAATTTCTGTTGACTAGAAATCTCGGCTAAGACCAAACACATCATCCAACCACGACCTCTTTGTAGTGGCGCTCTCGAAGAGTGCGACAAGGAAACCTCTGTCGTGACATTGTCCATGACGAGAGGAGCAAGCTACGATCGCGACACAAACACCTTGCGAGACCAGATCACGTCGCGACACACTTGAAAGCTCTGCTCGCTACGGGAGAAAACCTACTGTCAGCCTAACTATAATATAGCGGTATTTGCTTTACGGGCCTTTCTTGTATTTCCAACCCTTTCCCATGAGCCCCTTTCATCATAGAAAACTACTATAAACCTAGGAAACAATTGCAGACTGCATAAATCATACAAAAAATGAGTTTTATTACAACTCTTTCTCATTACATATACAAAAACTAGGTTTTCTGCCCAAAAATTTATGAGGCGGATAGAAGTAATGCAAATTTTACAAAATACATGAATAAGCCATAATTTGACCCTTTTACAAAATTCAGATCTTAGATGTGTTTCATCCCACAGATGACCTCCAGTACACAAAAATATTTTCTCAGTGAAGGGTGAGTCAGCCATGCCTGGTAGAGGAATTACCTTCACAAGTACTCAAAACTTTTAGTGCATTCAATAGCAAACACACAGACTCAAATGCATGCCACATTCTATTAGAATGTCTCTTACATACCTCTACCCCATGTCTGGAGTCTCATATTCAGTTCTACTTTATGCATTTGTCATGCATGAAACATTTTCAAAAACAAAATATTTTTGTTTTTGGAAATTCATTGAGCAACCTACGATATCAAAACACATTGGACAACCTCTAGATATTAATTTAGTGGACATTCTGGAGTATAATTTATTAGACAACCCCTCGGAGTATAATTTATTGGACATTCTCACGATATAATTATTCTCGCTCATGCATGCACTCACACACAGTTTCACGAGATGTCCCCGTGCAATTTGAAATCTGCGGAAAATGTCATTTCATGCAATTCATGTTACATGCATGATGGTACCACATACAACGTGAAAAAATCACTTGGATAATTATATTTCTACATATGAGTTCACCATCAAAGTGTCCCAGTGATACATCGATATGTATATGTCTGCATATGATTTCCACACCAATAACATGTTAACTGTTTTTATATCACCTAGCGGCCCCAGTCAAATTCAATCCAAGAAGTAACAAACAATCAAAAATTCTAGTGTTCAGTCCCAAAATTGTGGGATTGAATTGTACGGCCTCAAAAAACCCTATGCCATTAAATGGCTCTTAGACCAAGAATAATCAAAGTATAAGAGAAACCCCTACCTCTTGGAGTTTGGCGAAAACCTCAGATTCTTGTTCCTACGCAAAGCTCTCGTCACGTAGATGAACTTTGCCTCTTGCTCCAACGAAAACCGACGGTCCGATCTTCGTAGATCTTATAGAGAAGGTAGAGCTTCTCACTCCACTTTCCTTCTTCTTTCTTTTCTTTTATTTCTTTTTCTTTCCCTCCTTTTTCCTTCTCTCCCATCGAATTTGATCCCACTTGATTCAAGTGGGAAATTTCCTCCCACTTTCCTCCTTACCACATGTCCCACTTCTCATTCCTTTTTCTTTTTCTTTGTTTATCCAGACTTGGATTTCTTTTACGCAAGTATGACACGTAGCGCCATGATTGCCCTTAGAACTCCCATTTTAACTTTTACCACATCTCCTCACACAACATCTTCAATGTGAGCCATGGATCTTTTCTTTTTACTATTCATGTGCCATGTGTCACATGGACACATGCATTAGAAATGGCAATTGCCACATCACACATGGCTCTCATGCCACATGTGCACCCTCCATATTTGCCATGTAGCGGCTACATGGGATCATCTTATGTGGCGCCACTCCTTGTGTCACTGACACGAACACTTCAAGCAGCGAGTCGGCGTGCCGAATTCCATGAGAATTCCTATTGGGTCAACTAGTTTTAGGTGAGAGATGATTCGAAACAGGTGAGAGTCCCATTTGGAGTAATTTCGAGGATCTAGAAAAATTACAAGTTTTCAACCTGTTCTATTATGACAATTACCGTTTTGCCATTTTTCAGAAAAATTGAATTTTTTCCGAGTTTTACACTACTACTGGCCAACCATGAGGGTGGATGCAGCCCCTTATGTCAGGAAGTGTGATCGTTGCCAACGGCAAGCCCCCATCTCAAGGGTGCCGACCTAGAATATGATGACCATAACGAGCCCCTGACCGTTCTCTTAGTGGGGAATTGATATAGTTGGACCACAACCTATCACCCCAACACCAAAAACTATTGAAGTGCAATAGACTATTTAACTGAAGGTGGGTAGAAGCTTCAAAAACATTCAGCCTCCATCTGAACAAAGATGTCAAATCCAGACCTGTATGGCACTTATCGATCTACAGGTTCAAAATACCACAGTTGATAGTGACGAACAATGAGCCATAGTTTGTGTGACGCCCCAAATCCCGGAGGTCCGTTGACAACCCGTCATTACGCAGGGAGCCTCGCTTTTATCAGCATCACCAGAGACTAATACATGAGTAAAAATAGCCACATTGGCCTACACATCATACTCATCAAAATACATCCACTATATTGCAATAGTTCAAGAGTTGATACATCACTCTTAATACAAACATATATTAATATTTAAAATTTTAATACATGTTATACAAAAAGTATCTACCAAAGCCACATGTCGGCTTTCTTCTCAAAAGAGGCATCTAATGAGCGTCGTATTCCCGAATACTCCTATTACCTAAAATGACAGTCCCTCGACGAGGGTGAAATGCTTGATGAGTGATAATTTCCTACACCAGTTCTCCACTCATACATGCAATGATTTAACATAAACACATTCAAGCAAATACATGATCCTACTTGAATGTCTACATGATATGGATGAGAATCACGACTCACCCTTTCCCATTTCTCGAGCCCTCACTGACTCCCTCACGCATGCCCCTAAAATCGAATCTGCGAGAAAAACATGGATTTTGAAACAAAAGGTTTTTGTTCTTGGCTTGTACTACAAGACTAAAATAAATATATTGGACTACCTCGAGAAAATTCTTTGAGTAATTATTCGAGAAACAATCATGGGTCGGCCTTCGAGGATGAGTTTGACAGGCAATCTCGAGACGGTGCGAATCGCATTGAAATTCGCTGCAACCATTTTCCATTTTTTTCTTTTCTTTCATGTCATGCACTCACACACCTAATTTTCTAGGTTGCCGGTGCGTATGAAATGATATGTCATTCAATAGTAGCGTGTCGATATATCCAATTATGTATATATTAACATAAATTAACTCACAACATCATGTTATTCAATTCTTACCAATAACATCAAAATTAGCTCACTTGAGTTAATCAACAATCCAATTTAATTCCAATGGCTCTCACACAATTATATTTTTTATAATTCAACCTCATGTTAACACATTAAATTCCATGCATTAACATATCTTTCACACAATTCAAGTCATCCAATTCATGTAATATTTTGCTTACAACACACATGGACCTTTTTCGGTCCGATAAAGCAAACCTGGACTATTTTTAACAGTCCCCAATGGCGAACGGAGTGGGCTGTCGGGTGAAGACCTCTCATAGCAAGCGGTTCCACTTTGTGGGCAGAAATCCATGGTCATTTTCATTTAAGCTCACCCAAATCATAATTTATTGCATAAATTATCACAAACCACGAGCAGTCCTAAACTGTCAGCCGGGTTTGAATTTTCAACGGTCGATCAGAGTTTTGGGACGACCCAGCGGCATTTACGGCCTCAAACACTATAAATCATTTACAAAGCTCTTAAAACTGAAAATAACTGAGTAGGAGAAGACCCCTACCTCTTAAAGTTGTCGAAACTCCACAAAATTGGTGTCCACCCGTAGCCCTTGCAGCGTAGAACAACTTTGCTTCTTGGCCCGATAAGATCCGACGGTCCGAACACCGGGAAATCTAGAGAGAAGTTACACTTTCTCTCTCTAAAAACCCTCAATTTTCAAAATCTGCTCTCCCTTCTCCCCTACTGCATGTACTAGACCAAATGGAGAAGAAATGTCTTCTTTTGTCCCCCTCACTTGCCACTTGTCAAGCTATCATTGGCTCGTTAGTTCCACTTATGTTTCATCCACCACCTTTGATTTTCCTCAATTAGGAGATTGCCACATGTCACATGGTACACATAGAAGGCTCAGTTGACTCATTCCTACCCCAGCCCTGGCCTTACTTTATGGCGCTCAAATGTGCCAAGTGTCATCATTATCTTTCAGCTAAGCATAATCGTGTGAATTCAGTGTGCCGAGAATTTTAGTAGAGTTCAGCGTAATGTCTAGATTTCATGAGTGATTGTGCATTAAAGTCTTTCATCATCAAAATCTAGAAAAGTGGATTTTGACAAGTACCATTTGCCCTTTTTAGAAAATTAGATTTTCTTTGGGGTTTCTGAGTTTGATATGGCGTAGCCATGTGAATTTTATGACAAGTTGAAAGTCAAGAACTTGTGATATTCAACGATGCTACCCATAAAAATATGGACATAGGATCATCCAATACAGAACTCTTCTATAGAGCTTTTTGAAAACGTCTACTACATTCGCAGAAAATGGGTGGAATGAAACTAAAAGGAGGAATTCTATGGGCTCTGGGACAACAGTTGAAAACCCAGGCCAGGATGTATTCTGGAGTGGAGCCTTGCTTATGGGATGGAGACTATAATTCCACTAAGAATTTAGAATCAGCTCCACAAACCGAGGCGAAATTCTTGAAGAGGCTAATGTTGAAGTGATTTACTGAACCTGAATGCATGACCAGAACCAGCTGCAGAGATTTGGTGTCACGTATAGTGTCCATACCGTAAAAATTGACAAACCTATACAATAGGCGGGTAAAATTGCATACATTCAGGAGCAGGAGAAGCCCAGGTTTTTATGAAGGAATACAACCATTATGCCAGCAGAAAAGTTTCCACTTGGCTGGGAAGGGTCACCACCAGTGGTCAGGAGTGGACCGGTTGGGTCTCAGGCGGTCATAAACTAGAGCAGGGACTCAATTGCGTTGAAATGCACGAAATGTCGCTGCATCCCGAGAAGAGGTAACCTGCATCATTCCTTTTTAAAATCTTCTTATCAATAAGGTGATCTTTCTAATATTTGAAATTTTACGACTACCTCACTTCTCTAAGGCAGATAGCTCCCTAGCACCACAAGCGCTTCAAAAGAACCGGATATTGACTCTGGCTTTGTTGGCACTCAATAGACCGGATGAGCACAAGCTGTTGTACTTTGAAATCCTGAATGTGACTTCCAGCTTTATTGGCACTTTCAAGCCTAAATGCGACAGGGCTGTTGCAGCGCTTTTGCAATACCAAACATGGTCATAGCACGCTCGTACCACTTCAGCAAAAACCCTGACTCTTAAAAGCACTGCTAAGTAGCTGAAAAAAAATTACCTAACAGATCCTCTTTCAACCTTAGTGTCTTTGAAGCAATGATCCCAGTCGGAATTTGTAAAAAAAAAATTGCAAAGTAAAAATGATTCGTTTGTACAAAGAATACCAAAAGTTATATATCATAAAGACGCCAATGGCGTCATTAGTTACATGATGATATATGTCCAAGCAACAATATTGGGCCCATTACAAAAAAAAATGAGAAAGTGGAAGAAAAGAGGAACTTAAGATGTTCCATTTAAATCCCCAACGGGGGCACTTCTCTCAGGCTCCTCCGCCGCCTCTCCATGAAGGACCTCGGCTACTGCGACTGCAAAGGATGGAACCTATGGTTGGTCTCCACAAATGTTGTGTTTGAACACACAACATCCATAACCATAGGCGAAAACGGCTCAGTCACCAGAGCTGGTCTTCCTCCATATTCTTATCTTTGACAGTCACTATAAAGTAGAGGAGAAAAGAAAATGCAATGGCGGAATAATGGCGGCATCAGTCGACCACATATATAGGAGTAAAACGTCAGCTTGGCTATATTCCATGCGTCGATCGAGAAAATCATGCACCGCAGATGCGTTTGTGACCAAACATGCTTCACCTTCCGGCACATTTTATGTGCGCATTAATTTTCCAATCTTTCCAACTTTTCATACTCGAGATTTGGAAGACAATATTTTACCCCTACTGAAACAACTTAAAAACTCTAGCCGGAGGAAAAGAGGGGCATTGTGTGTACCATGGCCTGTGTTAAGAAATGGCCAAATTCCACTAGCCTCACAAAAACCAAGTGAACACTTCCTATACGAGAGAGTCTAAAGAGGTTTCTTGGGAAATCAAAGTCAAACTTTTCCAAGGCTTGCTTAAGGCAGTCCGTCTGTGATTTCAAGTCCGTCAGTCGGTCATTCTACCTCATATAGAAAGTTTGTTACGAATAAGCACCTAGAAACGGAAAATTCGCAAAAGCAATAATATCAGCGAATTTTCTAGCATTCGAATCCCTTACTCCTCCAAGAAATAATCCTGGATAAGGGAAGGATAATCCCCGATAAGGAAAAATTAATCTTTGATAAGGAAAAATAACTTTCGTTTATGAAGAAAAATAGATTCTTTCTGGAGGAAAAATGAAGGGATTCTCCCAACCACCCTCTATAAATTAGGAGGATCTCCATGATAAGAGGTAATAAATAAAAACTGATTGAATTTCCTTCTTCATTCTCTCCATATTTTTTATGACTTAATCATCGAAGAGGCGACCGGCCCACCGTCACCGAATCATCCATTTTTTGCAAGTTTATATTGTACCACTAATGCCTCGAAGATTAGACAATCGAGGTAACGACAACTAAGACGTTGCAACATCTTCGGGCAACCCATTTGGTGCTCTCTATGCATCTAGTGTGTGTAAATTAACATGTTTTGCCAACTTGGTGTAACAACTTTAGATAACATATAGTAAGCTTCTTGAGCATGTCAACCCACAATTTTTACGTGTTCCCATCACATCTAGATCATGTATGAGTCAAGGCAACTCAGACTCAGTCATGGATCTATCGTCGTCGCTGACTGCCTTTCGGCCAAAAGTGGGTGAAAGCAACAATAATCATGACATTACCATGGCTCTGGCAAATCTTCTACCATGCCACTTCTCTTTTATAAGCAAACATCGATATCATATTTGATCCATTTCTCATTTTATATCTCCTTCCCCTTAGCATTCACAGCCTCCCGCCATCTGTCTTGGAGTCTGAGTAAACTCAAAATTAAAAATATTGGCGTATAAGATCGTAGTATCTTGCACTTTGAGTAATACTTATCCATTAATTCAAAAAGCCTTTATCCCCATCTAATTAAGCAAAGTGTTAATTTAACTATGAGCTTTTAAAAAATACCTAAACTCACACAAAGTTAAAGTCACAATCAAAAATATTTAAATTTCTCATAATAAATATATATATATATATATATATATATATATATATATATATATACCATATATTCATTCAAGATTCAAATTCTCATAAAGAGTTGGCTTTTCACAAAGGAAAAACTGAAAGCTACATGGATCTGATATGGGTAACAATGATAATAAAATAAATTAGATAATATATAATTTTTATTTAATCTGATTTTCAATAAATACTTAATCGGTGTCTGGTTCGTGTGATTGACAGCCCATCTTACATAATTTGAAATGAATTTTGATTGGGAATTCATGGGAATGCACCCAGTTTGGGTACATTGTAATCTTGGACGAAAAGATGTGCAGTGATTTAGAAAAGCCGAGGCTGGAGCTGCTGATGGAGATGGCGATGGATGAATCTGACAACATACATAATACAAACACATTGAATCACCCATAGCCATAGGCTACAACCAGCCCAGCGTCATGAATTGAATCACACCTGATCTGTAATCCTGTTATGGTGAATGCTGGTTGAAGAAAAAGAGATAACCCAAAAAAATGGTCTCTCTGGAGCTTTCTGCTCTGTTCTCGTTCTGTCATTCTTTGTTTTGTTAATGCATGATCATCGTTCTAAATTGGGTCTACTTCGTTTCAGAAAAAAAAAAGAAGATTAAACAGAGTCAGATGTTGATATTACAGATAGGTTTCGGTTCTCGAAGGGAGAGAGAGGAGAGCCGGAGAAAATGAAAGGTAAAAAGCTCTTATGTACAAATACAGAAAGTAAACGATTAGGGGTGGGTGGATCAAGCAGCTGCAGTAGGGGCTGTGATGAAGCGTAGAGAGGAAGGGGAAGAGAAGGGGAGACTATGGAGGATACGAAAACGAACCCGCCGGGGAAAAGGGGCGTCATGGAAGAGATGCTCCAGCACCCTCGCCAACAGCGCTGTGTACTCCTCCATCAGTTCTGCTACTATCGCCACCAATATCATCCCTTTCTTTCTGTCACCCACTACTCTGTTCTCTGTTCTGCTTCAATTTCAAGATATGGGAATGGAATAGCCTAGAAAACGAAACACTAACGGGTCTTGGGTCTGCAACTGATGATGGAGGTTACGCTCTCTTTCTACTTAAAAAGGGGATGGAGTGGGGGGCTGGCTGGATCTCTGTTTTCTCTGCCTTCTGGTTTATTCCAACACCATCTGTTCAGCTTTCCAACGGCGGTGCAGGCAGTTGGTTTTTTATTTTTTTATTTCCAGTGTGCTACTAGCTTCCACGTGGGTATCTATTGCTGGACTTGTCTGACTGCGACTAATTTTTCAATGGTTTATCTGGAATTTCCATTATTGTGAGGCTAATCATGCTGCTCATCCTTATCCTCTCTCCCTCTATCTTCCCTATTATTTATTATTCATTGATGCCACCTTATGCATGAATCGCGAGGTCACATCTCGGTTCCAAAAGCCTGACACGCCAAAATCAAACACATCTCCCTCCCCCAACCCCGCACCCCCCACCCCACATGCCCCACCCTCCTACCATATACATTATATAAATTCACAACATAACTTCTATTGTCTTCTCATTTCTTTATGCATCAAAATCAAAAACCTTGCAAGTTGTAACTTGGGTTTGTTGTTAAGATTTAGTCTCTTAAATTTTTTAGGATTCTTTTCCTTGGAATCTAATTTTGTTTCTTTTTTACCTTTACATTAAAATATATATATATATATATATATATATATATATATATATATATATATATAACCTTAATATATATATATATATTTATTTATTTTTTTTTTTTTTTTTCTCTTTGTAAATTAATGAGAATACAATATTCATTTTATCTCAACAGTTGACAGTGAGGAAGAATGATCACTCGAGGGTAAGACCAAAACTGTTGGCTCAGTTACAGAGAGCCTTTGTTTAACAATAACCGCTACCGCTGCAGCAACAGCCCACCGATTTTTATTATGGTTATGAACAAGTTGGATGGGCTTAGCGACTATGAACTATGAAGCTCATAAGAAGACAATCCAGGAATTAAAGTACAAGTGATTTGTTACTACATGGGTTCCACTTTTAAATGGCAAAACTAAGCACACAACTATGCCAGAATGTACAAAAGGAGAGATGTTCATATTACAGAAAGGAAAAAAAGGAAATACCCAAAACTATGAAGACCATCTGCAAAACTATCGTTGTATAAGACCATCCAGACCCATATAACATTATCCATGCAACATATAAGACCTAAGGCATCTCCATATCCCTGCTAAGAATATGAACAGGATTAAGCCTAGAGATAATCGGGCAGTATAAACTAACAAGGTACTTGGGCCATGGCGTGAAGCTGTTGTCTCTAAAAATGCAGATCGCTTCTTCACCTGGGAGTTGCCAGATTCACCTTTGGATTCACCGTCTCCGTTCACCCTCATCGATCCCAGTTTTAAAGTTCCTCTTCTACCGATTCCTCCCTTCATGAGAGTCTCACAAGGGTAGCTCTCTTTCTTTTGGTCGTCAGATGTGGGAGGATGATCTCTGCCTTCTCCAACCTGCAAATACTAATATTACATGTTACCAATTGTAGAAGAGAAAGAGAACCATCCGAAATTTATTCAGCTTCAGTAAGGCTGTAAGAGAGATTACCTCAGCGAGAATTGACTGGGCTTCTTGTTCTACATTGCTTCTTGCATCCGTTCCTTTGTGCATCTGCAAGCGGATTCTTCTTGGGGCAATGCCCTGAGTTGAAAAGCTCTCGGGTGTTTGTCGATGTTGTGGCTGGCGGGTTCTGATCTTGATTCCAGTTTCACCAGCAGGAGGATGATCTCTGCCTTCTTCAACCTGCAGATATAATATTACATGGTTATGAATTGTAGAAGAGAACCATCAGAATTTTATTCATCTTCAGTAAGAGAGCTTACCTCAGTGAGAATTGACTGGGCTTCTTGTTCTTCATTACTTCTTGCATCCGTTACTTTGGGCATCTGCAAGCGGATTCTTCTTGGGGCAATGCCCTGAGTTACAAAGCTCAAGCTCTCAGGCGTTTGTCGATGTTGTGGCGGCTGGCGAGTTCTGATCCTGATTCCAGTTCCACCAACAGGAGCACCACCATAAATAACATGATTCTTTTGAGTAGATGATGCTTCCAGATTACTGAGAAGAGCATCTAATGAACCAACAGCAGAAACAGCAGATGAAGCATCTTGTCTGATAGAATCCTCCCCAAGAGCACCAATCTTACCACTGTTGTATTCTGGGAAATGGAATAACGCCTGAGGTTGTTGATATCCAGGCCATACTTCCATCTGCAAATGACATGTAAAGTGACCAAAAGATGAAAGTATGACTATGCACTTATCAAGACATTTCATATCAATGCTTGTATTAAGAAAAATGCATCTTCAATACATGCATTAACCAAAATTCGAAGAAAAGAAAAACATTCGCATAAAATCTAAAGCTATGGAAATTAAATATGTTCCTATTATCTCCTAATGAGTTGAAGTCACAGATGATATGTAAAAGTAAATATCAACCTACTTTATGTGATTTCGTTGTCTTTATATATAAAAAGACCACGTGTGTTGTTAAATCTATGCTTAAATACCACCCCTTTTTGAATTATATAAGATGTACAACTTAAAGGATAAAACAGCTTAAATGTTTGGTGCTTGAACATATGCAATTTTTTTTATGTAGCTGGAACCAGAAAACAGTTATTGTACCTGTATTTGAGCCATATCAGCATCTGTGTCAAGGTTTGATCCACCATATTTAGTATGATATGGTCCATTAGGTAACAGAGGAACTTGACTGGTCACCAGGGTCTCACTTCCAACAGCAGATTTCTTCTGACCGTTTGACTCTTCACCGGAGCACTCATCATGGTTATTAAAGATTTCATCCAACAAATCTGTGAGGGACACATCCTGCTCACTAGCCCCATCCTGAAAGTGCATTCCAGTCTGACCATCACCAAAGTCACTGGAGAAAGGTGAATCCTTGTAGGCTGCAGCTAGCTCTGGGTAAAGCAGAGCATCTGGAGAGAAAACCTTGCAATCTATTTGATCATCATACGACCTTGAATATTCTCCCGGTGGTGTAAAAACCTAAAACAATAGGAAGAACAATCAAGGTCTGTTCACTGTGTTTCTTATTATAATAAAGTCAATATGCTAAGAAATATAGTGACAAGATAAAATCCCTGTTTCTCACCTCTGAAACTTGTTCTTCTACTTCTGCTACATGATCTTCCACATCAGAAGGTATGTAGCCATTGCAGGAGCTCTCAACAGGCCCAGAAGCAGTAGGAGTATTATTGTCCGCTTTATCATTCAGCCATCTCTCAATATTTTCTGATGCCCCCCCAGTCAGGGTATCTGACATTTCTGTTTCTTGTACAAGATCTGAAGATGTGTCATCCGGAGAAGATTTGGTTGTTACAGGAGACAAGCCTGTAGGCTCTACTTCATCATACTTTGGATTATCAATCCTCTCATTTGGCTTCCAGAACAATCGACATAGAACATAGGCACCCTGCAAGAGTAAAACAAGGAACAAAATGAGTTTGGAATGTCAGTTCAGTTGATCGATATTAAAACTAATAAAACATTTGAGACAAATAAGATGAATTTAATGAACAGAATTCAGCTCATGGAATTTCTAATTGCAGACCACCTTACCAATTTCACAGATTGATTATAAATTAATTTCAACCAATGGCCTCTTGGACATTAGCGGTTTATATTTTGAAATTTTCTTTTCCTACTTGCTTTCTTTTCCACTAGAATGCAAGATGAACAACTCAGAAGAAGGGAAGTACTCTATTTGACATGATATGACAAGGGTTTAGCCATTGGATAAGTATTTGACATGCTTATTGGTCAAATATATACCCACCAAGTGTGCTCAATTAAAAGAAAAAAAAAAACTCCTTTGTAATTTAAATAACCTGACATCCCCATTGGATATTTTTAATCATACATTCCCTTTTAGCCTAGGGGATAGAATTATAGAATGAGAAAAAAGAGACTTGATAGCTTATTAGTGTCTACTATGTCCCGCAAACAAGGGACCAGGCAAATCTGAAACTTAAACATAAACCAAGATCCAGTTTTATATTAGACCAACAGAATGCTAACAACACATTCTTTTTGGCACAATTTAGTGCATCCGGAAACCTACATGTCTGAAAGCTTCAAAAGCATTATGGTTCCTATCTCAAAATCTCAAGGGATGATGACCCTTCAAAAACTGGAAAGCAAGTCAGGCCAATGATACCCAATTCCTTGCCACCTGAGATGAACCTTAGGGAACCCAACACATTCAGAAGCCAAGTAAGGATGGCTTCAGATAGTTCCCTTTTTAACAAAGAAGGAAGTAAGAAACTGTTTAGTCTATAATTTTGGGTGTTAATTAACTGTTTTTTAAATCCCATATTAAGTGTTGTCATTGTTGCTCTTTAGAAACAACAAAACTAATCCTGAAATATTACTCATTATTCAACTATCGTGCTGGGATAAATTTAAACGATGTAATTAGAAGGGGAACCCTAATTCATTGGAGTTTCAAAAATTTAATTCTAAGGTTGAATTTGTAGTCAAAATGACAAATTGAAGGGATGTAAATTCAATTCACGAATTTGAGGATACATTCGAATTCCAAATCCATAAAAAGAAGCCCTAGCTAAGAAAACTTCCAGGTGAAGAAAGGTACAAGAGAGACAGGTAGGAATGTTACCGGGGAAGAATCAGAGGCAGGGTCGATGACACGGTACTCATGGAAGATCCAATTGGTGCGCTCACCCTTGGGAGCACGGCCTTTATAGAAAACAAGGGTCTTCTTCATCCCAATCGAAGCAGAAGACTTGCGAGACTTAATGGTACGGTCCTTACCCGTAGCTTTCCAGTAACCGGCGTCGGTGGCCCGGTTGGAGCGACGGCCGTTCGGGTACTTCCTATCACGAGGGCAGAAGAAGAACCACTCGGGATCATCCGTCTTGATCCGGGAGAGACCCGGCAAATCCCAAGGCTCATATTTGCAAACGTCAAGTTCCCGAATAACATCCACCTCCGAATGACGCCCTTCAATCTTCAGCTTCAAGTAGTGGTTGATGAGCTCCTCGTCGGTGGGCCTGAATCTGAATCCCAGAGGTAACGACTCCATGGATACCGCTCCCATCTTCCAAATCCCCCACTAACCCCTTTTCCCCTTTTCCGTTTCTTGTTTAATACACAGAGTCCAATCAAAATTTGCTTCTTCTTCCTTCTCCTCCTCCACTACCTCTGCTTTTTGCCTTTAGCTCTTTAAATCCCTTGCTTTTTCTTTCTTTCTTTCTCTTTAGCTTTAAGCCTTTAACCCCACCCTCATCAATCTCCCTCTCAGTTTTCTATATAATATTGATTGGATACAAAGCGCGTAAGGTCGCCTTTTCCTTGTATAACTTCTTCCCAGTACGGCGTCCATGGGAATGACCCCATGAGGGTTGTGCTGGCTTCCCAATCACAAATTAACACAAACGCACCCTGTTTTGGCTTTTGGCTTATTAACCATTTACTTACATATCTCTTCTCGAAGCATCTGCCAAGAAACCCACCTTCACCTTCCCACTGATGTTCACTTCCACAGTCATATTCTACAAGTCAACATCCTCTTCAGTCTTCCCCCATTCACATTTCTTTTGTCCTTTCCCATTTATTGTAATTGGTCATAATGGGCTCTGTTTTTTTTTTCACAGGGTTGGTGGATTAGACCCAAATCAGCCCACTCTTTAACAATTTTAATGACCTTGATTATCTACTCTTACTACAATTCAAGGGGTTAGAGATGCTGACCTCCCGACCTTTTCTCTGGAAATGGCTAATTGGGGGGGTGGTTAAGTTTGTGCTTCTGCTTTCTGTTTGATAAGGCATGTGTGATGTGTGGTCCTGTTTGATGGCATTAGTCTATAAGATATGAAATCCTCAGCAATAGTTCAATTGGTTCCTTTTAATACCACTATAGATTTATCCGATTTTTTTTCCTTTTTTTTCTATATCGAGATTTATCCTATTGTTAACTTTCATGCAAATTGAAATCATTACATTTTTTTGTTTTCTATTTTTTTTTTCCGCTAGGCTTGCTGTTTCGTGGTCCGCATGGCAGTGATCTTCAACTTTTACACATGAGTCTAAAGCTTAAAAAGTTAAAATCTCTTCTTTTTGACTAAATGGATAACTCGCCAAAGAATGAAGGGACGGGTAACTAATTGCTCAAAAATAAAATAAAATAAAACAAAATAAAAAATCTTACACATTCGATATCATATAATATGTTATTATATCAGCTTCCTTATAAATACCACGGACAATCATAATAAATTTTTGTATCATAAAATTATTTTCGAACATACTCCGCTAATAAGTTAAAAATATTTTTTTATTAGAGTGATTTATAATTTAAAACTCATTTTTTATTACCTAACAAGTCACCTGTCAAATTCATATATGCCATAATAATTATTAAAATATTGCTTAAATACTTATTCATTCTATGACCCAATGTATTCCGTAGCTCAATGGAGATGAAGGAATTTCTGAGTACAACCTTATTAAGCAAACCTGAAATAGGAAGCCTCTTGACTGCTCTTGCGCTACTCATCAAAAAAAGTCCTCCAAAAAAATGATTATTTTTTCTCTTAACATATTTTTGTTTGTAGAAACTAAATTAAAAATATATATATAATTAAAAATCATTTGTTTTTTTTTACCTTTAAGAATAGCAAAGCCAAACAAGTAACATTTCTCAAACTGAATTATGGGTACAAAAGACCAGTCACAAAAGGAGACGTGTTCAAGACAAGATCTAATAACTTTTCAAAAAAAAAAAAAAAAAGAAAACAAGATCTAATCAAAGTACTATCTTCATATCTAATAAAAGCAAGAAATTAAATAAGTTAGTTTTTTTTTTTTTTTTTTTACATTAAATAAGTTAAACAGAGCTTTCAATCCCTAATTCTTAGAAGATGTTTGGGCTTAGGTCTTTGGTTGTTATTCCGGTTCCATCCAATTTTAATGGTGGCCCTATCCAAATGCAGACCCGTGAGATATTCAAGAAATTGACAGACCTTTCAATCATTTACATAGGCTATACACCCATTTAATCAAAACCTATAGTTTAGTTTCTCACTCAGTACACGATGAACAAAAAAGGCAGTGCAATTCTTTTCAAGATTATTACATTAAACAAATCCGTTTTAGTTGTCAAATTGAAGAATCGATTTAAACTTAGGTACAAAACCCTATGAGATTCAAGTTGTTTGTAAAAACTTAAATATGAGCACAAAAATGTGCTCCTATCTCTCCAACACCCTCTCATCTCAATCACATGCAACTCAATTTAAAAACTATGGTGAAACAAATCGATGACTTCCTAGGTAAATTCAATGAAAAACAAGAAGGTAAATTCATTCAATTACACAAGTTGGGATTGAGGGGAAAAAAAACAGGAGGTGAATCTTCCTTTTAAAATGCTTCTCTAGTTCTTCCTACTCTCTAAAATTAGTTCTCTATTGTTCATAGAATTCTTCTCACGAATTCTCAAAAAAACCTAGTAGTTCATGTCATAATAGAGTCTCATGCTTGCTAGATGGTTTAAGGTCCCATTAACAGTCATCTCGCCCATGGTAAGGCATATTAGCTGGTAACATCCATGATTTCAGGTAATACTTTCCACTTTCAAGAGATGACACTATGACAGTCCAGTGTAGAAAACATTCATCTAAAGATGAAGGGAATAAGCAAGCTTAGAAAGGGTTAGCTCTGTTAGGGATCGGTACAAAGCCTATACATTGTTATGGGCTATGTTAATTATAAATTAAAGATTATATGCAACTAATGAGTTTCATACCCAAGGAGGAAACCATGTGAATATGCATTTGCTGATGAATACAAGAAAATATGCCTCCACTCAAAACTCATATATATATATATATATATATATATATATGTATCCACAAGAGCAACTACTCGTTTCTGGTAATGCAAATCAATGCAGCAGCATCAATGTGGATAATCAAATTAAAATCTAGAATGAGAAAGCCGACTTGACAATATCAGATGGATGTCTAAAGAAGATTTCATGACACACACTAAACGGAATAAATCAACTCTGTTTTAACTCATCAAAAAATAAAAAATAAATCAAATCTGTTTAATGGAGAATGATCTTTTCCAATGCATCAGGTCTATAATCTGCAAGACAAACAATAAAATGAAGGTAGAGGAAGATTGTTGAGTACACATAACAAAATATGTAAGAGGGCTCTTATAGGTTTTCAATTTTGTTATTTACATATTTACCTACAAAGCAGGGTAGTAACCAACATTCAGATTTGTGTCTATTCTTTGTGTTACTCTCCTTAAACTCCACTCGTGGCAAAACTCCAGGGCAAGCCGTAGTGCAGTTCCAAGTCCAAGTACGACAATAACACCTGTTCCAATATCCTTAAAATTTCAATGTGGACCAAAAACTTGGAATACTGGAAAATCGTATTTGCAAGAAAACAGGTGCCAAATTGGAATAAAGTAAGTACCAATTATGATATTCACAGGCAATGCAGAGACACCAAGAACAATTGATATCAAAACATCCAGCAGGAGACCGCCAATGAGGATCGACAAAGCCACCCAAAGTGGTTTAAAACAACCCTGTTGCAAAGATAATCAGCCTAAAATCACAACAAAGAATATTGTTTTTGCTAAATGACAAGTTTTCAGTATCTTGATAGCTACATTCTTACTCTTTCTCGCTCATGTGCAATATTTGACCCTATAAACGTTGTGTCAGCCCTCCAAACCCAGTAATTTGCCTGCTTCATGGAACACAAGACAATTAAAGACATAAACCTCCATTATATGCTACAAATTGTCATCAATAACGAGAGATCACCAAACTTAGCACCATTCTATGTGCTTGCTTATACCAATGGTCTAAAACTATAATCAATGGCTGATGGGAAATGCCATGGATATTAGTCTATAGACAGCATTTTCCCCACAATAAGTCGTTTTTCAACATATTGCTAGCATATCACCAACAGAGATCCAGAGCCAGGAATTGTCCAATCTCAGTTTTGAAACGCAACATCGGAACACCATGATAAAGAACATTGAAGTAGAAAAACCATCAACCAGTGAACTAACTGCTTTAAGCACTATTGCAGACATACACCATCAGATAAAATGTGGGAGGGAATCACATTGTAAGATTCCACCCAAATGATTCAACTTCAACCCAAGCATGAAATCCAATTCAAATCTTAATGAAACGGGCAAAGGCAGACTTAAAGTTTTCAATCCATGGTTAATAAAGATACTGAATACCTACACTTGGTTGGGATTGCGGTGGAGATACATTTGTGGCAACCTGTCTACACAAAAAGACTAAAAGCGCATTATGGCCATGCAAAACTGGGCAGAACCTCAAATCATATCATCAATCAGCTTAATGAATATCTTACTGGCATATCTCGCATTTGTTTGAACCTTTTGTATGAAACCAAGTGTCTATACACGTTCGATGAGATTTCGCAAGCCCACCTCTACAATTGCATCCAAGATCTATCAAATCTTCTTCCTTCTCCTGTTGACAAACTCTGTAGAACAAGAATAGTCAATGTCCATTGTTAGAACACTTCTCCAATGATTCTAAAAGTCCCCTTTAAATCAATACCAAGCCTTGGCACCCATGGTAACACTAAATGAATTGACAACCCGGTTGCATAAAGTGTTTTACATGCAAATCAGTGTTTGAAATATATCAACTTATAACTAAATGAGTCGATTCCCAATTTCCCGAACTCAAAATGTCAGAAACCATCAATTGGTTCCTGGGGATTTCAATTCACAAATTCTAGGGGCCCATAAGAAAGACACCAAAGAAAAGAAAAATCGACAGAACCTGCATTGGTCGCAAGAACTGGAGGTTCTAGAAAGTTGAGGCTTCTTGGGAGAGAGCGGCTCCCCATCAGAAACAACAACCTGAACGCGGGAGTCGCCATTGGCAACAAGGATGGCTGTGAGGGTCGCGCGATCCCCAGCATCAACCTCAACCGATGACTCTCCGGCATCACCCACTTCCCCCAGGGAAACACCATTCTTCTCCATTTATTCCCCCTTTCACAACGCTTTCTTTCTCTCTTTCTCTCTCTCTAATCTCGCTCTATCTCGAAACTAAAACCCTCCCCCCTAATCTCACCGGTTGGAGACTCTATGACTCCTCAGTGCCCATGATCCTGACCCCATAGCCGACTCTGAGAGAGACCGCCGGACGGTTTCCTCATTCTTACTCTTTCCTTTTTCTTTTAATTTTCCATTAATATTTCCAATGAATTTTTTTTAGTAATATTTGTTTAAATAACTTCAAATAAGATAACATTTTGTAAACCTAATCCTAATCCTATCCATGTTTTTCTTGAAAAATAACCTTTTTTTTAACCAAAAATAATAATTATTATTTTCTATATTTACATAAATCCTTGATTAAAAAAAAAGTTATTTTTATGACAAAAGTTGGTGAAGGATTAAATTTTTAAAAAGGATCTTTTAATGGAATCACCCTATTTTTTATTTCAAAATATTTTATGAAATTCCTAAATTTTGATCTTTGTATCTTTAAATATTTTATTTGAACCTTAATATTTAAGTATTATGGTATTATCTTTCATTGATATTATATGAAAAAATAACTTTCTGAATCATTTTAATGACACTTCTACCCTAAGATATTTTTTACTACAATACAAACTTAGTAATTAAAATACCATATTATGAATATAAATAAATTTGAATTTTTTAAGTTTTAGAAATGAATTTTACTTAAAATTAAAAATAATAATTGTCAAGTTTTTTTTTTTTAAATTTTATAAAATATGAATTTATATTTTAAAATTTCAAAATGAACTTGTAAATAAATAAATAAAAAAAGTTAATTTATATAGCAAATTACATTGAATTATTAGTTTTTAAAAAGAAAATTTAATTTTATGAATTAAAAATAAATTTTAATTAAAATTCATAATTTAAACATATTTCTAAAATTTGTAATAAAAAAACTAAATAATATTTTTTCTTAATTTTCAAAATTGAAATTTTTTTTTTCCAAAATTCTTTATTCAAGATTTTCATTTTAAAGGTTTTTTTTTAATACAATTTTAGTTACAAGGTAATAAACATATTTGAAGTCATTTTAAAGTTAATAACTCAAATTTTCAAAAAATCCAAATTCAATTATTTCAAATCACAATTAAATTTTACTTTTTAATTCACAAAATCAAATTAATTATTTAATTAAAATTAAATTTTTATTTTTATTTAAAATAATTAAATTTGGATTTTAGAAATGTAGTTATTAGCTTTGACAATTTTGAATACAATTTTTTAGAAGATTTGGAATATTAAAAATAGTTCTTTAATTTTACATACAAATTTTATTAATGTAGTTAAATTATGATTTCAAGATTTATTGATTTAAATTTAAATTTTTAATAAAAAATTATTTTTTAATTCATAAAATCAAATTTGTCTTTCAAAACTAATAATTCTATTCAATTTGCTGAACTTAAATTTTACTTTTTTATTTAATTAAATAATTAATTTTAAATTTAGTAAATTCAGATATTATAAGATTTTAATTCAATTTAAAAAAACCTTGACAAATATTATTTTTAGTTTTAAAATTAAATTTTATTTTTTAAAAAACATAAAAAATTCAAATTTATTTTTTATTCATAACACTAATTTATTTTCTCATTATGGATATTCTAGATTATAAGTGTCATTAAAATGAAAGTACAAATATTTTAAAAAAAAACTTTTTTTGTTCAAGATACAAAATCCTGAAAGTTTAGGATTTAAATTGATATTTTCTCATATTATATTACATTTTTAACTAAACAATTTAAGACCTTTTTTAATTTTTTATCCATTAAAATAAAATTTCCCCAAATGTATATATTTAAAAGGGCCTTAGAAGCATAAAATTCCAAATCCCACCCTTACTGTTACGTTACCTATATTCTCAAATTCAACACCATTGTAAATATATCTTACATCCAATTATCCACAAATAAACCAACAATAAAAAAAATCATGCAACTGCTCTGACTTTGTGAGCCTAAAATCTAGTTCAAAACATTGAGGAATCAAATCAAAATTTAAACTTATGGCATGAAATTAGAAATTATAATAAACCCCAACAAAGAAAGTAAATATTTGATTTAAACAAGGGTGATCATAAAAACCCAAAAAAAAAAAAAAAAATCAAAAGGTGAAAGGGGATCAAAACATCCTGGGTCCACTTACCTTTGCTTTGATGGGGTCACACAAGAGCCAAATAGCTAAGTTAAAAATAAACCACTTTTATTGAATAATTTAAGCATGCAAATCATGCAACAAAATCAAGTAAGATTTGTCAAAGATATCCATGCTCAAAAAGGGACAAACTGGACTTCATAAAAGAGACTCCTTGTTATAATGGTGTGTTTGGTACGTAGCAGGGGTCAACTTGTATGTGTTAGATAAATTTTACCAAATATCTCTAATACTATGATTAGATTTGGGTTAAGTTTTTAAGCTGAGAAGTAGTTCGATAGGTCTAAAGTCTTAGGATTTAATCCAATAATCATCAATTTCAATCCTCATTAGAAGTTTACTTGACAGTTAACTCTAGGTCCCAAAAATAAAATTTGGGTTAAGTTTTCTCAACCAAATATAATCTAAATTAGATTCAAGATAACTTTAAATGATCCGAATTTAACCGAATGGATTTATATATATAAAATAATATATTATATATCTTTTACTTTTATAAGAAGGGTATATGTGAGTTTTTTCATTATCTTGAATTTTTTTTTTAAATATATTTTAGTTTCAAGGTAGTAAATTGATACTTGAAACTCAAAAGTGAGACCCCTTCTCTTTAAGTCCTTTGTTTCTTTGAAACAGTGAACGTTTTACCACTTGAATTAAACATGAAAGGCTGAAATTTGTTTTATTGATTATTTAAACTATAAAAAAATATATACAAAAAATAGAAAAAAATTAAATGGGTTTTGAATCCTAACGACCAATTTGAGTTTAATTTCACGGACCCAAAATTTCAATTCACGTTTAGAAAAGTGAGATTAGATTAAATTATCATGTCTAGCTCATATGATAGAGCGTTCAACATTTAAAAAGGAAGAACATATGGAGGGGAGGGGTTCCAAATTCGAATCTCAATTTGGATAATTACTACATTGTAACTAACGTATTTAACAAAAAAAAAACCATATAAAATAATGAATTCAAAATGATCGAGAGCGAGGTGACACTATCATAAGAAGTGATGTCTCCTATCCTTATCGTCCGTTTTTTAATTATTTCAAATACATTTGTTGACACTAAAATATATATATATATATATATATATATATATATATATATATATATTTTGTCCAAATGGTATTTAAATAATTTTTTCGACCCAAATGGTAGTGGAATTGGCCGAATAGATATGTCAAGCCCAAACCTTGCGAGCCCAACCCGATCTGATAAAGCCCAACTCAAAAAGATGTCAGTTTGAGGGTTATTTCTCAAATCCTGATAGTTATTTCTCCAACCCATGGAATTTTCAAATTGAAGGAAATTGTCAAATGGCTATGCAAAATAAATATTGAAGGAAAGACACGTGAAAAAACAACCATACAGAGAGGTTGAAGATTTGGCAAGCTAAGGTAGTGGAAAAAGTAAAGGATGCGTGTAAAGGTGAGATCAAAGGACTATAGGACGTGAGAAAGTTATAAAAAGAGTATTCCCCAAGAAAATTGTGGGCTTGTGCGGTTTCTCTAATGGAAAAGTCAGGAAAAGAAATTTCTCCAGGGAAGAAGTTAATTGAAGTAGTTGGCCCTAGTGGGAGAGTGGGACGGCAGTTGAGGAAGAATGTAAAAAAGGGAACGTGGGTAGTTAGCTGAACCTCTATAAAAGGGAATCAAAGCATCAGAGCAAAGGACCATTGATTAAACACTCAAAAATCGAGTAAGAGCATTTCAGCATTTCTACAAGTTAAGCAGTGGAAAAGATTCCTAGCTTAGTTCTATATGTTTTTCTCTCCAAGCATTTTGTTACTTCAAAGTTTTCTTGCTTCAGCATTTGATTTTCAGTCCAATTCTATAATAAAATCTATTATTTTTCAAGCTAGTCCATTAAAATTCCTCTTATGTTTCAATTCGGTCTATACAATCTAATTTTCAAGTTATTTTTCCTCTTATAATCTAGGGAACTGTCAAGGGGACTAAGGGATCTATTTTTCGCTTTAGTAGAAGCCAAATTTCGACATAGTTTCAGTTCGAAAATACTATAATTTCCTGGCACGCCCACACATTCAATAATTTATGTGCTTTTTGTATGTTCTAGTGAATTCCATTAGAAAATCCACCAAACATATTTTTGGCACACCCGATGTGACACATCTTTGTGAAACATCGTCTGATGAGACCCGATTTTTGTTGAAGAATGCCACCAAAATTGAGGAGTGAGACAATTGTAGAGTCTTCGGACTCAAGATCTGATGTCGTAGAAACAGTACAGAAAGGAAGAGTTTCAACCTTGGTGGAACAAATAGAAAACCTAATGAATTCTCTAGTACAACCATAGGGGAATCCATCCAACAGCCCCATTGAACAAGTGGAATGAAGGGGTGTAAGTAATGTGGATGTGCCTATTCTTTTATCTAATAATTTTAACAAATTTCAAGCTCTCATGCAAGAAATGAAGAGCCAACGAGTGATCATGACTTCCTTTATGGAATAAATGAAGCAGCAATCTCAATCCATACTGGATAACCTTAAAGAAAGGGGGCAACCAAGGATGGAAGTTGCTTCTATGCTTGAAATGCAATTTTCTAACGAACTCGAGGGGCGGCATTCTATGAACCTATGAGAAGCTGGTGAATTTTACCGCTCACCTATGCAGGTAGAGGCTAGATACCTTCCTCCCCATAAGAGAGATAATGGTACTTTGGAGAATGTAGCAAGTGAAAGACCTAATGCAGCTAGAGCCATAACCCCTCATAAGATTTTTTTTTTTTTTTCTCAGACTAATCCACTTACACAGCCTGGAGCATATGAAGGGGACTTTTCTTTCAAGGGAGGCTTGGGGGGCATGAAGCAACCACCTACAAGAGTGAATGGCAACAGAGGACGACAAGTTCAATAAGTTCCTCAACAACCTTTTAGGCAACTAGCCCTAGTGCCAAATTTATGAGCAATTAGAGAGGCGGTACAAGAGTTATATGGTTCAAGCCTTAAGCAAATTGGCCTTCTGGAATTCTACAAACCAAAATAGAAATGATAGACAGGGAGAACCCCTACCTAAGGGGGGTACAATATCCTTGATTTCTCCTTGTTCTCTGGAGAAGATGACCAATCTACCCTAAAGCATGTTGTTAGATTCACTGTGTCATGTAAGGAATTGGCTAACTATGAGAATTTCTATCATTTCAAGCTTAGATCATTTCCTAACTCTTTAACAGGGGCAACATTCACTTTGTATACAACATTGCCAAGGAACTCTAATCAAAGTTGGCAGGAGATGGAAAGGCAGTTCCACACTCAGTTCTTCATGGTTGGGCCTAAAGTGTGCATTGCAGAACTGTTTAGAGTGATTCAAGGAAATCAGGAGACCGCTGATTTATTTATCTCCTAGTTCAAGAAGATGAGAAGCAGATCCAAGATCCATCTTCCAGAGACAAAGTACCTGAAAATGGCCTAAAGAGGTTTGGACATTGAGTTGAGGAAAAAATTCAAAGGTATGGAATTTAGAGATTTTTATGAACTTGTTGCTAAGGTGACAAAATATGAGGAGCTAATCAAGGAAGAAAGTTACCGAAGGAAGAAATCCATGGGAACCTAGGTGAACCAGAAGGTGGCAATGGTAGATCTACCTACTACGGGGACATTCACCAATCCTCTTTTGGTAGAAGAGGCACCTAATTTGTGGAAGAAGGCACAAATTATTGGTACACATGTCCAATATACTTTTGAGGTAGCGAAGATAGGGAAAATATTTGATTTCCTAGTGAAAGAAAAATTCATTACCTTTACTAAAGACCACCGGATCCCCAACAATGATGAACTAAGTGGAAAAACTTACTGTAAGTACCACAATTCATGGAACCACATTACTAATGCATGTTGGTTTAAGAAATGTTATACAAGACAAGATCAACAAAGGGATACTCAAGTTCCCTGACAAAAAATAGGCCATGGCAATCAATGAGGATCTTTCCCACTAGTGGCTTTAATCAACACTGTCAGCTTCGACCTATGAGCATTGATATAATCCAAGAAGGCGGGAAAACTCTCTCTAAGAAAGGTAAGGGTCCCTAAATATTGTCTGGTCCGTGTTGATAAGTTGAAAAAAAGTGGTCTGCAGTTTGTATAAATCCTCCATCAAGGAGAATTTCATTGAAGGGGATACGGCAAGGAACAAAGCAGCATAATCGATTCTCTAAGGAAATGAGACTTTCCCCAAAAGGCAAGATGAACTCCCCATGAGATGGGTTCATTCCTCCCAAAGAAAAGGCTGTAGAAAGGTCACTGCTCCAAGGGAGAATGATGCAAGTAGGTTCAAAGAATGTTCTTCAAGAAACATAGCCTTTTCCCCGATGGGTAAGTTCACTCCTCGAAATGACAAAGCTATAGAGGAAGTTACTTTTCCAAGGAAGAAGGCAAACAAACCTATTTTTCCAAGGGAGAGAATTAGGGGCATATTTCCAAGAGGTGGATCTGGGGATAGACTTATTCCTCTAAGTAAAATAAGGTTTCTACTAGAGGATATAATCACTCCTCCAAAGGGTAGATTCTCTCCCCTAAGAGAGAAGATTGCAGACAACTTCACTTCTCTAAGGGAGAAGGCAGGGGAAGGACATGTTCTTCCAATCATGCTTGTTTTTCCAGGAGGTGGACCCAGTCCTCCAAGGTACAAAATGATGTCTCCCAAGGACAAATTCACTTCTCCAAAATATCTGGTGGGAAACAAACCTGTTTTTTCCAAGGAGAGGGTGGCAGAGATAGAAAAGATTGTGAGGTGTATCGTTCCTCTTAGGGTTTCTCCTAGTCAAAGGTGGCATGTGGTAAAACACAAAAAATTTCCCCAAGGGTTTTCCAGGACTAAGAAGAAGAGGATGCAGAGGCAAAGAGCAATTGATGGAAGGCAGCTCATTGATGTACCTGATATAACACTCTTAAAGGAGGCCATGGAATTAGAGAAAGTGAAGGAAGGAATGGTTCCTGGCTTGGAAAAAACAAAGTTTGAGAGGAAATCTACTGAGGATATGGAGTCAATGGGCAATGTAGATGAAGTAAAGGACTCGGAGACCTTATTAATAGGTGAAATCCATATTTCTTTAAACTCCTCCATTATTTTTTTAACATTGCCATATATCTTTAAGTCACAAAAGGCAGAGGAAGACCTAGTAGACGTAGAAGGGAAGCACACTACTACAGAGGAAGATGAGGGCCACGGTGGGGTCACCATAGAATCCTTTGAATAATATAGACCCTAGAAGGTGATACTTGAGAAACCCTCCATGGAAATAATGAGGCACATAAATCCATTGTACCCTTAGAGCCCATCTCAATGGCAGATCGGTATCCAAGGTACTGATAGATAATGGATCAATAGTAAATGTAATGTCATTAAGGATTCTATGAGATCTGGGAATGAGCATTAGTGATTTGATAGAAACGGAGGTGGTTGGATGCCTTTACTGGAGAAGTATCTAAGACCCTGGGGATACTACCTATAGATATCACCATTGGCATCAAAACCTCATTATCTGCCTTCTTTATGATAGACTTCATTGCAAATTACAACATTTTGCTAGGGAGAGACTGGATTCATGGCAACTGGTGTGTGTCGTCCTCTCTTCACCGGTTCTTATTGTTTTGGAAGGGTAATGAAGTGGAGGTGGTGCGAGAAGATAAGCAGTCTTTCATAGCGGCTATAGGCTCTGTGGAATCCAAGTATTATGATAAGGAATTCGGTCCGATCAAGTTCACTAGCGGAGGGAAATATGAGGTCCCAAGGAAAGCATACATGGACTTAAAGGGCTCTATGAAAATCCAAAATGAGGCAGTCAAACTCCTAAAGGTGACTACAATCGTGCCTTATAGGTCGACGAGTGGTCCAATCATCGAGGAGATCGATGATGACTGATTACTCTCAAAAGGAAAAGGCAGTAGCTGCAACTACCATAATCAAAATGAAAATGGAGCAGACTGTGGAAAAGATTAAAGAAGAGCACCTCCAAGACACTTGTGGGGTTGAGATGATTTTTGAAGGGAATGTATATGAAGAAGATGAAGAAATACAAATGGAAGATTTGGAGCAAGCCCCTCCTAAGTTCGAAGACACGTAGCCTCAAGTACATGACCCTATGGAGAAAGTGAACCTCGGCACTGTGGAGGAGCCGAGTATTACTTATATTAGTTCCTTGTTGCCTTCCAACTTGAAGGAAGTGATTATTGCAATACTACAAGAGTTCAACGACTGCTTTGCTTGGAATTATGACGAGATGCCAGGGTTGGACAGAAGCTTGGTGGAACATCGCTTGCCTATCAAGTCGGAGTTCCACCCCTTTTAGCAATCACCCAGAAGAATGTCCAAGGAGGTAGAGTTGAAGGTGAAATAGGAGATTGAGAAACTTTTGAAGACCAAATTCATCATACCTACAATGCATGTGCAGGGATTAGCAAACATTGTCCCTGTGATGAAGAAGAATGGGAAACTTAGAATTTGTGTACACTTCAGGGATTTAAATGTTGCCACTCCTAAAGACATGTGTGTAATGCTTATTGCTGACATGTTAGTTGACTTTACTGCAAATAATGAGTTATTGTCCTTCATGGACGGTTTCTCTGGGTATAACCAAATCTTAATAGTTGTTGATGATATATCCAAGACTGCCTTCAAATGTCCTAGTTCCTTAGGAACTTTTGAATGGATGGTCATGCCCTTTGGTTTGAAGAATGTTGGTGCAACTTACTAAAGGACTATGAACGCCATCTTTCATAATATGTTAGGCCACCATATGGAGATTTATATCGATGACATTGTGGTTAAATCTAAGAAGGTCATCGAACATGTGAATCATTTAAGGAAAAGTTTTGAAATGATGAGACTCCATCAACTAAAACTCAATCCACTCAAATGTGCTTTTGGAGGTCAAGCCGGAAATTTTTTAGGGTTTTTGGTTCACCAAAGAGGAGTGGAAGTGAATAAAAAATAAAAAATTCAAGGCCATCATTTCATCCAAGGCGTCTCAAAATAAGAAAGAACTTCATAAGTTCTTGGTTCAGATGAACTATTTAAGGAGGTTCATATCTAATCTGGCAAGGAATGTAACACCCCAAATTATACCCTAACAGTTTTATAACATGTTTTGGGTATAATAAACGTAAAGGTATATTTATTCGGAATAAAATAAAGATAAAAACAAGAGAATATGCATAAGTTACACCACAAATAATAAAGAAGATTCGAGGCTATTGTAAAATATTATAAATTGATTTGCAAATATTATAAGAGTTGGAGGACCAAAGTAAAATAAAAGTGATAAGATCAATAAGGATAAGACCAAAAGAAATATCTTATTTTGGTCTTGAGAGTGGAGAGCAATACGTGACAAGAGAAGAGAGAAGAAAGGAAGAAGAAGAAGAAGAAGGAGAAGACCGCTGTGTACGGATACATGTCTTGGGTCAGGTAAGTTAATGTGTATGGAAATCAAGTTTTGGTCTAGAACGCTTAGATACATGGTTTGGAACCTTGTTATGTGATTGGCTTACAAACTCCTAAACTCATTTCGTGTAGGGTTGAGTTGAGGAGAGCTCTAAGGCTCCTAGATATGTGTTTTGAGAAGGGCCTAGTTGTAAGTTGAAACCAGAAAATTCCCTATTTTTGATCGTATGCAGTAGGGACCTTAGCACAGGTTTTTGGGTCATAAATACAGGAAATTCATAAGTGAGTCCTCCTAGTAAATTGTAGCCACATCAATGAACTTGATGTTAGGCTTTCGAATTTCGATTTGGAATCTCTGTAGACCGGGTTATGGTCCTTACCAGATTCAAAGCATTTAGATCCTGGCCTGGGTCAATTCTAAGCAATTCGTCAATTCAGCTGAACCTAGAACGAGTTTTTGAATCATAAATAAAGAAAATTTGGCAGTAAGTCCTTCTGTGAAATTGTAGCCACATCAATGAACTTGATGTTAGGCTTTTGAATTTCTCAATTCGGACTCCTATAGACCAAGTTATGGTCTTTTACTCAATACTAAAGGGTGAGTGGTCGCCCAACAGCTGGTCGCCAAAGCGTTGATCGCCAAACGCTGTCGTCAAACAGTGTCATCCAATGTTGGTTTTTCAAACAAAGGGTCGCCCAACCGTGGTCGCCCAACACTGTCGCCAATAAATGCGGGCCGCCCAACAAACGGCCGCCCAACAAAGGGTCGCCAAACAAAGGGTCGCCCAACGCTGGTCGCCCAATGCTGGTCGCTCTTAACAAAGGGTCGCCCAATGGCACGCCAAACGCTGATTTGGCCAAACAAAGGGTCGCCCAATGCTGGTCGCCCAACAAAGGTCGCCAACGCTGGTCGCCCAACAAAGGTCGCCAAATGCGTCACAAACAGAGCTCGCCACTCGCGCAGCCGGCCGGGCCAGTGTCAGCCTGCCAAGACTGATTGCGCATGACCTCCAATTTCGGAAGGTCATAACTTCTTCGTCTGAACTCCGATTCGAGTGTTCTTGGACTCTATGGAAAGCCCATTGAGTCAAGAATTCATCAATAGATAGCATGATAAGATTGGAACTCATATTAGTCCCGGAAAACATGAAAAACAGTAGCTCAGAGGTAACTATAGCGTCTATATTATGAATTCATAATAATCATAAGCATACAGGTAAGCATAGTTATTTATGCATACAATGAGACATGAAAATTCAGTTATGAATAAATGATTAGAATATATATCCCATATGAATACCGAATGACAATAATTATTCGGGAATATGAGATATATATTGAACATAAAATACATATTGATTGTCTGCTTAGAACCTGGTAGAGGGATAGATGGGCATGCCTATTAGGGAAAAAATAAGTCCGTTGAAGATACAAGTTCTGATATTCCTACTGCCAGCGTTTATGACATAGATCCCGTTTGGATCACTGGGTGGCCCCGGGAAGGGTCAAACACAAATGCCTCCGCCCTCATGGAATAGGTCACCGCCTCAGATAAAGGATGATACCTCTGCATATTATATCACAAACGCTTTCTCAGCTCCTCTACGGACTAATGCTTCGCTGATTATGCTTCGGTTCTCATGGACCACCTGCTTATACAAGGAATATAGCGCCTTCGGGCCTCTCATGGTCAGATCCACTCTAAGGTTTATGCGCATATGAAACATAAAAGAAATGACAGTATATGCAGCGAAAAGTAGAGAACACATGACATGATATGAGAAGCATAGCAATCGCTATGTGATGATAAGATACGCTACAAGAACAATAAGTAAAATACGTTGACATGAAAAGTATATGATGATAAGAAATGGAACTGGTTTACAAGCATATATGAGAAATGACAAGAATCAGAATCGTTATATGTGTTATATGCATTTGTATAGAAGTAAGTGACCTTAAAGGTCATCCATGTGTATTAATTCCCACTAAGCTGCAGTTTAGCACTGGGTTCAATCCGTAGGCACAAGTAAGAGGAGACCGCAGGGACCGTGCCATCCACATCAGCAGTCAAAGGCCACACAACAATAGGTGCCCACTGGAAGACCTTTAGGTCTATTTTGTATATGAAAGCTTGTAAACCAATGTAAATATTATAGATGTTGAACACTTCCATATATGGAGCTTGTATATATATTTTGTAATCCGCTGCTACAGAATATAATACAAGTTAATTGTTTAACATTATATGAATGAACTAGCTTAAAGTATATACGTGGGGAAAAAAAAAAAAGTGACCCTCACTTGACATCCTATGCAAGAGTCAAAGGTCATAGTTTAGGTGGTATCGAGCTCTAGTTTAGGCGGCTCGAATAGAGTATATATGATAGAAAAGTCGTGTAGTAATGTGTGGCCCGATGTGGATGTCCTCGTGTTTTAGTAGATGGATCGTCCCAAGAAGTCGAGAGTTTCAACCCAAGAGAACAAGGGTTATCGCCTTCTAAACTCGAAAGTAATGTACCTAATGAGCTCACGTAAGCCTTGCCGAGAATATCGCAAGACACATGGCTCCTCGGTTTTAGATAGATCGTACCCATCTCAGCTTCTAATAGACACAAAGAAGAAGACATGGAGCGTAGGAATTCCATGGCCGAGCATGGAAGAGTCGAGAAAGCTTCGACTCGCTAGAAAAGAAAGAGTATTAGAAGAGGTTAGATGTCCTCCGACGAGAGAATATGTGCAAATTCTCACTATTACAAAGTGAAAAGTATAAGGATTGCGGAAATTAAGGCTCAAAAGTCCAAGGATTCCAAATCCCCTGACATGGAAATTCTTTGTCCAAGAGTTCAAGGCAAAGTATGTTACCGAGATGTATAGGGATTCCAAGTGGAAACAGTTCCTGAATTTGAAGCAAAGGAACTTATCCGTGGCTGAATATGAGAAAGAATTTAGTCATTTTAGTAAGTATGCACCGAAATTGGTCCTCACCGAGGCATTTCGGTGCAGGCAATTTGAGGATGGACTGCATGATTCCATCAAGAGGTATTTGGCACCTATGACTTCTCTCCAAACAATGGATTTCTATCAGTTGGTACAAGCTGCAATGAAAGTAGAGAGACTAGAAATGAGCAGCAAAGAAAGATTTCAAAAGAAGAAGTTTTCTAGAGGAGCTTCGTCCTCCTCGGGAAAAAGAGCTAGAGAGTCTCCAGCTCAATCAGAATATAGTTCCGCTTCGAGGGGTAGAAGGCAAAGGTCCAATGTAACACGTAGTACAGGTAGAGGTGCTTCGCTAGATGCGGAGAAATTTCGAATGCCCTCATTGCCATAAAAGACATTCGGGAGTTTGCGTAGATATCGACAGGAGGGTGTTTTCGTGTGGAAGCTCGGTGCATTTGAAAGCACAGTGTCCCCGAGAGTTAGGGGATAATAGAAGCCAACAAGGAAGTGGCAGAGGAAGATCTGCGGCACCACTTCCGACTCGTGATCGTGGTAGGCCGTAGTAACCCATCTCAAGATAGAGGACGAGGAGGCATAGCTTCGAAATAGATCACCCCATGCCTACAGCACCCAAGACGAGCATATGCTATGAAGGCCTCGTGAGGATCGAATGCTCTCAAGAGTAGCGGCACATTTTCTTATATGATATAGAGATACACGATTCGATCCCTGATCTACTCATTCATATGTGTGCATGGGAGCATGTATTTGACAAAGTACCACAATGGAGAATTAAAGATACGACATTAATGTAACTAGTCCAATGGGGCACACATCGTTAGTGTGAATAACATATATAGAAATTGGTCCCATTGTTATACAAACAAAGAGTTTCTCACGATGATAACCTTACCATTCCGAGAGTTTGACTTGATTCTAGGAATGGATTCAAGTTGTCTAAGCAATCGAGCTATCGTGGATGTGAGATACTCGCTGTGATACTTGACTCCAAGAGAGGCCTGTTGATGTAGAAAAGATCCCAAGAGAGTAAAGGAATTTCCAGATGTATTCCCCGAAGAGTTACCAGTATTCCATTATGAGAAAGAGGTGGATTCTAGCCATAAATTAAACAGAACAGTCCCTATGTCAAGGGCACTGTGATGTGATGGTCTAACTGAGCCGAAAGAGTTAAAGAGTCAATTGCAAGAACTTTTAGATAAAGGATTTATCCGACCTGCCAGGTCCCCTCGGGGTGCACCTGCTTTATTTAGAAAAAGAAAGATGGCAATTTCACGGATGTGCATCGATTATCGCAGATCAATAAGGTGACAAAGTGAAAATAAGTACCACCGCCGAGAATTGGAAAGATCTTTTTGATCACTAAAGGAGCGGTGTCTTTTCAAGATAGACCCGCGATCGTGGTATTATCGCTGAGGGTAAAGGAAGGAGATGCCAGACTCCGTGATGAACCCGATATGGTCATTATGAGTTTTCGGGTCATGCCATTCGGGGTTGACTAATGCACCGGGCAAAGATTCGCGGATTTGATGAATGTGGTTTTCCCAATCTCTATGTGGATCAATTTGTCGGGTTTTTATTGATGACATCCTCGTGTATTCTAAGGATGCACGTGAACATGAACAAGACTCGAGAATAGTCTTAAAGACGTAAGAGAAAAAAAAAACAGGCGCTGCTTTCCAAGAAATGTGATTTTCGCAAAGAAAGTTTCCATTCCAGCCATATCAGGTTCGCGAGGGTATAAGAGTCGATCCCCGCTAAGATCAAGCTGCCGGTGGACTGGAAATCACCTCAAAATGTAACCAGGTGAGAAGTTTCGGTTTAGCAGGATATTATAGAAGATTTGTGAGGCTGGTCATAAATTCTTCTCCGGGCCACCAAGTTACTCAGAAAGGAATAAAGCTCGAGCGGACAAACAAATGTCACGGGCTAACAACGAAAGGAATGCTAGTCAAGCACCGCATCGACGCAGCCTACTTCAGAAAAGAGTATACCTTGCATGTTGATGCTTCTGCATCGGGTTTAGGATGCGTGTTAATGCAAGATGGGAAAGTAGTGGCTTGAAAGGCCCGCATACTTGAAGCCATGAACAAAATTATCCCACTCATGACTTAGAGTTAGCTGCGGTAGTGTTTGCTTTAAAAATATGAAGTGACACTACTTATACTTGGGGAAAATTGTAGAATTTATTAATGATCATAAGAGTCTCAAGTACTTACAACACGTAAAGAGTTAAATTTGAGACAAATGGGAGGTGGTTAGAGTTATTAAAGGATTATGATCGCATCATAGATTACCATCCCTAAAGGCTAATATAGTAGCTTCGATGCTTTGGGCTTCCAAAGACAATGGTAGCAATGTCACTACAAAGACAATGATCGAGACTGTGAGATGATGGAGCTGGGTGTTAGCCTTCAATTAGAAGCGCAACCCGTTTAAAGCAAATGATTATAGATGCTAAAAATGATGAAGAGTTAGCGTAAAATTTACGTGATGGTTAGAGATGGTGACAAGATCGAAGCCAGAGAAAGAAGCCGGAAGTTCAGGATTTTAATAGATTATGTGTGCCGATGATAAAGAGTTAAAGCAAAAGTTGCTATACGAGCTCATAAGGCATTTACCATGCATCCTGAGGGAATAAGATGTACCAGATTCTAAAACAGCTTTTATTGGTGGGAAAGGAATGAAAAGAGATGTGACTCGAATATGTGTCTAAGTGTTCGACGTGTCACAAAGTCAAAGTTTAACACCGCGCCAACAGTTTGTTAAATCCCTTCCACCTCGCCAATGGAAGTGGGATAACATTACCATGGATTTGTGTCGTTTTCCCTCACACAACAAAACATGACTCGTCTGGTGATTGTGATATTCACAAAGTCGGCCCATTTTATACCGGTCAGGATCGACTATTCTATGGACCGACTAGCTGAGTTATATGTGGATGAAATTGTGCAATTGCATGGTGTGCCGTTGTCTATTGTGTCGATAGAGATCCGCGATTTACATCAAGGTTCGAAGGGAATTACAAAATACCTTTAGGCACTAAGCTAAATTTTTAGCACGGTTTTCCATCCGCAACGTGATGGACAGAGAGATTACCCAAGTACTAAGATATGCTTCGAGTACAGGTCATGGAATTTTCTGGGAAGTCGGGATAGGTATATTCCATTGATGGAATTTGCCTATAACAATAGTTTTCTAATCAAGCATTGGTATGACACCATATGAAGCTTTAGTATGGTTTAAATGTAGAACTCCTGTGTTGGATGTAATTAATGAGCATAAACCGATAGGTCCATACAGTAAAAGATAATGTAAGAAAGTACAAGTTATTCGGCAGAGGTTAAAGGGCGGCTAGTGATAGACAAAAGTTGTATGCCAACCTAAAGAGGAGAGATATTGAATATAACGTGGGAGACAAAGTCTTTATAAAGGTATCACCATGGAGGAAAGTTTTAAGGTTTGGTCAAAAAGGCAAGTTGAGTCCAAGGTTCATAGGGCCATATGAGATTTTGGAACGTGATTGCCCCGGTGGGCTATCTGGACAGCACTCTCACGGAGTTGGCCAAATTACACAATGTGTTTTTATGTGTCGATGCTTCTGAGATACCGCTCAAGCGAGTCGCACATACTAATGCAAGAGATACAAGTACAAGAAGATTTAATATATGATGAGGAGCCAAAGACTATTCTGGCTCGAGAGGTGAAACACTGCAACAAACAAATACCATTAGTGAAAGTTCTCCGCAACACCACGGTAGAGAAGAAGCTACTGGGAGCCGTATAAACAGTGAGAGCACAAGATCCGCAACTCTTCGACCGTGCATGAATTTCGAGGACTTAAATTCTTTTAAGGGGGGGAGAGTTTGAGAACAGTCCCAAATTAGTACCCTACGCTTTTATAACATGCTGGGCATAATAAACGTAAAGGTATATTTATTCGGAATAAAATAAAGATAAAAACAAAAGTAGAATATGCATAAGTTAAATTACAAATAATAAAGAAGATTTGAGGCTATCAGAAAAATATTATAAATCGGATTCAAATATTATGTTAGAAATGGAGTAATCTAAAGTAAAATAAAAAGGGGATAAGATCAAATAAGGATAAGACCAAAAGAAATATCTTATTTTGGTCTTGGAGAAAGGGAGAGCAAATACGGACAAGAGAGAAGAGAGAAGAAAGGAAGAAGAAGAAGAAGAAGGAGAAGATCACAGGTACGGATACATGTCTTGGGTTGTGTAAGTTACGGGTGTATGGAAATCTAGTTTTGGTCTAGAACGTTTAGATACATGGTTTGGAACCCTTTGTTTTGTGTATGGTTTGGGTTTGGAAACTCCCAAACTCATTTCGTAGGTCAGCCGAGGAAAGTGCTCTAAGGCTCCTAGATATGTGTTTTGAGAAGGGTCTAGTTGCGGGTTGAAACCAGAAAATTCCCTATTTTTGATCGTATGCAGTAGCCGGATCTTAGCACGGGTTTTTGGGTCAGAAATACAGGAAATTCAGAAGTGAGTCCTTCTAGTAATTGTAGCCACATCAATGAACTTGATGTTAGGCTTTCGAATTTCTCGCTGATTTGGACCTCTGTAGACCAAGTTATGGTCCTTTACCGAGATCAGTCCATTTAGATCTGGTCAGTCGGGGCCTGCCAATCTGCAAACTAGCCGGGTTCTTAGAACGAGCTTTTGAATCATAAATAAAGAGAATTTGCAGTAAGTCCTTCTGTGAATTGTAGCTACATCAATGAACTTGATGTTAGGCTTTGAATTTCACCTGACTCTATAGACCAAGTTATGGTCTTTTTACTCCGAATAGTCAAAGGGGTGAGTGGTCGCCAAACAAGGCCGCTGCTGATCGCCAAATGAAAGGGTCGTCAAACAAAGGGTCGCCTAACAAAGGGTCAAGCCAAACAGTGGTCGCTCCAACTGTGGTCGTGCCCAACAGTGGTCGCCAACAAAGGGTCGCCCAACGCTGGTCGCCCAACAGTGGTCGCCCAACAAAGTGGGTCGCCAAACGCGGTCGCCCAACGCTGGTCGCCAACAAAGGGGTCGCCCAATGCTGGTCGCCAAACAAAGGGTCGCCCAACGCTGGTCGCCCATCAAAGGGTCGCCAAAACAAAGGGTCGCCCAACAGTGGTCGCCAATAGTGGTCGCCTAACAGTGCTCGCCAAACAGCGTTACAAATGTAGCTCACTACTTCAAGCAGTGTACTGGTTATCTCTGTGTCGCTCGTCAAGATCGACTGCTATGACCCTCCAACTTTGGAAGGTCATATCTCCTTCGTTTGAACTCCGATTTAAAAGCCTCGACTCTATGGAAAGCCCATTGAGTTAAGAATACATTCATATGCCTGAGGAAGATATTAGATGTCAGACCGAGGTGTTAAACTGAGCTCGTCACTTCAATGCAGCTCGTCAGTTCAGGTCAGCTCGTCAAGACTGACTAGGCATGACCTCCAATTTCAGAAGGTCATAACTTCTTCGACTGAACTCCGATTCGAGTGTTCTTGGACTCTATGGAAAGCCCATTGAGTCAAGAATTCATCAATAGATAGCATGATAAGATTGGAACTCATATTAGTCCCAGAAAACACATGAAAAAACAAAGAGGCTCGTGAGGTAACTATAGTTCATATTATGAATTCATAAATAACTCATAAGCATACAGGGTAAGCATAGTTATTTATGCATATAATGAGACATGAAAAATGCAAAGTTATGAGTAAATGATTGTATTTATATATCCCATATGAATACCGAATGACAATAATTATTCGGGAATATGAGATATATACTGAACATAAAATACATATTGATTGTCTGCTTAGAACCTGGTAGGGATAGGATTGGGCATGCTCTATTGGGGTGGAAAAAATAAGTCTCGCAAAGATACAAGTTCTGATATTCCGCCTCGTTGGGTCGTGACACATAGATCCCGTTTGGATCACTCTGGCCTCGAAAGGGTCACCACGCTCCGGCCCTCATGGAATAGGTCACTGCCTCTGCATGCTGATGATACCTTCGGTATATTATATCACGCTTCGTCTCTCATGGACCACTGCTTCACATAAAGGATTATAGCGCCTTTCAGCTTCTCATGGACCACCGTTTACACAAGAATATAGCGCCGGGTCTCTCATGGTTTCCTCAGATCCACTTCTAAGGTTTATGCGCATACGGTGAAACATAAAAGAAATGATGTATATGCAAGCGCAAAAAGTAGAGAATGACATGATATGAGAAGCATAGCACTGCTATGTGATGATAGTATACAGTTACAAGAACAATAAGTAAAATACAAGTTGACATGAAAAGTATATGGATGATGATAAGAAATGGAACTGGTTATGATAAGCATATATATGAGAAATGATAAGAATCTGTAACTGTTATATGTGTTATATGCATTTGTATAGAAGTGGGGTGACCTTAGTAAAGGTCATCCATGTGTACACTCCCACTAAGCGCAGTTTAGCACGGTGTTCAATCCGTAGGTACGTAATAGGAGACCAGAGGACCAGCCATCCACATCAGCAAATAAAGGCCACACAAAGAATAGGGAAGCTCACTGAAGACCTTTTAGTCTATTTTGTATATGAAAGCTTGTAAACCAATGTAAATATTATAGATGTTGAACACTTCCATATATGGAGTCAGATATATATTTTGTAACCACGCTACAAATAATATAATACAAGTTAATTGTTTAACATTATATGAATGAACTAGCTTAAAGTATATACGTGGGGAAAAAAAAAAAGAGTGATCCTTACTTGACATCCTATGCCGAGTTGGGGCGTCACAGGGAAGACTAAGGTATTCTCTAACCTAATCAAGCTGAAAGAAGTGGAAGAGTTTAAATGGGATGAACAACACCAGACAACTTTTGATGAAATCAAAGGCTACCTTTCTAAGCCCCCATTTTTAATACCACCTCTAAGGGGTCGGCCACTCAAACTCTATCTATCAACTAAAAAAGAGTCTATAGGATGCCTTCAAGCACAAAATAATGTTAAAGGCCACAAACAGGCTATTTACTATTTGAGTAGGGTCCTAAATTCAGTAGAAACAAGGTATACACCCATTGAGAAGTTGTGTTTGGCCTATACTTTGCATGTACGAAATTGAGACATTACTTGATCAAGTCTCAACTATATGTGGTCTCCCAAACCAACTTGATCAAATACATGCTAAGTCCACCCTTAATCACTAGTCGAATAGGGAAATGGTCCCTTGCTTTGTCAAAGTTCACCTTAGTCTATTTTCCACATAAATTCGTCAAGGGGCAAGCTTTAGCTAACTTTCTGGCTAATCATCCTTCATTAGAAATCAAACCATAAAAGAATATGGAATTAGGGATATATGAAGTAGAAAAGGATGTGGGTTCTTAAGTTTAATGGCTCTAGCACGGAGAATTCCGTTGGAGGTGGGATAGTAATCATCCCACCAAAAGGGATAAAGACTACCATATTTTTCAACTTAGCCTTCAAGGGCACCAACAATCAAGCCGAACATGAGGCTTTAGTGATCTATTTGGAGATCTTGTTGAAATTTGGAGCACAAGAGGTACATATCATCAGGGACTCCCAATTAGTGATTCAGCAGCTAATAGGGGAATATAAATGCAACAGCTTATTGCTAGCTCCTTATTACACTACTTCCACTCAATTGTTATATTTTTTTCCCACTTCGTGGATTTTGAATACGTGCCTAGGGAATCTAATTGGGAAGCGGATGAGCTAGCACAAGTAGCCTCATGTGTGAAGATGAGCGAAGAATTGACTCATGCTTCACGTGATAGGAAAGCAATAATCACCCTCACTGCGAAAGAGGAATCATATTAGAAGTCGTCAATATAGATGCAAATGTTACAGGAGACTAGAGAATTAAGATCAGAGAGTATTTAGAAGAACCTAACAGACAGGTCCCTATAAGGTGAAAGCTCAATCACAGAACTTCGTCCTACTGGAAGGAGAATTGTAAAGAAAGGGACCTAGTGGGTTACTGCTCAAATGGATATCCTTCCCAAACAACATGGAAGCGATGAAGCAAGTTTAGGAAGGGGTCTTTAGAGCCCATCAAGTCGGGATAAAAATGTGATTGCTGATTAGAAGGCATGGCTATTTTTTGCCAACCATCCTAAGTGACTGCATCAATTACTCCAAGGGCTGCCAATAGTGTCAAAAGTATGGCAGCATACAGAGGATACTTGTTATAAAACTCCACTCAATTGTGAAACCATGGTCTTTTAAAGGATGGGCCATAGACTTAATTAGGAAAATCTACCCAGCTTCATCAAAGGGACACAACTTCGTCTTAATTGCTACAAACTATTTCACTAAATGGGTGGAGGTAGTACCCATGAAGAAGGTAGAGCAGAAGGATGTGATCCAATTCATCAAGGAACATGTCATTCATAGATTTGGAATTCCTCAGTCCATTACAATCGACCGAGGCACCATATTCACTAGGGATGAGATGACTTATTTTTCCAAGGACTATGACATTCAACTCATCATATCCACTACCTTTTATACCCAAGCAAATGTGCAGGTAGAAGCATCTAATAAGGTGTTGATAAGCATCCTGGAGAAGATGCTGGAGGATAATCCTAAAGATTAGCACATAATTTTATCTGAGACCTTATGGGCTTATAGAACTTCTAAAAGAGGTTCTACAAGGGTAAGTCCTTACTCTTTAACCTATGGGCAGGATGCAATGCTTTCAATGGAGGTGGTAGTTCCTTTTATAAGGATATCCAAGCATATTGGCCTTAATCCTCAAGAATACAATGAGTCCATGATGATGGAACTTGAGGCATTGGATGGGAAGAGATTACAAGCACTCCACCAAATCATGATCCAAAAAAAAAAGGTGGATCAAGCCTACAATAAGCTGGTTAGAAGAAAGAGTTTTGAAGAAGAGGAGCTTGTAACACCCCGAATTAGACCCTAGTAGTTTATGACATGTTTAGAGTATAATACAAGTAAATTTTGCATTTTTCGGAAATTTGAGTACTAAGGGTAAATTGGTAATTTGCCAATTAAGGACCCAAGTGACATAAGATGAAAAGATTATATGTTAAAGTGGAAATATGACAAGTTGATTTTCAAATAGAATGAAATGGAAGGACTAATAAGCAAAAGGAAAAAATGGAGGTCAAATGCCTTAAAGCCAAACATGGCCATATAGTAGAGAAAGGAGGTTAGGGCTTACGATTTTGAGAGGAGAATAAGCCATTTTTGGGTTTCCAAATTATACAAGCAAAAAGAAGGAAAAGAAGAAGAGAAGAAATCCATGTTTGGAACACTCATATTTGTTAGTTGGAACTTTGGTATGGAACCTATATGCACGGAAACTTGTTTAGGTTTGTGTATGGATTTGTTGGTTAGGAAACCCTCCTAACTCTCTCTTTGCCTATGTTTGGGTTTGAAGAACCCTATCTCTGTATAAAAGTGATTTTTGTTGGTTTTAGTTCAGTTTTTTGGTTGGTTTTGGGTTTTTGTTGAGAATTTTGGGTGAAAAAGAGGTAAACCTGTAGAAATCGCAAGTGAGTACCGGTACTCAAAGTTGTTTTTAGTCTAGAGGATATTGAGTACCGGTACTGAAAGTTGAGTACCGGTACTCAAAGCTGTTTTTGGTCCAAAGGATATTGAGTACTGGTACTGAAAGTTGAGTACCTGTACTCAAAGTTGTTTTTAGTCCAAAGGATATTGAGTCTTGGCACTGAAAATTGAGTACCGGTAATCAAAGTGGTTTAAGTCCAGATGATGTTAAGTACCGGTACTCAAAGTGGTTTAAGGTCCAGAGGATGTTAAGTACTGGTACTAAAAGTTGAGTACCAGTACTCAAAGTTGTTTAAGGTTCGAGTACCGATCCTACAACCCTGTTTTGTTCTATTCTTCTATTAATTCCAAATGAAAGGATCAGTACATGTATAAAAGTCATAGGAAAAATGCTTTGTACCTCGCTTCGCCTTGGCGATCTTGTCTTTAGGCAAACATTGTTTCATATCCTTATTTTCTAATGTGAGTAAAAACAAAATAACAAGCTCTGAAACACATAAAATTGTATGCCTGTAGAAGATCGAATAGTGAATGAATAGGCACGTCTGTTTAGTGCAACGACACTCCTGCTTTGTGCTACGACACCTTTGTTATGTGGGCAAGCACATCTCTTTCAATGCTTCGACACTCCTGCTAGTGCTACGACACTTATGTTACGCGGCAAAGACGCTCTCGATCTATAACACTCCTACTAGCGCGACGACACTGGCATGTGGGTAAGCACGTATTGTGCTTCTAAGACTCTATTCAAGACTGCATAAGATCTTCGTACCTATCGCGCTACGTCCCTCCATTCATTGTTAATGGCCCATAATACAGCAAATATTTATGCTATGCAGAATACGAACAATAAGAAAACATAAGTAATCGGGGCTCTACTATGTTGTATGATTGTACCTACTGTACCTGGTACAAGACTTCACTGAACTCTTACGGGCGATATGAAAACCTGTTAAAAGAATTATGCTATATGAAAACTCTGTGATAAGAATTAGGTTATACGTAAACTCTAACATATGCATTATGTTATATGTATCATGTGATTGTGGACCACTTCAAGTGGTCATATCTGTTATCTGTTTCCCACTAAGTTGTAAGATTAGCACGAGTGTTTCATCCATGTAGGTACTGAAGAGGACATCCGAGGTATTCCGCATTCGCCAAGGCCAACACAGCAATAGGAGTCCACTTGTGTAGGTTTTGCTTTTTGGATTCGGAATGTAAATGTAAAAGTTCTTGTAATAGTGAGGTTTGTGTAAGTATAAGTAAATGGGACTCAGGCATGTATGTACAGGACATTTAAACACCACTTGATGGTAGTACTAGAAGTTTTATTTCCTTATGGATTTATATATGAAATGGGCCCAATTGCTGTCGTGAGTTAGTTAAAGAGTCCCAATTCCGTGACATGCCCCCCTTTCTTCGCCCTGCAAGGGTAGGGGCGTGATGTGAGCTCATTTGGAAGGCAAGGTCGCCACCGGTTCTAAAGACGTAGAATTCGGGGAAATGGTCTCCTAGCTAAGAGGGACCATTCAAGGTTCACCAAATACTACTCGGAAATGCCTATTGTCTATCAAGCCTTGAAAGGGGGCCATACAAAAGATTCATCAAAAAATACTTTCCCACAATGTGGGAAATGTTGAACACTGCCAAGAAAAACTAAGGTAGAGAATGAGGGAATAAAAAGAAAAATAGGTCCCACTGACCATTTTTGGATTGGGGAAACTATTCCTAGAAGTTACTTTGAGTGATAAAGTATGTTGTTTTGGCCACTGACTACTCAAACCTTTTGTATTTCTCAATGTCATACTTTTTATACCCTCAATGTTTTATGAATAAATAAAGTAGGTCTTCTGACCTCTTTAAAATTGGTGAAAAAATGTATCAGCTTATGGGTTGAAAGGTTAAAGTAGGCTTTATGATCTCTATTGATCATAAATAAAGGTTTTTCCCCAAGAATGGGCTTGTTGTGTCATCAATTCTCCAAAAGTAGGTTCCATGACCACTTTAGGACTGGAGAAATATGGGATGACCTAGTGATAAAGTGGCTTCTTGGCTATTGCATCACATAAAGACACCTATTTCCAAGGGTGTTCTTGTTGCCTCTTCGGATTTCTAAAAATCTCATAAGTAGGTCCTAAGACTATTCGGATGTTGGAGAAATAGGTACAAATAGACTGGTTGGATAGACTTCTTGTCAATGGTTTCCTCACATTCATGCTTTTCTCAAGAAAGTCTACCTTATACCATCAATTCCCTAAAGTTGGTCCCTTGACCACTGTAGGTATGAGACTCCAAGATATGATTTGAGGCAGTAAAATTGGTCTTTGCCACTTCCCCTCAAAAACACAAACTTCTTCAAGATTCCCTACTAATTTCCCAAGGAAGACTTCTTGACTACATCAAGATTGGGGAAATAGGGGCAAAAATATCCGAGTGAATAAGGCAAGCCCCTAGGCCATTAGGTACACATATTTCCCCAAACAGAGTACCTAGACAAGGTCATGATTATGTTGAATTGGAGTAAAGAAAAGTTGGCTTTGTAGCCACTGCACATTCAAATGCAAGATTTCTCTAAGGAATTGAACATGTTACATCATAAAATTGTACCAATTGATAGGTAAACCTTATAACTACTGTGAAGTTGGAAAATTAGTACAGGTGTCCTAGTTGGATGAACACGGTAGGCTTTTAGCTAATGGGGTCTTAAGTGCATATAGTTTCCAAGGATTATACAATATGCATAAAGGACAAATTAGGTTCCATAGCTATTCTAAGCTTGGAAGGGGATCTAAAAGCTAAATGTAGTCAGGTAAAGTAGGCATTTGGCCACAGTTCAGGAAAAAGGTTTTGGTTTTGATCAAGCCCGTCTCAATCACAATAAATAAATAAAGTAGGCCTTATGGCCACCAAACATAGGGAATATAATATCCTCAAAAATGTACATGTCCCAACAGCAACAATCATTCAAGAAATATTGAAAGTAAATTTTCAACAAATATCCAAAGGTAGGCCTAGTGCCACCTTAGTCTACTAATTCATCCATATGCAAGAAGTGCACTTGTGCAAATGTTCGTCAAGCACACACATCCAGAGGTAGACCTAGTGTCACCTTGGTCCGCTAATGCAATGTCATGATTGTGGTGCATGTGTGTAAGTGTTCAGTGATAACACATATTCAAAGGTAGGCCTAGTGCCACCTTGGTCCACTAGTTCATACACATATAATAGTGCATCTGTGCAAATGTTAGTGAGTTCCCAACATGCCAATCAAAGAAGGTTGGTCAGTTGCCACCTAATTAAGAAAAATGTAAGATGTTGAAGATTATTTAGCTTACCTAAAAGTATATTAGCAATGTGACACCCCTAACTCGGCACACGGTGTCAAGCGAGGGTGTCATTTTTTTTTCCTGTTTACTATAAACTTATAAACTTTAAGTTTGTTCATTCATATAATGTTAAACATTTAACTTGTATCATATTCTGTAGCAGAGCGTACAGATTACAAAATATATACAAGCTCCATATACGGAAGTGTTCAATATTTATTAATATTTACATTGTTTACAAAATAAACAAAATTACATATACAAAATAGACCAAAAGGTCTTCCAGTGGGCACCTAGTGATGCGTGGTCTTTGACTGCTGATGTGGATTGTCCTATCCTCTGATTTCCTCTTCTGTACCTACACAGATGAAAACATCCGTGCTAAACTTTACGCTTAGTGCGAATAAATACGTATGGACGACCCGTAGCACGGATCATCACACTTCTATACACATGCATATACTTATGGCAAATAGAACATTTACATATATTTCTCATATCTACTTTTTCATAACATGTTTCATTCTTATCATATTTCATATATTTTTCATGTCATCTTTCACTTTACTTCTTATTCTTATAACTGTAAACTATCATCGCATAGCAGTGTTATGCTTCTCATATCATATCATATGTTTTACATATACTTATCATTTTCTTTTATGTTTCATGCCTGCAAAAACCTTAGAAGCGGATACGGGAAATAACTGTATGTACCCGAAGGTACTATCACTGTACGAGACAGTGATCTCTATCTGTATGTACCCGAAGGTACTATCACTGTACGAGACAATGATCTCTATCTGTATAACCCAAACGGGGCTGCTATGATGATCCAAACGGCATCTATGTCATCGACCCAAACGAGGCCTCAATATCTGTAAACTGTATGTTGCAACAACTATATCCCTATAGGCATGCCTATCTATCCAACTACCCGGTCTTAAGCAAACAATCATTTTTATTATGTTTTCTTAACAATATTTCAGGTATTAGAAAAAGATATCTCATATACATGAATACCTACTGATATCATGTATACTTATGAGATTTTCATTTTCAAATAATCTCTTATAAACATTTAACTGTACTTTTTCATATAACACAATTATATATGTATTATCTTTAACTTTCATAACACATGTTATCATTATCATATTACTATGATGCATTATTTAATATAACAATACATTTATATAACCTTTATACAATTTTAGTTTATATAACCAATTCTGCCTGAACAGTTCTAGGCAGCTCCTAAGTCCATTTTTGACTACAATTTTGACCCTACTTTCTTCATGAAAGTTATTCTCCGCGATGTCTAGTTTGTACAGAAATTTGAATCACCTCATTTGGACCAGTATAACTCAAGTTATGATTTAAACAAACGGAATTACTCCAGTTCATTAGACTATTTTGAGACAGATTTCAGGGATCGAATTAGTCTCTTACTTTGACGAATTTTCCAGGTCCAATGGGGTCCAAATTTGGATATACTCATTTCAGGAATACTTGTTCTCCTAGAAGTCTAGTTTACCCAGAAATTTGAATGAGTGAAACTCAACTTATCGCCTAAATACCAAAATTGTATCAGAATTGACCCAAAAATAGAGCATCACTTTGACGAATTTTCTAGGTCCCATGGAGTCCAAATTTGGATATACTTATTTCAGGAATATTTGTTCTCCTAGAAGTCTAGTTTATCCTTATATTTGAATCACTCAATTTGGATGAGTGATTGCCAAGTTATGGCTGAAACAAAAACATGAGTTAAAAAAAACGAACAGCATCTCCCCTAAAACCCAACATTTTCTCTATACAAATCTTTCCTCTATTGAGGACCACAACCAAACCAACAAGGATTCTACACAAACAAAGAGGTATTCCAAACCTCCAAACAAGTATCCATAAAAAAAAATCCATACAAACAAGTCCATACAAATCTCATACAAGTTCCATACTATAATCCATAGAAAACCATCCAAATCCATACCTTTGATCTCTTGTCTCCTTCCTTCTTCCTTCTTTTCTTCTCTTCTTCATCTTCTTCCTCTCCTTCTCTTCTCTTCTCCCTATCCTACCCGTAGGAGCTCTCCTTCATATACCAAAAATGAGATATTTTGATTCTAAAATAAGGCCATGTTTGGCCTTTTACATTTTTGCCTTCTTTTCCATTTTTTCATTTAAGTCCTTCATCTTCCATCTAATTGCAATCTTTACTTGTCTTATTTTTCACTTTAGCATATATTCTTATTAAATTATGACCCTTGGGTACCCTTGTCTTTTGTAGAAATTCAGGATTTTGCTTATTTTATTTTTAGTTTTATTTTATTCCGGAAAAATATACATTTACTTTTATTATACCCAAAACATGTTATAAAACTGTCATGGTATAATTTGGGGTGTTACAAGCAAGATACAAAAGGGACGAGCTAGTATGGGCAATGTCAAATGTCTAAGGCCATGTCAAAACCAATAACCATGTCTGAAGTGGTGAGGGATCAGATCTTAGAAAAATCAAAAGATCTCAAAGTCCTAGAACCCTAAGCACTCTTGGCGTGAAGCATCAATCTACTGCAATTGAGAGGTCAGATTAGCATCATTTCCCCTCATAAAGGATAGAAAATCACCTAAGAAAATAGTCTTTTGTTGGTGCTTTAGGCCTTGAGCATGAAGAACCTCACCTTGTCCCGCATCAGAGAAGACAACTTGGCTTTTTCCCTCTCAATTTCTTCAGCCAACAATCTAATTCGCTCTTCCCGGGCATGATACTTAGCTTTTACTGCCTCTAATCTCTGGATGCTCTGGTCAATAGATAGCTTGGATTGCTCATACTTAGACTTTTTCCCCCTCAACTCCTCCAACTCATATATCATTTGAGTATCTTCTCACTACGCTCGTAGAAGAAAATACCTCAGAGCACGATGAGTAACCCTAGAAATGAGTGCCCAAATTTCGTGCTCAAGAGAAACCGATTGTTGCACTACCATAGCCGCATGAAAAGCATTTTTTAGACTGTGGATAAGGAGAGAAGGTCCAAGCTTAGCAAATGGATAATAGTGGAGCGGGCAATAGCTACATCCGATTAGGTAAAAGGTCTGGATGGCCGCTCAACATGAGGAGTGGCTTAGCCTAGAAAGGAGAGATCCAATGAAGGAACTACTCTTACCTCAAGATGCAAGGTAGACCAAGGAGAGACTTGAGAAAGACAAAGGTAAGGAACCTAAAAGTTAATAAAAAGAAATACAAAGATAAGGAACCTAAAAGTTGATAAAAGGGAAGAAAATGAAAGGTAAAGTGTTCACCAGAGCAATTGAAGGTAAAATGGCCAAAGGAGTTTGCCCAATGGTGCCCTGACCAATTGAAAATGGTCCTCTTTAGATTTTGGAAGGTCATTGGAGGAATGACCTCCCTCGGATGCTACTGAACTGTCTTACTTTTGGGATTCATCCTCAGTAAAGTTTATCTTTTCCCTTTTCACTGATCCCTCATTCTCGGCTTCTTCAATCTCTTTAGGATCATCTTGTGTGTTAGAAAATTCAAGATTATGAGTTATCCTGTGAGATCTCCACTTGGGTTCAAAGTAGGTATTCTTCACTACAACCTATTTAGATTTCTTGGGCTTAGCAGCATGAGGCTTAGACTACCCAACCCCTTTCTTCAATTTCACAATGGGTCTGTTAGAGGAGGAAGTGAAGCCTACACACGGAAGAAAAAATTAGAACTCGAGATGAAAGTCAAAGAACTAAATGCAAGAAACAATGAACATAAATCCATATACCTGATGAAGAAGGGCATGAACTGATAAGCTCATCAAATATGACGAGCCACCAAGCTGAGAAGGACTCCACATTTGACAGCATAATAGTCTTGAGGCCACAAGTAGGAGTCTGGTAAGATTTGGTCAGTTGCTCTACTAAGGCTACAGTAGGTGATCCTGAGGGTAAGGAAGGGAATGAGGGGATAAACTGGGTAAATCTAAACTGGCAGGCCCATAAGCAAGGCAAGTAGGGTAGGAAAACTAGAGAAGAAGAAGACAAATGAGGGGAAAAAGCATAGCAACCCCCCAGAAGCCAAGTAGGGATATCGGAAAGTCACTAACGGTAGGGATACATTAGGCCTTGGCTTTACCAGACAATCAGCAGCAAGCCAAGTAGGCTTCATCCTTTTCGCACTACTTTTCAAGAGCTGGGCCACGACATCACATTAGAGAGGTAGTCTGACCTCTCGCCGATGAAAGTTACTGCATCCTCATTCGGTGTTCTCGTCACTCTTTCATTCCCATAATCCACCATCACTCTGGGTGTCGGACCCAATCCATCCCCAAATCACATCAAACTCCTTAAAGGCGATGGTTCGAACAAATCCCCAAGAAACTCATACTCGTATTCGAACGGGCCATCTCTATACACCTGGATTCACACAATCTATGCCTGAGGCGTTAGTCACCAAGATGTCATACTTGGCCCACCCCCAGAATTTTTCACACTCAGTATGTCAGTACAACATAGAGTGGGTCAGACCCTAGGTCAATCACCGGATGTACAAGAGAGTATCAAAGATTTGAAATTACAACCTATCACATCTTGAAAGGCCAGATTCTCCCATCGGTTTATCAGATATGCTCTAGCCGGCTAATCGACTCCATCTTTCCTACCCAAGGTCTGTGTCCTTTGTCTCGAAACACTCGGTGATGCAACACTCTTGTTTCCTTTCTCTGTACATCATGCTATACCCCGCCCTGGGTGTTGTAAATGAACGAGCTTCAACAATCTCTCAGCTATGCTCTTGGATCCACAAATCAAACAAGCGCCTGTAGTCTCCAACATTCTCTCCTTTATGATTTTTCCCACAATGGGAGCAATGAGGGAGTAATCGTTCCTAGAAGCACCTCTTGGTGCACTCGCAATTGACGGTGTCGGTAGAATATTATTCCTACCGTAGTCGGAATAGAGTCGCTCGGAACCCCGCGTGGGTCCCCTCGAATCTCTTCCTTGCCGTTGTTGTAGAACTAGACCGGCCGGGATTTTTTCCTTCCCTCGTCTTTTATCTTCTTTTCCTCTTTCTTTACTCTTTCACATTCAATGCACATGTCACAATTCTGTAGTAACCATCATGGCAAAATCTCGTGACATGGGCCCGAATATGGTCACAAGGCCGCCTCTTTCAAACCTACGACACTTTTTCTTCTCACTACAAGTATCTCAGAGTATACTTTACTCAACCGTATGAATTCTCTTTGATATTCTATGACACTCATTTGTCTTTGTCTCAGATTATGAAACTCTCTTCTCATGTTAGCCAAATAGATGCAACCCACATAATGCTTCTTGAATTCATCCAAGAAGAACTTCCATGTGGCGATTCTCTCCGGTGGTGCGTAACCCGATCACGTAAACCCGTCTCACCACTGCCTAACTCGCAGTAGAGCAGCCAGACATTCCAAACCTCTATCTCAATGATTTGCACCAGCATTCTCGCCTTCTCATCCGAGCCAAATCTCCGCCATAGAGGGCTCATCCTTCTTCCGTCCCGTAAATCTACCGATCGGTACCCTGCCATCCTCTCAATATTGTTTGAGGGCAACCGCGAGTTGGTTAAAGTCGCCTTGTAACACCTAAGCCACCGCTTCGGAGGATATTGCACCCCCCCAGCAGGTTTCTCGTCTATTCATTGCGGCATGACGCTGCCCACCTTCCACACTAGCAGGACTGTCTTGATGATTCCCTTGGTCATCCTCAACCCTAAAGGGATTTGTATCCATGTTTCACCTATTAAGACCAGTAAGATCCCCGCATCAGAGCCACGTCATCCTTTATATGCAAATGCAATGCATGTATAAACAATTTCAAAATCATTCACAAAAATTTTCTAAATCATTTTGTAGAACCGCCTAAACCTAGGTTCTGATACCAAAATAAAATATAGCGCCCCTTTCCTGGCCCGACCCGTTTGGCGGGTCCGAACCGAGTCCAAGTTGCTCTAATGTCACTCAATCACCTTATCAAACACGCGTAGCTGCCATACACTTCGCCTGGCATAAAATCCTTTCAAATATAATGAGCTGCTTGAAGAGGTAAGCCCATTTCATTTCATTCATGCAAAAGTACAATTACTATAAAGGCATATCAAGCCTTTTCAAATGATTTACAAAATAGATATTCAAAGTTGAAATTGTTTTTACAAAATATCAAAGTTCAAAAAGAAACATGACATGAATGCACAAGTCGGAGGATACTCCGCAATTCCTTCTTTATGACTCGACACTCCTCGATCTGGGTCCGTCGACTACTATCTATCACTTGACTCGCGCATCGTAAATACGCCAAGCATTTTCATGCTTAGTGGTTCTTATACAAATTCATTCTTCGCCAGTTTAATTCAAATTTCGCACTTAACAATTCAAAACTTTCAAACCTTTTTGGATAATCAATGTCAATACAATACATATACTTGTTTTATATACAATCATTTATAGTTCATCGATCATCCCAAATATACACTTTCATATTCAATAAATCATGCATTTCACAATGCTCTTTTCATTTCAACTAGCAAACATGCTTTTCTCGACCTAACATTTCACAATCTCAAATAATTCAATTCTCGCTTCACAAATTCACCCGCTCTCTACAATTCAATCTCGCCTACCCTTAATAAATTTAACCTATGTTTTCGATATACAGGATAACGGAATCACCGGCACGGTCCCGATGGGTTGCAGGTCGGTATAAAAATAGTCACGCACGTCCCGCTTGGGCCGCTGACTGGGTTATTAAAAACAATTAGTGAACACTACCAATACGGGTCCCACTGGCCGCCGATCGAGGACACACATCAATACAATCGCTCGTAGTACCGCTTATTTCAATTCTATCGTATACCAATCTATCCTAATGCGAAATAAACGGTTAATATTCTATTAAGGGCGTTCAAATCCTTTTATAGCAAAATAGTACAATACGCATATTTGTATAAACAGTTCATTTTCAATAATCATGCATCGTCATATGCAAAACATTTCCTCTGCGCCAATCACTTTTCTCAAATCAATTAAATCAATTCATTGCGCCTTCTTATGCATTTAGAACAAATAGTTCAAATCTTGAACAGAATAGGAGGAAGATAGAACAAACCAAAAATCGTCGCTTGATTCCACCTTCTCGAATCTCAACTTCAATGTGGGCTTTCCTCCTCATCAGCCCCTATTCAAATACAATGACAATCACATATTAGTAGGTTATTTTAGGAGTTTTTTATCAGGGTTTATGTCAACCCGATACCCCTTCACTTGCAAAATTTTCTAGGGACACATGAGTCATATTTTTCTCATGCTTCCTTCAAGAAAATTATAGCACTATGAGTCCATTTTTAGTAGGAATTGGAATCATCTCATTTGGATCACCCAAACTCAAGTTACAACATTTAATGCTAAACCTGGTCAAGATGCTCCAAATTTCACTGGTTACCTACTGTTATTCCCAATTTCAGAGGTCTTAAATCCATAATTTGATAATGGTTCCTTCTACTCATTTTAAGCTATGGTTCTAAGGTTTCTTCTCCAACTAGAATCATCCAATTTGGATCACCAAAACTCAAGTTATTGCATTTTACATCTAGACTACTCCAATTGCAAAGCAGAATTAGACTGTTCTTACACATAGCTCCACTTTGACAAATTTATGGGAACTTTGGGTTTACAATTTGCATACACTTTCTTCAATTAAATTATTCCCATAGAAGTCTATTTTACTCATAATTTTGAATCACTCAATTTGGATGAGTAAAACTCAACTTATGGCCAAAACACTATAACAATACCCAAAAAAAAAAAAAAAAAATTAAAGATAACCTGTGAGCTACCCGAGCTCACCTTTGCCGGTATTGGGGAGCCTTAGAGCTAATTTGCTCCTATTTACTTCCCATACATTCAGAGACTTCCCATCTCTTATGGTTCTTTACTAATTAGAACTACTACTTCATTTGGATTATTATACTTAATCTATAGCCAAAACAAAGAACAGGGGCTTTACAAAATTTTGATAAGATTTCCTTCAAAACTCAATATTTTCCCTTTTACAAACACTACACAAAACCAATCCAAACCAATCCCAACTAACAATACAAAAACAAACCTCAACACAATCCCAAAACTCATTTACAACCAAAACAAAAACTTTTTTATCCACATTTGGGGTTTTCACCAACTCAAACACAAGAACAAAGCCTTTGGGTTTATTTCTACCTCAAATCTCCACCCAATGCTGCTTGTGCTTTGATTTTCACAGAAGAATTCACAAATCTCCCCATTCAAAAACCCTAGCTCTCTCCCTCTTTCTCAAAAACCGGATTGCTCAAATGAGCTCCCCTTAGACCACTTTTGGTCTTAAAACACTCATTCTCTCTTAAGGCCATGTTTGGCCTGAAAATGCATTCTATTGGACTTAAGTTCTCATAAATGCTAGCTTTCGTCTCTATATTTTCTCTATTTTCATTTAAATTCTCCATATTCACTCTTAGGACCTTTATTCTTTATCACAAATAACCCTTAGGGTCCTCATTTTACAAATTTCCAAATTCCGTCTTTACACTTGGGTAAATTTTTCGTATCTAATCAATTTCATTTGGAAGATATAATATCAGATTCGCTCTAGGCATATAATCATTTATTCAATATTCATTTAACAATTCCCTGAAAATACCCAAGTTGGCTCAATTTATACCCGAATATATACATTGTACTATAAAAAATATTCTAGAATATTTGGGCGCATAAATAGCCACATCTCCAACCGCATGAGCATCCCAACCCAACAAGGGAGGGAAAATTCAAAGGCACTGTAACACAGGGAAAATAGCATCGCAAATCAAGGGTAAAAGAGAAAAATGAACACGGGTGGGGAAGTAGTAAAGGAAACGCCCTAACCTCGAGGAAGATTGCCCAGCCATGTCAATAAATGGAGTAGAACCTGCATAGGGAGAAGCAAGAAGAAATCAAACATATTGAATGCTAAAAGAGATTGACAAGATAAGCTATTTTTTATGGAAGATTTTCAAAATTTTCAAATGGCAGCTACTACCGTGATAACCTCGAAGTCTTGCAATCTTTTGCTAGGAAGGTATATGAGATAATCTCTTAAGAATATTAGGTAAACATGACTCAACCTAGGTTCCCCAAGGCAAGGTCGTAAAGTCCATCAAATAGTTAGGTTGAGAAGTTACCTTTGTGATGCCTTCGTTGGTAGACGAGGTGAAAAGATCTAGTATAGGAAAAGAGACTGAGATCTGCACACAAAGGAGAAAAATCTTCTATAAGAACCAGGCTCTTCCTTTAATTTTAAAGACTTTTTTTTGTAAAGAATAGGTGATTCAAAGTTCTAAAACCGAAAAAATATCCTTTGTTGATTTCTAAAGACTTTTTCACTGAAGAATGAAGGATTTTGAAGTTAAAAACCGAGAAGAGCGTCGTTGGATAGGATTTTTGAGAGTATCAAGAACACTTCCGAAGAAACTCCTCGATAAAAGATTGATTAAGTCCAGAAAGAGTTCAAACACTCAAGCTGGTGCCAAAAGAGAAATTGAACAATCAATACTGAAAGTTGCTTACTAAGAGCAAAAATTCACAAAGTTCTTCAAGGCATCAGGACAGACTAAAATCGTCACCCAAGGAATCGTATTTGAGCAAAACATAATCCATCCACAAGCAATCAACAACGGAAAATCAAAATCAAAACAAAACTCACCAACACAAGAAGGGAACTTGGTACATGGAGGAAGGCCGAAAGGTTAGGCTTTTTAAATTTCGCAGTGGCCGCGCGCCAACGATGAGCACGGGTGCGAGTTTTCTGGCTGTGAAGCTTAACAGTCGAAGAATCCCAAGGAGCAACGGATACGATGGGTTTCAACAAAGGGATGGCCTAACAAATCAAACTTGTGGTATAAGAAGGATCGACAATGACACCAACAGCAACTAGAGCAACCCTGACGATGACGGTTTCAGCAGCCCCAACAGCCGTCGTAGTGTCGTCATAGGCGACGTCAAAAGCAGTCTCAGGGATGGATTGTTCGACAACGGAAGACGATGAAACAACGAACAATGACAACATCAACGTTTTCAGTGGTGGCTTTAACTCCGACGGTGACTTCAGCAATGACTTCAATGGTGTCGATGACGAGCATAAGGCACAGATTTTCGGCAGGCTCGGTGACGAAAAGAAAAATATGTGGTAGGGAGTTTCGGTCAAGAATGAGGAGGAGAAATAGGGGAGAAATAAGGAAAATGTGGAAAGGTTGGGGCATAAATCAAAGGGATTTCTTCCTATAAACCTTTCAAATCCCAAAAGAGTGTCTTTTAGTGCAGAAGAAGGAAATAGTTGCTCTCTAGACATGACGAAACCGGTTGAATAAGGGGAGGGAGATTGAAAGCTATAGGTTTGAAAGAAAAATTGGCCAGAGGCTTTTCTCGAGGTATTGCTCTGGGCTTCTTCAATTCATCCAATCGAGCTCGGATTTTAGCTCGTTCTTTTCGTTGATAATCCACGTCCAAAGGGGTAAGTTGCACTTTGGACCTCATAGTAAAATGAGAAGAGCAATGAAAGAAAGCCCTTTTGGCATACAAAAACTCTTTTCATAAAAACATGGACCATGGGCCATATTGTATGTGGGGGCAATTGTTGACACTAAAAATAATTTTTTTAGGCTCAAATGATATTTAAATAATTTTTTTCGGCCCAAATGGTAGTGGAATTGACCAAATAGATATGTCAAGCCCAAACCGTGCGAGCCCAACTCGATCTAATAAAGCCTAACTCAAGAATATGTCAGTCCAAGGTTTATTTCTCAAAGCCTAATAGTTATTTCTCTAGCCTGTGGAATTTTTAAATTAAAGGAAATGGTCAGATGGCTTTGCAAATAAAATATTGGAGGAAAGACACGTGGAAGAACAACTATGCAGAGAGGTTGAAGATCTAGCAAGTCAAGGTAGTGGAAAAATTTAAGGACATGTGTAAAGGTGAGATCAAAGTACTATGGGACGTGAGGAAGTTATAAAAAGAGTATTCTCCAAGCAAATAGTGGCTTGTACAGTTTCTCTAATGGGAAAGTGGGGAAGAACAGTTTCTCCAGGGAAGGAGTTAACTAAAACAGTTAGCCTTAGTGGGACAAAAGTTGAGAAAGAATGTAAAGAAGGGAGTGTGGGTAGTCACCTGAATCTCTATAAAAAGGAATCAAAGCATCAAAGCAAAGGACCGATGATTGAATACTCAAAAACAGAGCAAGAGCATTTTAACAATTCTACAAGTTCAACAGCCGTCTTTTCCAGATTTCTATCTTAGTTCTATATGTTTTTCTTTCCAAGCATTTTGTTACTTCAAAGCTTTCTTGCTCCAGCATGTGATTTTCAGTCCAATTCTATAATGAAATATGCTACTTTTCAAGCTAGTTCGTTAAAATTCGTCTTAGCTTTCAATTCAATCTATGCAATCTAATTTTTCAAGGTATTTTTTTGCTTAGAATCTAGGAAACTGTCAAGGGAATTAGGGGATCCATTTTTCACTTGAGCATAAGCCAGATTTTGGCACAGTTTGAGTTCAGAAATACTATAATTTCCTAGCACGCTCGCACATTCACTAATTTCTGTGCTTTTTGTATGTTTTGGTGAATTCCACTTGAAAATCCACCAAACAACATTAATGAAGAAAAATCGAATCAATTTTCTATTCTTATTTTCTATACCAATATTCCAAAGTTGATTTAAGGGTTCAATTTTTTGATAACTTACTCCGCATATAAATGATGAGTAGTTAAGAAGTGTCATGTTTTACTTTCTTTTTTTTTAATACATTCTAGTTTTAGTAAACTATCCACACTGAGACTCGAAGTTTGAACTCCCTGTCCTTATTGTTATGGACTTATTGTGCGCGTCTGTGACCCTAGCAAAAGAACTTAATGAAGATCAAGCATGCTGATAGGTTTGAGTGGAATGGTGTGAGAGTACTCCAGAAGTGCGTGTAAGTGGATTGTGGATGATGTTTCTTCGGAGTTTAGGCATGTCGACCTGGTTAAGTTTAGGGATCTTGTTGCTAGTTTGGGACTTGATTATGAAGAAGGGTGTTGGCCTACTTTACACAAACTGGTCGGGAGCCGGAGCCACTCTCCTGATTTGCCCGAGGTAGGACAAAACCAGTCAACATAAAGGCATGAAGGTGTAGCGTAGCAAGCTGGGTCTCATGAAAGTATCTATATGAGACTGTCGCACGGGCCACGCCACTACGTAAATGAGTAGGCCCGTGACAAGTAGTATTACAACGGGGCAGAAGTTACGAACAATATGGTGTTGCCTTCTGTCAATCTTGGTGACCGAAAGTCTATTTCTCTCCTGTAGATGCATAGTAACCGATGAAGTCATGGTGGTTAAAGCTACAATAATGGGGACCCATGTATAGGAGTTCCTCCATATCATATGAGGTGTTGATTGTTGTCTAGTAGTGCGCAAAGGGTCACACCTACCAGCAGAAAGTCAAGCCAGGTGCCGCTTCGTGTGGAAGCTGAAAGTAGGGCCCTTACGGCCGGGTGATGACGCCAGTCAAGGTGATGGACGCCTCTTTAGCCAGCATCAAGACGAACCTTAGTGGATAATGGCTCGTGAACGTTGTCTCACATGCTAGACAGGAAAGGTGCGGTACAAGTGGCGTGCAAGATATCGAGTGAGGAGAACGTCACAAACTTATTGTGTAAAAGGCCCGTGACCATAAAGAAAAGAGCTTAATGAAGATCAAGATGTCACGGGTTCGAAAGCGCATGGTAAAGAGTGCCTGTAGTGCATGCAAGCCGAAGTCATGGATGATGCTTCTTCGGAGTTCAAGCATGCCAACCCGGTTAAGTTTGGGGAGCTTGTAGCTTGTCTGTGACTTGACTATGAAGAAGGGTGTTGACATACCCCGACAAATTGTCAAGAAATGAGTCGCTCCTCCCGATGAGCTCGAGTCGTGCAAACCAATCAGCATAGAGGCAATGGCGCGCCGGCATAGCAGCCGATGAAAGTGTCTATGTGAGACTATCGCACGGGCCGCGCCGCTGCATGAACGAGTAGGCCCATGACACTATGCCCTTTGCTTGTTTTAACGATGAACGTTTTACCATTTAAGCTAGGCATGATGAAACACTTTTTAACATTTAGAAAAAAAGTCAAATATGAAATCTTTTCTTTTCAATTAAAATTTTAGTAGAAAACTAAAGATTCAAACCAATAATTAATAATTGTTTGTAAATTAGAGGAATAAAGTGCACAAATGTCACTGGATTTGCTCGTATGTCCCATTTTGTATCTTTTTTTTTTTCGGTCCCAAAATACTCCTGATGTTTGCTTCCGTAGTCACCCATGCTCACTCGTTAAAAAAAGTCAAAAGTAAGTTGGAAACTCTAACACATGTGGGATATTTAAAGGGGTTTTAACAACACTTGTCCAATTGCGTCCTTTTCTAACAGTAGGGGCATGGCTGAGTTATGAAAGTAAACATCGAATATCTTTGGATCGAAAAAAGTTCAGGAGTAAAGTGGGACATACGGACAAAAATCGAGGGCATTTATGCACCTTATCCGATAATTGGATAAGTGAAAGAATATGAACATGGATAATCCAACTAAAAATATTACACTAGAAAGAGGAGCTGACAACATTTGGACATGTACAAACAGAATTTCTTGACACATTGAACTGAATGAATCCAGACAATTCAATGGAGGATATCATATTATCTTTTGCATGACAATTCTTAAACCTTCTTGTTTACATGTTTAGCTACAAAGCAGGAATCCACCCAAGATTCATATCTGTTTCTGCTGCTTGCATTACTCTCCTTTCCGAATTACCCAGCTACTCAATAAAACTTCAGTTCCAAATCCAGGCACATGCAGACATGATGCCTGTAACATTAATGCCTTTAGATTAATCTCAATCAGACCCTACTTGGAAGATGGTATTTGCATAAAGCCATAAACAGACAGACACCAAATAGCTAGATAGATATAAAACAGAGTTACCAATTTTATGATGTTCACAGTAAAGAGACACCAAAAGCATGCGATACCAGCACATCCAACACGAGACCAACAAGGACGATTATCAAAGCCAAGCAAACTGATTTAAAAACTCCCTGTTGCAGAAATGATGATCAATCTAAACTGGAAACAAGGGGAAAATGCAATCGATCTTAAATCTTGTCATCATCGTGTACTGGCCTGACACAGGACCGAGGCACCATGTGCCTGGAGAAAGAGAAGAGACTTACACTGGGCAAAGTTGGCTGGGAGGTTGGAGGTGGCACATTTGCAGCTATCTGTCTGTACAATTAACAAAGACCAGATGAGGACATCATTGGGCGTTCAAAACTAGGCTAGGCTAGGCTAGGCCAACTTAAATGATAAGCTTACTTAATTTGGACCTCTTTTACGGAACCAAGTATCCATAAATGTTCGATGAGCTATTTCAAGCCCTCGTTTACATTGGCATCCAATATCTATCAAATTGCCTTCAATGTCCACATTACAAACTCTGCAGAGAAGAATAATAGCGTATAAAACAAGAATACTTACTAGCTCCATGGTTAGAAGCTTACAAATGCAACCAAATTCTTGTAATAGAAGTGGGAAAATCAAAGTAATAGAACCTGCATTCATCATGGGAGATGGGAATCCTTGAGAGGTGAGGTTTCTTGGGAGAGAGTTGGTCCCCCGTCAGAGACAAGAAGGATGATGATGCGGGTGGTGGTATCAATATTATCCCCTTCAAAACCAACCTCACCCGATGACCCCTACTGTTCTTCCAACTCCATTTTTCTTTCAGTCTTCGAACTGATAGTGGTCAGCTTTATGACTTCATTATATCCCCATTCTCAGATCAGAGGAGACCTTTGTCTTGTCTCTCATTTATACTGACTTTTAATCTCTCAATTGTTATATCCCTAAACTTGTTATAACGAGTATAACTCCAGATTCATTTTTAAGTCCAAACGTATACTTTCAGTTTCATCTCCCTTAGTGTTTTGATACACAAATATAAGACACATGACCAAGATAATGAATTTTTTTGGATAAAACATTTCCAGAAATGTTTAGCCAAGAAAATACTTTTCTTTTTAAATTGCCTTCAAAACCCAAGAAATGAATTACTCATAACCATTAAATCAAATAATAATCATAATAATATCAAATAAAGACAGTAGGCAATTGACATAAACAACGGTTATGATAAATTAAAAGAGGTCAGGTGATATGATGATACAGGAAGTCCATTGGCCTTCCTTTTCTGTTTCAGAAAGTGGAAAAATAACGATCACAGAGATCCAAATTCCATAAAAGGGAGACGTATGGGTAAAAAAAAAATCCCTGGAACCCTCACTACCAGGGCTGGCTACACAAGAGGCCAAATAGGTCCGACTGAATAATCAAATCATACAACAAGCCGTACGTGCCAATTAGACATTCATACCCACCAAAGGTTAGGAAAAATGGAGATGGCTTGGATCATTCCAGAATAGATAGAATCACATGCAGAGGAGGACAAGCAGCAGCCAGCAGCCGAAACCCAAAATCAAATACGAGGAAGCAACTACGTATGTTCTTGTCATGTATCTACTTTGACACTCTGATCTCCCTTGCTCGATTTAACCTCCATTTGCCACTGGATACCTCAGAAGGACCCATTTTTATCTTACCTCATTTGGAAAATCGAAGTGATAGGAAACCAATTTCTCGAGCTGGGACTTCAAATGTGGTTCGGCATACAATGAGCCAATCAAACCAGAAACTGGACTATGATATGTTGTTGGTCAGATTTCCAAACTTCATGCCATTCATGATATGTTGTTAGTCAGATTTCGAAACTTCTGAGCAACGGAGTGATGGTTTCTGCTTTCATAAACTTCAGTCAGTGATTGGACTGCCAGAGAGATCATCTCTTTCTTTCTATCAGCCTCAGGTTGAGTACTTGTCTCCCCTAGTGAAGAGCAGAGGGCCTTAAACCACTCCTCGAAAAATGCTGCTTTCTACATTAAATAGTTAAATGAATCAGCCAGAAAACTCAAGAATTAAAGATCGAGTAATGCAGATAGTGATATAGTATCACAAGTATAAAGTTAAAAATAATTTAATTACAAGTTAGGAAAAACCTCCCACATGGCTGTAATAATATATGATGAGAGAGAGAGCAATTAGAGCAACAGCATTTAATTACTACCATATTTAGAAACAAGCAGCTACAGGATCAGGACTCAATAAAAACATCAACAGACAACAGTGATGTAATATCCATGAGTATGAATGCTTACTTTTACAAGAAAATCTTTAAGAGGTTGGTGATCACTGCTTGATGCAAGGCTAAGCACGTGCAACATGGTTGATGTCAACTGTGACAAGCAAAACAAATAAATAAATAAATGCCAAAATGGCACAAGTGTTAATTATGAATCCACATTTTGAGAAATTCTAAGTGGTGTTTACTGATCCTCAAAACACAAATCCTAAATCTTATCACGCAAACATTTTTCAATTCAAAGAAAGTGTCCATTGAATAAAGGATTGCTGCTTTTAAAACATAAATTATAAACTAGAATACAATTTTTAGTTTGCAAAACATTCTCCTTGTATCAGAATTATGAAAAAGAACGCCCTATACAAGGATGAGAAGCCCTTCAGAGTAGGAAACTAAGAAAATATAGGTCCTTTTAAAAGACAACAATGTGTTCCAATGCCGCCAAACTCAAGAAATTCTTTATAACAAGACAAAAAACCAATTTATTTGAAATATCTAAAAAGGCTGAGTGTGATGATGTCCTTGAGTTTATTAAATTACCTCTGTAAATTTTTGTATATAACAAAGCAAACTATGTTGTTTTTGTGGGCAAGGAATGAAATAGAGAACAGTATTAACCTGCTGAAATTTAAAACATTTTTAATAATTTTTCTTAAGATAATTGATATTATGCTCTCGTCTAAATTTTTGCACATTCCATAATAATATTTTGGGCTATAGTTTCAATGTTAACTGGGATTAGTTGTTCTTGGATCAACCTAAGAATCCTTACACCCAAATTTTTTTTGAGTCACATTAATCCTTTTTCTCATTCATCCTTCTAGAGGATCACCCAGCTCTTCCATTGAATTGAGTAGGATATGCCATTTGGTAATATGACTAAAGTCATAAGGTTGCACATGGGATTTACTTTAAATGCAAAAGATTTTAGGAGCCTGACCTGCTTCTCAAGTGCAACTCTATATTTGAAACTTGAAGGAGTTGAAATTTGGTCCAACCCAAAATTCTCAAATATATGCTCCAAACCTTGGACAACATCTGAGAATGATCTACCATAATCTGCAACAAACAAGGGGGGACAAACATTGGTATTCAAGCCCCATAAAAAGGGCATGACAAAAAATTTCAAATCCAATCCAACCCCATATTTAAAAGAATCACAGGAAGAAAAAAAGCCCGCCCCAAATGCAACATTAGGATTCAAGCCCACATTAGAAAAAATGATGAAATTTCAGATTCAACATATAAATACCAAGAATTTCAAATTGAAGAGAGAATTCATGCACAACTACATGCCGTTGATAGGTATCCAATGAAGAAAAACACTAGCAAAATACTGAATTCCAAGAAAAGAGCCAAACAGGTACAGAGATAGCTGTCCAAGAGGCTATCACTCTCTCACCAGACACACAGCAGCCAACCCCCCAACTGATCTCTTTCCTACCTTCATATCCCAGATAGCACTAAGACCATTACAACTACTTGCCAGGTGGCAGTACACTCCACTTCCCCTTTTTTGAATACACATGATATATAGGAGGTCTATCAAGCACTTAATTGTACTAGCAGCTGAGAAATAACATGTTCACAATGTTGACAAAACCAGTTGCTGAAATGAAAGATGCAAGGACAAAGAGCCCTAATACAAGAATGCCAATGAGTTAGTTTCAAGTTGTAGGTAGTAGAAAGACAGCTTAAAATCTGAAAAGAATATGGGATGAGGTTGTAAGAAAAGACATAATCACCAATGCCATCTAGCAGAAAGTGGAGGCCTAACAGTGCACAAGAGTAAAATAGAATTCGTGTTGCCAACCCTTTTGAGTGGACCAAGCCCATTATTTAGTTGTTAAGACAATGAAAACCATAATCATATTTTAATTTTTAACAATCATAACATGACCAATGATCACATCTACTACTCACCCAGAACTGATGCTGGAACGGACAAAGCAGCAGCAGCTTGTATCCTGATCTTAAAGTTTGAAGAATCCCGAAGTAGTAGTAGAAGAATACTAAAAACAGATGGAGCCCTGTCAAAAAAGTGAGAAACCGAGTACAAATAAACATCTCTATATTAAGAATGTAACTCAATTCCCTTATGAGGAACAAATGTGTGATGATCTTGATATTTTCATTTTCAGATAATCTGTTCTGCAAAGAAAAGAGAACTCTCTAATCATGTAAATGAAAATTTCAAGCTCGACATACAAAAAGCATAACCATTGGATAATCCAAAAAATCCTATCACCGGCAAGAAACTTATGCAAGCAAGCCTCTATAGATTAGAGATGAAGCAAAAGTCTAGTTAATTATGCTTAGTGCAACAAAAGGAACAAGTAACAGAGAAAGATAATAACACATTAGTTGGGAATACATCTAAACAGATCTAGAGTATCAGCCAAGGTAGAAAAGGTATAATGAAGGTATGTATCAAGTTTCAAATAGATTGGGTTAATCCAAGGATATGGACAAGAAATGGGAAAGTGATGACTTTCTTTTTTAAGATTCATGAGAAAATTACAATTGAATCACTTATTACCTCTACTTGCATCATAGAAAATGTAATCAAAATTGAAATAATACGCAAGCATATTTAGAAAGGACCTGCACACCAGCTCCAACATGTCATATGCACAAGTTTTAAGCTAACAGGATAAATGCTGAGTAAATCCAACTCACCTGAGAAAGATATAGTTTTATACTAGCATGGGATGACACACCAACTAGCAGTACCAAGTTGATGAGTCTAAAACTCATCTAATTTTAAGCCCATTTTTCATGAATATTTTAAGGCTTAATGTCCAATTTAAATGCCAAATTATGAAGTATTCACCCAAATGTGTGTTTTGCAGGATTTTAGAGAAAAGAAGCAAAAAAGCAAGAAAAATGAGCAAATCTGGCTAAAGGCAGGAAGCGACAATTGTCGTAACAAAACGAAAAATTGTCGCGACAAAGAAATGAGCAAATGGCCAGAGGATTATCGCAACATCAGATTCTCTGTCGCAACAAAGAATCAGTAGAATTCCTTTGTAAATAAAAGAACTTTGTCATGACATTTTACTATTTGTCGCGATAGGCAAAGACAACTAAATTTATGTCACTACATCAGAATTTTATGTCGCGACAAAACTGAAGAGAAATGTCTGGGAATTCTATTGAACTTTGTCGCGACAATCATACAAGGCCATTAGCTGAGCACAACTGAAAGTTTGTCGCGACAACAGAAAGGCAGCAGAATATGTAGCAACAATTGAACAGTCTAGAAGAACAATGAAGAATGTCGCGACATTTCATAACTATGTCGCGATATTTTGCGAAGAGCCCCTGGAAGAGAACTGCAGAATGTCGCGACATTTTCAAATTCTATCGCGACACTGTTAGAGCAGAAGAATGAGAACTATGTCGCAACATAGAAATTGTTTGTTGCGACATAAAAAAAAAAATTTGCAAAAAAATGAAAAGTATGTCGCGACATTTGAAATTTATGTCGCGACATACTATCAAGCTAAAGGCTTCGAAGTATGTCACAACAATCCAAACTTATGTCGCAACAAGACAAAGCTTAAGGCTGAAGAACTATGTAGCGACATAGAAATTGTTTGTCGCGACATAAAAAAAAAATTGCATAAGGAAGAGAAATTTATTGTGACATAAAACCCGAAAATATCGACAAACATAAAGGGGAAAATGGAAATATTGAAAAATGTTGCGACAAAGCTACAGCAGGCACGCAACAAAAAGATCTTTGTCACGACATAGACTAACAATGTGACAGCTATATGTCGCAACAAAAGCGATAAATGGGCACACTTGAAACCCACATCATTTGCCTTGATTTTCGGGCCAGCATCATTTATTGGGGCTATAAATAACAAGCCCTAGAGCAGAAAAAAAAGTAGGGGCGCGAAAAAAGAGGAAGGAGTCGCCATTTTAGGAACAGTAGCAGTAGAGTAGAGATTTTCTTTTCTTTTGTTAAGAGATTTTTATATTTTCTTTTCTTTTCTTTTCTTCTTGTATTTCTTTTATTTTCCCTTTTCTTAGAAATGGAATAAGGGATCTGAGTTGTAATCTTGAGCTAAGATCAATGAATATTTGGTTAATTAATCCCGAACTAGGTTTTAAGATTCTCTTTTCTTCAATTCGATTGCAGTTTCAGTGAATTTGTCTTATCAGCTAGTCATTGATAGTTGTAGTCCAGTTATGGAAGGCTAAGCTCTTGCTGGGGAGGAGCTAGGTGTTCTGGTTATGATTTGTAGCATTTAAATTATTGTTTTGGGTTTTGAATAATGGATTGATTTAATCAGTATTGTTCATGTAGTGAACGGTTCTTGATATCAGGGCATTATACCCAGAATAGAGTCGTATTTGTGCTCTGATTTTCAAGAGACCCTCTGAGTAACACAGAGATGGAGATTCCTTAAAGCATAGAGCAGTAACTTGGGGTATACAGGACTGGTATATTTGGAACTAATAAACTCTAAATGTCACTCTGATAAATCATTAGGTGATTGTTCTAACCTCTGCTTTCAAGGTTCCCTTCTGAATGACAGCAGAAGTGTGTTCTAAAGGCACAAGGACCACCTACTAAATTATCAGTTTAATGTTTAGAGGTGTCGTCTTAGTTTGGCAAAACAACCTCGATCTCGTGTTAGCTAAGATTCTAATCAAGGAAAGGGAGAATTCTGCTTAACTTGCAAATTGTAGTATCAATTAGATTGAATGAGGCTTGTGTTATCCTGTCTATGGGGGCAAGCAGACTTCAGTTCTAAGAAATGGTTGTGAAGTACTAAGAAGGAAAAACAATTAAATCTTAAAGAGAGTCCAAATTTACAAGTAGCTTTTCAGACACATTGACTAGAGATAGTGATGGGGTAACTTGAATAGTGAAATGTATAGTGTATGGAGGAATCCAAACTATGCTACCTTGCTCTTGAACAAGTTCAGGATTCAAACCCATAACAAATATCTGTTTTAAAAAGAACATGTTGCAAATTGATGATTAGAATACTAATCCCATTCCTAGTGGTTGGATCACATCTCAACGATTCTGTTATTTCAGTCTATTTTTACTGTTTTTCTTATGTTAATTTTAGATTTTGTTATTTCAATTTCTGCATTTCAGTTTTAGTTTTAATTTCCATCTTTAGAAATTTGAAGTTCAAATAGTGAGGACCTTGAGTAGTAGGGGTAGTTGATCTATAGATTTTCTTATCGAACTCTATGGGGACAATAACTCAGACTTAATAGTCCACTTTATTACTTGTACGACCTGTGCACTTGCAGCGATTTAATTTAGACTAATCTGCAATTTTATTCGCATTTTAAATAGAGAAAAACCAGCAGCAGAAATTTCATTCCCAAAAAAAGTGACAGAATTTCTGGGCAGCACTACTGCTGGACATTTTATTGACAAAACGAAAAAACTGTAGAGAATTTCGGTCTATATAGAAAATCGGTTATAACAAGTTTTTGACGCCGTTGCTGGGGACTTTATTTAGTCTTTGGTAGCCATGTAGAAAATTTTGGTCAAGAAGTATTTTATATGCTGCCTTGAATTGAGGTAGTTTCTTGCAATACTCACTCATCGAAAAATTGAACTGTATCAAATTGTATATGATATTTCTTATACCATGGCAAGAACTTCAGGATGATATTATTCTATACGATACTCTTCCACATGAATCTTCACAATTGGAACCACCTAAAAAGATCCATGAGTCTCCAGTAGCATTTTTTTTTTTTTTTTTTTTTGGGATAGATAAAAACACAAAATATATTAAACACAAAAAAGCACCCAAAGAGGCAACCAAGAGTATACAGGGGGTATACAAAATGAGCCAAAAGGCAAATTACAAGAGAAGAAGAAAGTGGAAAACAACCAAAAAATCTACCCACTAGCCCTCATTTACAACCCATCCACATCAAAAAATCAAGTAAAGAGTTAGGTGTATCAGCTGGATACAACTTGGTATAGGACCATAAATTACAAAAAAAAAAAAAAAAAAAGAATACTTCATTCTATGAACCGACATCTCCTCATTGTCAAACACAGTTCGGTTCCTCTCACGCCATATAGACCAAAAAATGCGAAGGGGGTGGCCATCCAAGCCTTCTTTCACTTTTTGCCCACAAATGAACCATTCCAACTGAGGAAGGTGTCAATAACAGATGAGGGAAAGACCCATTTGATGCCAACTAGGGCCAAAAAAAGGTCCCACAGCAGCCTCACCTTTGAGCAATGAATTATGGTCCACCGTTTCTTCCTCTTCTTTGCAAAGGAAACACCTATTGGCTATAACTCTCTCCTTTCTCTTTAATTGATCCAAAGTAAGCACTTCCCCCCAAGAGGCTTCCCAAGCAAAAAAACTCACCTTAGAGCTAACACAAGAGTTCCATATGGAGTGAACCAGGAACAACACTGCACTAGACCAATCCAAAGCCTTGTAGAGAACCTTGACAGAAAAGCACCCATCCTTTGTCTCTTTTAGAAGTAATTTGTCTTCATTACTAGGAAAAACCTTCTTATCCTTGACTAAGTGAAAAAATCTCTCTACCTCCTCCAACTCACACGGTCTAGAAAAACACATCTCTCAAGGAATCCCACATGTCAGCAACCAAAGCCTCTTTATTAGCTGACAAAGCGAATAAGGAGGGAAAAAAAGCACACAAATCCTCGTCCCCACACCACTTATCTTGCCAAAAACACACTCTCCTACCATCCCCTAACGATTAAAAGCAGCAGATAAGTGCGATGAAGAAGTTCGGAAAAGATTTTGTATGTAAGATTGAAAGAGAGAATCAAATGGTAGGGACTAGGAATATGCATATGGCTTACCTAGATAGGTGATTTTGGGACCAAAAAGCCCAAATAGTTGCAATCATGAACATAGCTTCTAAATACAGTATGACAGATTGCACTATGAAACCTCCCCCCTTCATTAAATAAAAATACAAAGAAGTAAGACAGGACTTCTACATGCCATAATAAGCCATTTCTCAAAATACTGGGAACTCCATCATTGGTTTTATTCATATTTGTCCAAAACAACAAAAATACTGATTCCCTTGTCTAAGAGTTAATGTAAATACACCTAAGTTTCCTAAGTGAGCTCTATGGAGAAGATGACTAAAAATTCCATTGAGCACTCAGGCACCAGTATGTAACAAGATGACATGTGAAATTTGAATGCAGTAGTTTAAATACCTTGCATAGATTATTCAGGCTTTCTGTTTGCATCAAGATGAAGTCTAATTAAAGTTTCTAATATTTCATTTCACCAAAGTATATGACATCAACAAGTACCAAGCATCCACCTACCATATCCTGAATTTTAAAGTTCGTAATATACATATGCAAACAAATCCAATGCAAATCAAGGTGTTCAGCTCCCTACCAATCCATATCTTGTAGTCTTAATGTCTCATTCAGGAACAGGTTGCTCAATGCATGACAAACATTCCATTGGACCTGTGTAACACAGCTTCAACTTTTGAGAATTATGACAAACCAACATTGAAAACATGCATAGTTAACCACAAAAGATTAGCTAAGAGGACAATTATAAATTTAAAAATGGGAATATAATACCTTCACGTTTCCTGTTGTAACACAAGAAAGAAATGCCTGCACCATTCTCTCTGGCCAATCTGAATCTCCCATTGGAAGTGGCTGGTTCAAATTAGATGCAAATCTGAGACCATATTTCTTATCACTGCTTGATGACAACACTTCAACACTGTTGGTTGGCGTAGATAGGCCCACACAATTAACTGACTTGTCATGGATACCATATGGACTTCTATTTTGAAGAAATCTAGATAGATTCCCAAGAGCTCTCACAGCATTTGATTTTATCTGAACACACACACACAAAGAAGAAAACAATTCAATAAATTATCAATATGAGGATGCAAGTAAGACTACAAAAGTGAACACTTTGGGAGCTATGAACAGTACCTATATTTTATGAAAAAAAATTGATATGTTATTTTTTATGAGAATTGAAACAAAGGCAATATAATGATACAAAAATGCATATACCTTTTAATTATTTTCCATAATCTTTAAAAAAATCATATTCAAATTTATTACTGCTGCTACTACTACAACTATTACTATTTAATATAGTAATTGTTGATGTACAAAACTATTATTATTATTATTACTAGTACCACTATTATTATTGTTGTCGTTGTTATTGCTATTGTTATTATTATCATTATTGTTATTATTATTATTATTATTATATTAATTGTTATTATTATAATAATTATGCACTGCTCAAAGGTTTGGGATTTGTGGGGGGTCTGCTGTCATGTGCTAATATCATTTGGGCTTGTCCTTTTTTGGTCAGTGATATGTTAATCAGCTGGAAAGCAGCTCCATTTAAGAAAATGGCGAGAAAAATCTGGCTGGCTGCACCTCTGCATTTATTCTGGGCAATTTGGAAGGAGAGAAACAGAGTAGTTTTCAAGAAAGCCAATTTTTCCGTTCCTAGATTGAAATTTTCTTTTGTAATCTCCCTTTTGTCCTGGACCAACATAGTCTTGAAGCATGATTTTTTGTACATTTGGAGCTCTTTAGTTTTTAGTCTTTTGGGCTGGTAAGTTTTTTTGGTAGCCCTGCTCTTTTTTGTACAGGTCTCCTGTTCCCTTTTATATACTCCCTGTATACTTCTGGGTTCCTGGTAGCTGTCTATTGATGTTTAATGAAATTTTTTTTTTAAATATTATAATTATTATTATTATTATTATTATTATTATGGGCATCCAAATAGAGAGGGATTCACACCAAACCCTACCTTATCAAGACCATAAGGCAAAGTATAAAATGAGGAAAATGATTAAAGAAATTATGAGACAGTTAATCAATGTTTACCTTGTCACCGTCCTTTGTTAGACGCAAAGCACAGTCAATCAACAATGCCACTAATTGAGAGTTCACATTTTAAATTTCAGGAAAAAGAAAAGGAAGTTAGAAAAGGGAATGCAATGTTACTAGAAAATAAGACACGCTCAAAGGAATAGTAAGCATACCTAAAGAATGCCTTTCAGATGAAAAATCACTAATACAGTGTCGGAGAGAATCACATATGTTTGCCAAAGCCCAGGAGGCTGTTATTCGCACCTGAAACAAGAAATATTCACAAAAAAAATGTTTACTAGCCTTAGATACAAAAAAACTAAATAAGTAACTGTCAAATATCAATCAGAAAATACCAAGACCAAGGGATCATGTGTGTTACTCTCAACAGCAAGGATAAACTTTTGAAGGGTCTCTGCACTATACAATTTAAGTTCCAAGTTAGTTATTTGTTCACTGTCATCATTGTCAAGTAATCAATACTATAAGAATAGAAAAAAATCATCAAGCAACAACAGGAATCACCTTTGAGAAATTTGTGGAAAACATGTGATGACACCAATGGCACGACAACCAGCCGATCTAACAGAAGGAACATCATCATTTACCGCAGCATTGATCTATAAAAGATGTAAGTGCATAAACATTTAATGCATAAATTAAAAAGACATTTTCCCACATTTCTCAATATGCAAAAGGCAAACAAATATGAATATTGAAAAAACTTACTAAGGAAGAAAGAATAAAGTCTTGTTTTTCCTCTGTAAGAGAGAAGAAAACAGACGAAGTTATTCCTGCAAAACAAGTCACTGTAGCAGCCCTCACCTGCCAGAAAAAAGGGAACAATAAATTATAATAGGATGAACTGATTCATGGATACTAGTGCTTCCAAAAGGGATCCATATGCATATAAAAGGCAGACAGAAAAAAAAAATTAGCACCAGTCTCCTCGAATGAAAATGTGTTAAGAGTGTAGTAACTTGAAATCTGTCAGACTTAACTTGAAAATTTTTGCAATGTGATATTATGAATATTTTGAAGGATTGGGCCCAAACCCATATCTCACCACCGATCATGTTTAGGATTGGGGCAGAACACCCACAGAATAGACATCTTTCATTCTTGGATGAGTATAAACATATGATGTATTTTAGGGTTTGCGGATTGATATTTGCTTTATAGGTGCAGTACTCCACTTTTATAACCTTCTTTGACATAGTGGATTTCTCCTCCTCTACCTATGATTTTTCCCTTCTAGGGTTTCCACAAATCAATGTGTTTTGTGTCATTTTCTTTTTTCCAATTCTTGTTTTCCATAACAAAAAGATCTATCATCCTAAAGAGGACAATAAGGACTCTTCATCCATCTTACGTTTGGGGCATTTAACCATGGCAAAAGCACGAGCAATCACTCCCTCTTTTTCACCAACCCTTTTCGCCTGTCCATCCATGCATCCCTCTTCTCTCTCTCTCTCTCCCTCTCTCACCTGTCCACCCTTTTACTATTTAGCTTTGACAGATTTGGAGTTAGGGAGCACTTTTACCTCGGCATTTTCTATAGTTAAGTGATGTTGGTTTCTTTGGATTTCCTCTTCCATGTCTCATATTCCCATTTGGAAGCAAACTCCTTTTCCCTGTAGTTCTCTCGCTCAAATCTAATAAAACGTCATTTCCATTTAATAAAAGCTTGTATAGATATGGCAACAGATATTCAAAAGAATTGCATGCTATCTTTACCGATAAAAAAAAAAAACCTCCACATATTTCTTTCGAAGACAATTATATTAACAAAAGTCAACTTTGGAGAAAAAGAATTAGAACCAACCATAGGGGAAGTATGCCAGAGAATTAGAGGTATATGCTTCTCAATTGCTTCACACCAATACTCACTGCCAGATTTAGATGCCTTTGGCTCATCGCCTGTAGTTTCTTTTGTGTTCTCTAGTCCATATGATGGAGCTGATGAAATTTTCTTTTGCCTCATGCAATCAGAAGTAAATGGAGTGTCCAATAGTCTATCATCTAAAATGTCCTCGGTTCCTTTATATCCAGATATTGCACGAAGACATTCATCCAAAACCTGAATAATAAATTATCAGTAAAAATTTGGTTGAACCATATGCAGACAAACATTAATTGTTTGGTCAACAAATTGGGAATGTGTTACAAAAGCACAAAATGTATGAGAAAAAAGTGGTGCAGTTAAGATGATGAAGCAGAATAAGTTAAAAAGCCAGTACAACCATTTACTGCTAGCACTCATCCAGAAGATACTTGGTTATGATGAAAAGCAGAGTTAACTGTAAACTTGAAATATGAAAGGAACAGCCTATATTGATCAACCCATGGTTTCCCCCATAAGCACGTGTGTATATCTGGATCCTTGATGCTATGAACTCTGAAGATGGTTCACTTCGTAAGAATTGCATAAATTTAATAAATTGAAACTGATTACGGATACACCAATAGATACAGATACTAAGAGAAATAAAGCACCCAATCAACCATAAGATGCACTTCAATCAAATTCTAACCATCTATTCAGAACAAAGAAATTTGAATCCAAATAAAAGGAAAAACAAAAAAAAAAAAAAAAGTCAAGACTAAACAAAGCATAAGGATTTCTTACCTTGACAGCAGCAGTAAGGGTTTTCTCCCCAAGTGACCCAACAGTATTTCCAGAGTGTCCTTTCCACTGCCTTGCAGGAACTTCAGGAGTAGCTCTCAGGAATCCATAAACAATAGTAGAAACTTGTTCCCAGCATTCCACCATTATGTTTGGGTAGTTGTGTGACACAGCTCTAAAGGCCTATATTTTAAATAACAGCAAAAGGTAACAGTCTTAATATACGATACCGAATTGCAGAAAGCACAAAAACAACACATAAAATGATACATCACCAAAGCATTTAGAATAGGTTCACTATGCAGTTGGTTTTTCCTGAGAAAGTAGACATGGATGGTGAAAACAAAATTCCTAATGGGATCCTAGGTTCTTGTTGATATTATACAGTCTTTTCCTTTTATTTTCTTACTGTATTGTGGGTCCCATGAGCACTTTTCCTTTTATTTTCTTAATGTATTGTGGGTCCTATGAGCAAGTATATACATATAAGTCCAATATGTAATTTAGTAGTTATTTTTCAGGGAATAGGCCAAAATTAGGATTCTCCCTTTTCTCCCTTCACATGGTATCGTGTTTCGTAGGAAACCTAATTTTTTTTCAGCTGACTGGGTGTTTCTTCCATCACTTCCTGGCTCTCCTTCCGAAACCTCCGGGCCGGCCGCCACCGCTGTCGCGGTGACTTTTTCTCTCGCGCCTCTCCACCGAAACCTCACCCGAGGCGCACAAGGCCAATCTACACATCGGAGGAAACCGAGTCAGAAAACAGCCATCCACGAGCCGCCCACGCCACTTCCGGCCCCAGCGCCCTCGCGCTCCGACATGCGCGCCGACGGTATGGCGCTGCAGCCCACTCTCTCCGGCAATGGTGATTCCACCCCAAGCTCGTACGGCACTGCCTTGTTGATCCATCTCCTCCCAAGGGGTCCTCTCGAGCCCTAATCCTAATTCCTTTGACAATTCGACTCCGCTACGTACCTTCTTCTCACGCCTTCTCCACACTTGGGTCACTTCTTCATCTCAAGTTCCACAAATTGTAATTTGCCCTTATTAGGCCTTCAATCCAAACGTGATTCAATCTACGCTATGGATATGACGTACTAAAACCTATTTTTACATCCGTTATCTTGATCTCCTACTACGCATCGTAAAAATTGATTAGTATGAATTATCTTTCTCGGTCACCCTGGAACTTCTAGTTCATGAGACAAGGTTATGAGGATCATCTTCTTATACCGGAGGATGCTATACCTATTGTTGACAAGGTGCAATGGAAGAAAAAATAGATGCAATGTAACTATGCGATATGGCGCTTGTCATCAATTTCTGCTTTCATCTTGGGCTTACAAAAAATGATGTTTTAAGTTTTGGAATCAGTGCAAAGTTCTATACACTAATGATATCCAGCCGCCTTATATATGGCTTCCTCGGCTATCACACACATCCGACAAATGTGACATGGATTTATCTAAATTATTTCGGCCGCATTGCCTCTCTTAAGGAGGAGTTCTGATTAATCGATGCCTCTTTTACTAGTGATGTTGTGGTCTTCAACAAACGCCAGATTGACAAGTTCTTCATGGTCCTTACCTTATCGTCCGCCCCGATTCTAAGAGATTCGTGACGAGATCAAATTCCCTAGATCCATCGCCCCATCCTTGGATGATGTGTTTGCTCACCTCCTCCGTATCTCCTCCACTCGAGACTTTGTCATCTGATAACACTTCAGATTCTTCTGTGTTAGTTTTTCAATCTAACCTTCAGGAAGGATGCAGTGATAATCGAAGTAGAGGACAACATCCTCACTACACCTATTGCAATAAGCTTGGCCACACTCGTGATCGTTGTTATCAGTTGCCTAGACGGCCTCCCCGCACTACCCACGTGGCCCAATCTTCTCGATTCTCGATTCTCCCGCCGCCCAGCCCGAAGCTCCATCGCCCTCAGCAGATTCCACCGATAGTGCGGTATGATGACAGCCTCGCACGCCCAAGTCGCCTTCCTCGCTTGCATCCTGCTACCCAGACGGTAATGTTCCCCACCGCCTTTACTCATACATCTTCGACCTGATTCTAGGACTCTAGTGCTTCTCGATCACATATCTGCACAAAGATCTTTTCACTTTCTTACTACTACCTCTTACTTTACCTAATGCTACCTTAGCTTAATGGTTCTCAAACTCGTACAAAGGTATTGGTTTGCAAGCATCCTCCCTTCCCTACCTCTTACTTTTGTCCTTTATACTCCCGAAACATTGCTCTTTAATCTTATTTCCATTGGTTAAATCACCCAGACTTGAACTCGTCATTATTTTTCTAATAAATTTCGACCTTGCAGACTCAGAGTATCGTGTGCACAATTACATCGACGTGCCCTCAAGGCCTCTATCACCTCACCCTCGAAATTATTCCCAGCGCTTTGTGTTTCCACCGATGCTCCTCTCCTCATCCACAATGTCTGGCCAATTTGGGTCTTTCTAAGTTTCTGGGAAGATGGTCACCGCTTTTCCACTTCACGCCACTGCATGAGAGTCCCCGCCACCAAAACATACTCATGTCTCGCTCCCAAAGCCGCTTTGAACACCCGGCAAAAGCCCTCTTCTTGAACTGTCCACACCGATGGCCTGGGGTCCTTTGCCTGACCGCATCTACTTTAGGATTTCGTGATTTTATCACTTTCATTGATGATTATTCCCTTAATGTGGCATTATTTTTAATGAAAAATCAGTTTTTAGTTATATTCTATTTTCCATAAATTTTATGCTGAAATTCTGACCCAATTCAATATTTCTATTCGTGTGTCATATAGCATACTCTCGGGAATATTTTTCCTCGCACCCTTTATTTCATTTTATGTCCCAAATACATCCTTCACGCCTCTCTTGCCTATACTTCCTCAACAAAATGCAGCCGAACGTAAAGAACCGTCATCTTATTAAGCATACCACTCTCCTCCTCCATTATCACGCTCCTTCGTTCAGTACGCTGCCTACAAATTGCTGGCTCTACTGAATCGGATGCCCCCATCCGCTGCTATACGATCGATTCCTCATTCCACTTCTTTCCCGAATTTCAACCACTTTATTTCCCTTCCTCCCCTCGCAGGTCTCTTTGGTCAGACTTGCTTTGTTCATATTCTCACTTCAAGACAAGACAAGATTTCCGCCAAAGCCACGAAATGCATCTTCTTGGGCTACTCCCGACTTCAGCAGGTTTATCGTTGTTATTCCCCTTATACTCATCGATACTTTCTCTCTGCTGATGTCACCTTCTTTGAGGACTCACCCTTCTTCTCCTCCTTCGAGTCTCTTCCTGTTACTAAAGTCTTACCCCTTCCCTTCATCTCCCCGCCTATATTTGATGATGTACCTTCTCGACCACTTCAAGTTTATCATCGTCGTCATCATTCCGTTGTTCCTCTCCCTTCTGCTAAGGCCCCCACGACCCCACTTCCCCATCCCTTTAGCTCTTCCACCCCGGCCCGCCCTCTAATAACTTACCATTGCTCTTCAAAGGTAATCGAGGGATCTACTAGCAATCCTCATCCTATTTACAATTTTGAGTTACCATCAATTATCTCTCACCCTATTCCGTATTTGTTTCTATATCTTCCTGCTTTCTTCCTAAGAACACCAATGAGGCTCTTTCCCATTCAGGCTGGCAACAAGCAATGGTAGATGAATGTCGCCTACACTCAACCGGCACTTGGGATCTTGTTGTTTCTGCCATATTTGTAAGTTTCCGGCCTGGTTGTCGCTGGGTTTGCTACTTTTCAATTAAGGTTGGTCTCGAAGGTCAAGTTGATCACCTTAAGGCCCGCTTTGGTTGCAAAGGATATACTGTGTTTACGGTTCGATTTATGGTACACATTCTCCCTGTGCCATTGCCAGAGATTATTTTATGCCCGCCTCCTCTCTCCATGGCTAATTATGTGTTTTTGGCCACTTATCGCTTGGATACTAAAAATGTCTTCCTTTTATGGTGATCTCGTCGAGGAAGTTTATATGGAGCAACTGCTTGGTTTTGTTGCTTAGGGGGAGTCTGGTTTAGTGCAGTTACACCGTTTCTCTATATGGTTTAAACAATCTCCCCAGCATTGCTTGGTCAAGCTTTAGTTCCGTTGTTCAAGAATTTGGCATGCTTCGCGAAGATATTGCACTCATTCAGCTTTATCATCATAATCCTTCTGGGCGTTGTATCCGATTGCTTATGTGGACGACATCGGCCATTATAGGTCGGTATTCGTAAACTAAAGCGAACACCTTTCACCCACTTTCAAATCCAAAGACTGTGGGAAACTTATACTTTCTCGAATCGAGATACCAATCCAGCTCGTGTAGTCCCTCTCAACTGAAGTATGCTTTTGACATCTTGGAAGAAATTGGTATGTTAGATTTGTAAACCTAAGACACTATACGATCCTAATGTCACCACTGTGACGTGGGGAGTCTTTAGGAGATTCTAGAGATATCGACGACTGCAGTAAACCGAATCCACTCTCACCATTACCGGCCGTACATTTCTTCCCGTGAGTGTTGCGGTCACCCACAAGCCACCATGATGCACACGTTGTAATCCGACTCTTCAATATACGTGCGCGACCAAGCCAGGTGTTGTACTTGGTATCAAAAAGCGTCATGGCCCTCCATGTTGTTGGTTACACAGATGCAGTAATCGGGCCGGCTCCACCAATAAACAGATCGCCCACTCGTGGTACCATGTTTTCATTGGTGGTAACCTGCAATATCCTGTAAAGATAAGAAACAAAGATAGCCAAATCTAATGAAACCTAGTATCGAGCTATGGCTCTAGAAACATGTGAACTCATATGGCTAAGCATTAATCTTCCCGGTGAGTCAGATTCTCGAGAAAACTACTTAATGCATGAAGCTCATCCGTGCTAACCAAGCCGCTGCATATTGCATCCAATCCGGGCCTTCCAAGTGATGCCAGATCTCAAACATACTCAAGTCGACATACTTCATTAGAGAGAAGATCGCAGATCAAGATGTGTGGACTACTAGTTTTGTCAATTCAACCATCAACCAAATAGACATCTCTACTAAATCTCCCGCAGTCCTAGAATTAAATATATTTGTAAATAAGCTCGGGTGCATATGACATATATGCTCCAAATTAGGAAGTGTTAGATATTGCACATTTTTCCTTTTATTTTCTTATTGTATTGTGGGTCCCATGAGTTATGTATATATATATATATATATATATATATATATATATATATATAAGTCCAATATGTAATGTAGTAGTTAGTTTTTCGTGAATATAATAAAAATTAGGGATTCTCCCTTTTCTCTCTTCACAGTTCCATTGCTTCTCAGATCATGACAATGATCTACCACCAATTAAAGGCCTAGCTTTGGATCCAATTTCAGGGGCCAATTTAAACTTAATTGAATCGGACTTGGTATTCCATAGTTTCCACCAAAAAACTTAAAAAGTGGATACTGAATTGTGAGTTTTGAACAAAAAATATGAAGAAAAATTAGATTATTTTTAAAAAATTTGAAAAACAAAAAAAAATAGATAAATAAAACAAGGAGTTAGAAACCTGAGAACAAGAAGCAAAAAAAAAAAAAAAAAGAAAGAAATTTCAGAAAAGAGTTTGCATTTTTTACAACTTCATCCAAGAAAGTAAAGAAAAATTATTAAAAGGAAAGTATAAAAACGAAAACAATTTCCACCCACACACACAAACACATACATAGACAACTAACAAAATATAAATAAAAAAATAAAAGAAGAAGAGGTAAACAGACGATCAAATGGAATTTCTTATCTTCTTAAATCAGGTAATTGTGGTTGCATTGACAAAAACAACAAAAGGAAGAACCACAAAGATCAATGCTAAAGCTTGAAATGCCACTTGATGCATCAATTAAATTTTAAAGTAAAGAAGAAAATGCAACAAACAAGTTTAGTTTATTCAACACAACACATGTAGACACACAGGAAAAAGAAAAAAAAAAAAAGCAAAAAGTTTGACAAAATCAGGATTTAAATGAAAGAAAGAACATAAAGATTTTTTTCTTTTTTTATATAATGAGAACAGCAGCTAAAGTTTTTTTTTTTTATCAGACATTGAGAATAGCCGCTAAAGTTGCGGCTTAAAAGAAATATAAATACAAGCAGCAAAAGATTTCCATGTATGGTGGAGTTTTAATTCATATCAGCTCTTGGATGTAGTGGGGAGGATCTCTCATTCTTCTCTTGATCTATTTTTCAATATATAATCTTTGTTTCTAATCAAGAAAGAAAGAGGGAAGGGAGATGGTTTTATCAATGTTAAAGGCATGATATTTGTATTAAACTCAAATCCTGCAAGCTTGAGCTTTTAGGAGAGTTGGTTGTTCAACATGGTATCAGAGCTTAGTCTTGCAGGAGGTCCTAGGTTCGAGACCTCTCTCCGCAATTTAAATTCTCATTTGTTATTTGAAAATCCATGAAGGACACTTTTTTTTTAATCAAACATGAAGGACTCATTGGTTTGTTTTGACTCCACATGTGTGTGTGGGGGGCCACACGTGGAGGAGGGGAAGTAAAGTATATTATTCAGATAAACCCACTCCAAGCAAGGTTGAGAGCTTTAGAGAGTTCATCGTGCTTAATTAAATCAAAAAGAAAAGTACAAAAATCCAAGCAAAATTTTAAAATAAAGCGCATAAATAAGTTCAAAGATTTTTTTTTTTTTCATTGGTTTTTTTTTTTTTGGTCCCCTTTGAGATTTGAACATGGAACCTCCCCTAACCTTACCCCAACCATTTACCACTTTAAGTCATGCCTCAAGGGCAATTTAAAGATAATAAGCTCACAAAAGGCCATTTGAAATTGCCTCACATGGAATTCAACCCAAGGGTAAAGGAAGAAAAAAATGCCTCTTGAGACAGGAGTATAAAGATCAGAACAAATAAGCCTTATGACTTTTATTTGGCATCAGGGAAAACTTCTAATTGATTAAAAGAAATTACAGCTCATAGCAGATGTGTTTGGGCTGAACCCCTTTGACTTTATTCAATTCACATTCTATGCTTATTATACATCAGGGAAAGAGAAGGAAAGAAAGGAACCCCAAAAGGAAGAAAGAAAGACCATGCATACACCACTACTAGCTTCACTTTCAATCATAATTATTTGAAATTGAAACCACACACATCAAATATTATCCTTGTTATAGCATATATCTATTTTACATGTAGAGTTGTAATCTATTAGGAAACTTGTCTTATAGAGTTGTAATATATTAGGAAGGTTAGATTGGCTTTTGTATATATATATTCACAATTGATCAATGAAAAACACAAGGAATTTATTCCTCCAATTCTTTTGTCCTTCTATCTACAATCATAATTCTTCGAAATGAAGTCTACACCTATCAAATATTTCTAGCCTTGTAATGAAAATACCTGGAGAGCCTCAAAACTGATTGCTGGGCTTGTTGATTTTTCAGCATATTGAAATAAGGTAAAAAGAACACTTGGCTTCCCCGGAGCTCCAGAAAAACCTGGAAACAGCATTCGCATCACAACTAACACCCATATGGTACTCAAAAAGAGGAGAAAAACTGAATGCTTGGCAAAAAGAAAAGAAAGAAAGAAAAGAACATACTACACATCTAAGGCGTTAAGCCCTCTATAAACATCTTGAGTCATATAGCTCCATCTAAGCCAAGCCATCAGTTATCTAATTCAATAATCTAGGTCTCCAAGAAAATGACAAGCCTAACCCCCAAGGACTGTATCCTTCCCCACCAATGAGTCTCTCCAATGACATCCCTCTTTCTAAAAAAACCCAAGAAACAACAATTAGAAAAAACCCTTCAACCAGAAGGTTCTGGATGTCAAATCAAATGCCAGAGTTAACCTCTCCAAATCTGCAAAGAATTTAACTTCAACAAACATCTCAAGTCTTGTCTATTTGGAAAAAGCACAGAATACCATGTCATGCGCTCTCTGATAAGACATGCCAAGCATTAACCATTGCTGATAAACCATCAATTTGAGATAAAAGATTAAACTGTTAGTTAAAGGGTCATCAATGTAAATCCAATCTACTTTGGGAAAAGCCCTAAGACCCCAGCACCTCATAGTTAGCCTTCTTTAGGATCAAGTTACCAGGTTAAGTTACCAAGTTGACCTTAACCTATGAGGAAATAGGCCAATAAGGTATATCAAGAGAACTTGGTCTAAAGCCCAAGCAGAAACCCAAGATAACACTTGAATCTCCATTTAGGCTGATAAATCTACAAAAAACCAACTTCCCTTTAAATTTCAGCCTTGTTTACATAGCTTATTGATTGTACTTTTAACCAAAAGTTAATTTCATAATCTCAAAAAAGCCAATTTTGAAATTATAAACATTTCATTAAATATGAAAAAACTTCTCAAATAGTGAAAGAAAAGCTTATACAATAAGCAAACTGACATTTGGTTACTAATTAAAATAAATAAAATAGTAGTTTAACAAAAATTCTGAAATATTTGGTTACAATAAGTTTGTATTGAGCCTGGGACATATGAATGTTGAAATGATCAAATGTGTATGTTGTCCTCGTCAACATGCAAACCTTTTCTTTAAACACTCCCAAAAGAGTCCCAACCAAAAGCAACCTTAAGCACATCTGTCCAACATAAATCCCAATAAAAAACAGATGGAAACAACCCTGCCTCACACCAAGTAGGGCCTCAATTTATCCATATTCACCACATTGCCCACCAGGAAGAGCTCACTTTTTTTCGTGTGACCTTCCAGGTCAAACAAGGCCTTTAAGCAAAAAGGATACCTCCTGTACAATAAATGATCATTATTTGCCAAAAAAATGAAATAATCATATCCAAAGAGAAAATGTTTTTTATTTACAAACTTTTTTTTTTTTGATGAGTAGTTTTCGATGAACTTAGTATATAACAGATATGCATCAATCAAAACAGCGAATGCAAACATGGAGAGTAAAGAGAGGAAGAAAGAAATTTTCATCAATCAATACTCATGCATGATTTAGAAGTACCAAACTCCCTCCCCTCTAAAAATTGGGGAAGTTTTTAATATAGTGAACATCCTAAGTTCCAATCTAGTATCTGAACAAAAAAAAAGTTCCAATCTAGTAATAAAAATTCAAAGACTGCTTTAAGCAAGCTTCCTTTGAATTCAGAGTGTGAAAATAAGGCCTCACCTGCAGATATTTCGTCTAAAAACATTTCTTTAACTTTTGGTGAGGAAGGCGAGGTTGATAAAGCTGCCGTCAAGCAACTAAGGGCAACAACCTGTCAAGAAAGACAAATTTATGAACATAACGATTATACAGAAGATACAACTTGCTCCTGCTTATCAAAAAAAAAGTCTGTACAGAAGAATTATTTCTTATGCTTCAAATAATCCTGTCATTTATAGAAAATATTTGGTTGAGGTCATGAATTATCTTTTTTTGAGCATGGTGAATTGTAAGCAATATAAGGTTACATAATGAGGGAAAACAAGAGAAAAGAAATTAAAGGTGATCTGAAGATATGGTAGCATCTAAAGGCATAAATAGGGCCTGTTTATATAACATAGAAGTTAAATTGGAAACTTGTAAGGTAAATAAAAGTAAGAAGGTTTTTCTATGAGGAAGACTACTGCTGGTCCAATAATGAATTAAAAGAAGGCATGAACAGAACAAGCCACATCAGCAGTGAGACACAGCACATACAATGGTTCTCTTTGTTCTCTACAAACTTGCTTTATTTTAGCCAGTCTTCTTACATTGTGGTTATTCTTATGCTTCATCCAACGGATGACCTTATTATTTGTAGAAAGCAAGACAAAAAAATTGGAGGAATGAATTCCTTGCATTTTTCATTGATCCATTGTGAATATATATATACAAAAGTCAATCTAAACTTCCTAATAGATTACAACTCTATAAGATAAGTTTCCTAATAGATTACAACTCTACATGTAAAGTAGATATATGCTATAACATACTTTCCCTCAAGTCGAGCATATATTAATCATTCCAACTCATGGCAGATGGCAAAGGACCAACCCGCCCCATTTAGAGCCTTTGTGATGATATCACCCAATTGCCCTTTAGTCTTCACATATCCTGTAAAAATCAAGTTAAGTTGTATTTTCTCACGAACGAAATGATAGTCTATCTCAATATGCTTAGTTTGTTCATGGAATACCGGATTATAAGCAATATGAAGAATAGCCTAGTTGTCACACCAAAGTTTTGATGGGACTTGTAAGACTCGAGAAATTCCAATTTCTGGAAAAATGGCAAAATCGTAATTTTGGTTACAAAATTGTACTTCTATTAAAATCCCAAATTTATTCTCCTGGATCTCGATGACAAGTCTTACTCACCGCTAAATCGCTTCCTTCACAAATCTAGCTATAATTAAAATTTCGTAGAATTCCGAGACAGTCGGAGTTGGCACGTTTTTCGAGGCATCGCATTTTGAGTGTCGTAAAACGATTTTCGATGCGACAAAAGTCACATATAACACGTGACTAAGGCGTGCCAAGGTGCGCATGAGTGTGAGAAATGATGAAATGTACGGCCGAGATACGAACGCCAAACCTGAAGCAAGCGATTATGATGGCATTATAGGATTTGATTTAAATGATAATAATGCCAAAATATCAATAAGATTCATCTTCATAAATTAAAAATGAGCCAAACGCGAAAAACAAAAATGTGGAGATGCGTATGTGGAAATGGCGATTTTCTTTAGAGAGAGAGAGATTCTCTCTCTGTGAATCAGGAGATCCCAACGGCTAGCCGTCTGACAAGAAGGGAAGCCAGTCTCTACGCGAGGCTTCATGCGGGTAAACTGATTTAAGTGGAGTTTCACAAACTCCGAGAGGTGTGGGGTTTCTCCCTTACTTGGGTTTTGCTAATTTTTATTTATGTTTTTCAATGTTTCTGCTAGCTTCGAGGCCTTTGGAATGAAATAGAAAGGACGTCCCAAAATCAGACCTAATTGATATAATTTTTGAAACTATAATGGAGTGCCGTGACTGTCACGCTGATTTGGTGGATTAATTGTGCATTTGTGTGTTGACGGCTGTATTGATCGAATGAGGCCTAAATGGCCGTTGAAACCCGGCTCACCAACGAATCGATTTATTTGTGATTTTCCTAGGAATAAGAATCTACGAGGGCTTCACTATTCCCAAAACAAATAATTTCAAAATAATTTTTGTGAATTAATATGTTTTGTGAGTAATTCAAGTAGAATTGCTCAGATTTGATCATTAGCCCACGTGAGCTAATTTTGGTGTGATGAAATGAGAAATTACATAACATGATTCCGTGATTTAATTTTTGGTGTGAATATATGCATGTTTATATATTTCAGACAATGTTATAAGATCAGAATTAATTGATCACGATTCCATACGCATCTTTATCAATCTCTATGACTAAGAGGAGCGAGTGCAATGGAGCAGTCTGTAAGGTATAGAATGGATTCTCGGAGGGTCAGTCTAAAACGTTAATTATCTATATTGTTTTTAAAACTAAAAATATCAATCACCCACACCAATCGATACGCATCTGGCGCAGTCCATAACAATATCAATCGCCAAAACGGCCCAATTGATATATACACACACTGAGTCATTCACAAACAAAATAAATACAATAATTCTCATACGCAGGCCAGGCGAGCCGGCGAGCCTGCGAGGACTCGCATCGATGATCGCTTAGGACATTCAAGTAGGATCATGCATTTAAGTTTTGAATGTGTTTATTTCAGCACGACCTGACTTAGTGGAGAGACCCACTTAGTACGATTCCATTATCGAGCATTTAGCTCTCACCACTGAGTGGATACTATTTCTACGTAGACACAGTGAGCGTGCGTAGGGAGACTCGGCCAGTCTCTGTAGCTGAAGTTTGTGAAGAGCCTGTGGCTTCATGATTTTATACACGTAAGACACTCCCTTTAATTTTACATATTGTCAGAGCAAGAAGAAACATTTCAACTCTGTAACCATCGATATACGATTCATAAACAGGTATGTTTTGGCGAGTACCGCTCATACCTAATCGTCGCTTTCTTTACTCATGTTATTGTTATATTGATGTTCGGGGACAGTTTTACGTGTGCTCTTGTATTCTGGGCAGCTCCCCGTATTAAAAAGCGAGATCAATCAAGCCAGTGGAAAATGCCCGTCACCCGACATTCACATTCGCGCCGACGGCAAATAACTGACCCTGTTTCAATGGCAGACCTATTGCCTTAATGCCGAATTTCCATCAAGAGTTCATTAGAAGCCACATAATCTCATACTGGATCAAATGGGTGGTCATCGTTTTCTATATTCGACTCAAGACTAGATCGAGAGACAACACTGCTTTCTCGCTTCTTCCATGAGACTTTAGATTCCTTCCAACAGCACTTGGTGAACCTCGTAGTGGACCTCATGTCCTCCTGGGGATCTCGCCTTAATCAAGATCCGTGAAACACCTCGTGCCTATTATGCCCATGACATTATATAAAAATAATATGTCCCAAGGCTCCTTTTCTTCTGGGGCCAACATAGAATTTGTTCCTATCAAGCCGCCTTCAATGATCAACCTGTTAGAGAAGGTTTGTACTCTTAGCTTACACATCGACCGAGTGGAGTTAAATATCATCGGCATTTCCAGTGACTATACAATAATTCAACCTTCCCAACTACCTTTATATCTCCTCGCATCCCTCAAATTGCTTCGCCTTCTCTAGTAAGGTGTACGCCTGGAACCATAGGAGAATTGCATGGTTTTACCCCCCAACTTCAATCTCAAACACAACAAGGCCATGGTTTCGAAGTATTATAAGAAGATTTCATGTTTGCTTCGCATAACTTCAACACCCAAAAAGTATCTTAGCATCCCTAAGTCCTTTGTATGGAATTGGCTTTGAAGAAAGACTTAAGAGATGAAATATCTTTAAAGTCACTCCTGTTCGATAACAATTGGTCATCCATTGCCACACTACCAACAAATGCAGATATCTCAACTGAATTCAGAGAAGCTTATCACGTAGTGCCCAGATTATACTTCGCATCTCAAATTCCTCAACGCTGGTCGACCACTAAACCACGCACGTGGACTATGTTTTAAACCATGCAAAGGCTCACACTACAAACCCTCCCCTTATCTCCCTGAGCAACAAACCCCCGAGTGCTGCTCTATATACACCTCCCTGGCATCACATGAAGAAAAGACATTCTTAATATCGAAGTTGCGGAAATCCCAATTATAAGGGTGTCAAGGAAATAAAGCCAAACATACTATTGGTCTTTAGCAACAAGGGAAAGCGGCTCAAACGGTTCACACCACGGTCCCGGTGATACCCTTAAAGAACAGTTGGCTCAACCGAGCAATGGATCCACCTATGATTAACCTTCACCGCGGTGGAAACACCCAACGGCCGTCAATGGCTTTCTCCCAACAAAAACTGAATCAGTTCCAAGTACCCACTGTCACAAAGCTCAGATCTCCTTCACAGCACTACGCCAACCAAAGAGCAAGGGCTTCGCAGTAAACCCTTGAAAGAAAAGCCTCGAATAGAGCCCATGGATGCAATGTGTGGATTAAAAACGTGGAAACACAAGCAACATGGTTGAGCAAAGTAGGAGAAAATGGGGATGATACCTGGACGCTATCTCTTACGAAGAGCAATAAGAAGATCATCATTGAGAACTGGATCTTATGTCAAAGCAAATAAAGGGAGGGCTCCGGACTGGGGTAGGTTGCACCGAGCGTAGACCTGTTAGATAGGAGGTTTAATCCGAGCATGGATAAGCAGTTCAGGAGAGACAATGATGAGGCAAAGAGTATAAAACAAGCAAGTCTTCTTCCTCCTCGAGACTCACAACAAGAAGAAGGGAAAATGAGGTAATCTTAAAGAATGCAAATAACATCGTGATACAAAAGTAACGCCGAAGAGCGTGGACAATAACACTCCACACCCTTTCTGAACACCAGAATGTCCCACAAAGATAGTTAATTTCAAGGACTTCCCTGATCAAGTTTCGTAAACTACTTACAACATCCAAACAAAGCATTTTCGCATCCGTAATACCTTCCATCAACAGAAATTAATCTGATTATTTGAAACAATCGAAGGTACAAAGAAAGCCCAATTAAGAACCATGAGGGCATCCCGTTAATCAAAAAACAGTGCTGTGGAGATCAAGGCTTGGTTCAAAAATGCTTAGTGGACATTCATTTGGTACAAAAGTGGTCCGGCAAATTTCAAAGGAAGACAAGCCTTATTCTTTTCCTTCACATCCCACTCCCAGGATATGCACAACACACGAGGTTTGATGGAGAATTTTATGTTGTAACATGAAGGACTAAAAAGGTTCTGACAAATATTTCTAGGTATTATCACTTCTCAATGTTTGCATAGAGACATGAAATTGTGTTTGAATTTCAACACAAAAGGCACTAAAATGAGAAAAAAAGCTCCGAACGGCTTTTTATTAGATAAAACCAAGTGACACGGGAGAAATCATCCACAAAGGTAACAAAATATTTAAACCCAAACAGAGATAAAACTGGACAAGGACCGCAAACATCATAATGAACTAACTCAAAAGGAGCGGAAGCTCTTTTATTGACTCTAGGACTCAAATGCACTTAATGAAGCTTAGAATATCGGCATGACTCACAGTCCAATGAAGATAGGCTAGAAAACTGAGGATATAGCTTCTTTAACAAAAGGAGAGAAGGATGACTTATAGGTGTGAATCTTGTTAGCATTTTAAGTATGATTTTTATCCGTTTTATGCAACTTAAATGCTAGATTCACACCATTATCTCTTTGAAAAGCTCTAATCCCCTGTTTGCTTATGTTTTGCAGGTTTGAAGGAAAATCAAGCAAAGTGCTGGAAGAAGTCAAGCTTAAATGAAGTTGTTGATTTGCTAATACATACTGGTTTGCTACGGCGAAGGAGTTGTTCACCACGGCAAATATTTTTGCCACTGCGAAGGAGAGCTTTGCCTTTGCAAAACTCAAGCCAAGAATGATAGCAACCCCTGTTCTTCAATGACACGGCAAAGGCTAATCGCCACCGCAAAGAAAGGTCAAGGCCCTCATGCACTAAAAGAGAAAGATGATCGAAGACCACCATCGTTCGCCACTAACAAAGGCCTCTAAGGCCGGAGCAACAAACTTCAATTTTTGAGCCCACTCACAAGCCCATTTTCCAAGGCATATAAATCATGTTCTTTCGACATTTCATGTCTCGTGAACTTTTAGAGGGAGGCTCTCCTGTGGTTTTCCTCACAAGATTTGTTCCATTTTTTAGGTTTATTTCTTTGTATTTAGGGTTTTGTCAGAAGAATTTGGTTCAGAATTTAATATTGTCGTAAATACATCCTTATAGAGTGTGGATTTCAGCTTGGATCTCAGGATTGAAGTCATTTGCAGCTTAAACGCTGTTTTGTATTTCTATCTCTTGTACTTCTTCAATTTCTGCAGTTTATGTTTATCATTAACATGAATGTGTAGGTTTTGATGGTTGAAATGTTAGGCTAGACATTTCTATAGGGTTGGTTATCATATTTGATGTTAGATTCATTTAATCTTAGTTTGCTGGATGTTTATGCTTGATTTGTAGTATTTTGGGTGTTAATACTTGGCCATAAGGTTTTGCTAATTAATACATTGCCGAGAATCTGACTAATCCTTCCTAAGGTATCCTGGGTGACGCTTTGATTAAGCCCTAAAATCTGGTTTTTATTCTCTTAAGGTGTGAATCAATTAACGATCTTAATTAACTAGTTAAAGAGGCTTTAGGAATTAGAAAGGTCTAGTACTGAAGCGGATTTCACTAGAGGGGACACCAAATGTATTATGGGGATTGCAAGGACGAATCAGACCAATAGAGCTCCCCAGGAAAATTCAGGTTTGAAAAGTATCGCCCATAGACTCTGGGGAATGCATTTAACCGTAACAGGGTGGATAGCGCGAGAAAATACAAGGGGGAACATTAAAGGGATCCCTCAGACTCGTATCCTCGGACCACCTGTTACAATTCATTCATCCCGGGTCTTATCGAGATGAATCATTCGGCATCATTGACGATAACCAACCCTAGTTCCTCTATACATAGTTTTCTCCTGGTTTTAGTTCATTACTCCAATTTTCACAAATCATTCTTGTTTTTGTTTAGTTTTGTTTTTATTTTTTTTACAAAATCACCCCTAAATCATTAAGTTGCTCAAATAGTGAACGACTTTAGTAGCCGGAGTACTTAATCCTCACTAAAACCACACCTTCCTCGTGAAAATCCATCTCGGGGTTTGTAATTCCTAAAACTAGCTTTATTACTTGTGCACCCGTAATTCTGCTGGTTAGCAATAAGCCAAGGCTGCTCCCAAGGACCGCATGTCTTCTTTGGTGGATGTTACAACCACTCCAACAATGACCTACAACAATAATTCAATGAGATAACAACCCTAGAACAAGTAACAAACTTGGCACCTCTAGTTTCATAGATATGGAGACTTCAAATCACGTCATCGCACTGGGCCAATAATCCACTCCACGCATCCCGAATCAAACAAATGATCGGTAGCAACGGTATACTACAATTGTCGCATGTGTACTGGTTTTACTCATGGAAATTAAATAAAAGAGAATTGTGGTAAACTCGGAACAAAGGTTAAAGAGATTAGAGGAGTCAGATGAATTGTCCTTGACCCAAGGCCACAAGATGTTGACACATCTGCAAGGATAACAGTAGAGGTAGAAGGGCGTGACTGAAATGTAGTAAATAAACCGAAATTACATGTCCTGTGGTAGGTGACTCCAGAGTCAATGACCCATGTGGAGAAAGAGGAAATAAAACATGTGTTGGTTTTACCTGATTTGACGAGTGTACTGATAGAAGCAAATGCAGACCGAAGTGATTTCTGATGATAAACAGACTGAAATCTTCAATTTTTATTCGACAGCTTACTAAAATTTTGGCTTACATGTCCTGGATTATAGCAATGATGACACACTACTCCTCTTAAGGGTTTCGTGTTAGTCATAGAAGTAAATCTAACTCAAATAAGCCTCTAAAAATCCGAAAAATACCTATTAAAATAGGATCTTGCAAGAAAAATAACACATTTCCACAAAAAACACTGCACTGGAAAAGAATGTGGCTCTACAATCCACAAAACACCTCTGGACCTCGAAGAAATCAAGGATAAGCCAAAGCAAAACCCCGAAAGAAGGCTATCTGACATAAAAAGTTTCGAAAACATTGTTGCAGTGGCTCGCACAAGGGAAGCAAGTGGTCGGGGGAGACCATCGGGCTCAGCCGGCCACCTCAGAGGAGGAGGCGCCGCGCCTGAGAGGCGTCGTGGGCGGCGCGGCGGTGAAACAAGGCAAAATCAATAAAGTATGTCAACGCCAAGTGTGGCTCACCCGCTTGCTCACCACCGGACTCGGGTGGCGTGGCTCCGTGGCGACCGCCGCTCCTCAGTGGGGGCAGGTCGTTCCAATGTGTGCCCTTTTGAAGTTGGTGTTTCAAAAAAACACCCTACAACTCTTCTCCTCTTCTCTGTTCTTCCGAAATTCTCTAAAAAAATTTGTCTTTTCTAAGGCAAATTCAAAACCTTGCTCTGACACCATGTAGAAAGCAAGACAAAAAAATTTGAGGAATAAATCCCTTTGTGCCTCACCGATCCATCATAATATATATATATATATGTTATAAGTATATACATACCTCCATCATAGAATGAAAATCACTTTTATGTACTTGTGGTCTCGGCAAATTTTATGTTGTTGATAACATTGACTTTGGTGGATTTTTCGTGTGGTCAGGGTATAGGTGTGAGTTTGAGGGTTTTTTGTTGGGTCCCCTTTTTGTATACCTCTAGTGTACTCTTTGGGAGCCTCTTTGCTCTTTTTTGGTTATATTGCTTTTTACTGATCAAAATATATATATATAAGTCAATCCAACCTTCTATTAGATTACAACTCTATAAGACAATTTTCCTAATAGATTATAACTTTACATGTAAAGTAGATATATGTTATAACATTATTCAATATATTCGTTAAGAGATTATAAGTCTAAAGACTATTTCACCATCAATAATTTGTTTTGAGCAGTAATAAAGTATATTTTTATTCTTAAAGACCCGATTGATGGACCTGATATCTCATGACAAGAAGCTAAAATCAAGCCAAGACTTACTAAAGCACACAGCAATACTTTTCCAAGCATATATTGAATCTCCTTTTGCAAAATGTTATCTATAAATGGCATAAGCTAGGTCAACTATTCAATCAAATGATACTGAGCATGTTTCCCATTTCTTCTTGAGATACAAGTATAACGCCCCAAAAATACCCTATAATTTTTATAATAATTCTATTATATATTCCGGGTATAAATAGAACCAAAGTTGGGTTTTTCCGAGAATTTGTTAAATGTTATATGATTGTATCACTAAATGTCAATTGCAAATGATATATGATCAATGTGGCATACTAAGTGATTAAGTGATTGAACCTTTAATAACCCAAGTGTAAAAAGGGCAAAATGGAAATTTGTAAAATAAGGACCAAGGGTCAAAATGATGCTTAAATGCTAATGTGAAATAAATGATAAGTGAATGTGCAAAACAAGGAGACTAGTAAATTTAATCGAGAAAAATGGAAAATTTAGGATTTTTAATGAGTAAGCCAAACAAGGCTTATCAGAAGGAAAAGAGTAGAATAAGACCAAATGTGGTTCCTTAGAAGAGCACATTCAGGCATTTGGCCAAAACTTTTTTTGAGAGAGTGGGAGAGAGAAAAGTTGGGTGGTTTTGGAGGAGAAGAGGATTACAAAATCCTTCCATTTGTTCAAGATCCTACAAGAAGGAAGGCAAGAAGGAAAAGTGGCTGGGCTTCGTTAAAAGTGGATTTCAAGGTAAGAACCAAACCCTAGAATTTCTTGATGCCTGTTAGAAAAACCTCTAATCCATCCATGGTTTTGGCCACTGTTTAAATGAGGCTGTGGATGTTATCAAGGACATTCTATGTTTTGTTTCGGATTTTAGGATTTTCTTTGAGGAAAACGTGGAAAACAGGAAAACTCGAAAATCAAAATCGCCCAATGCCGCCCCATAGGGGAAACCCCGACGCCGCCGCGGCGTGGGTCCCCGGCCGCTGGGCGTGATACCGCGTGAAGGCCAAGGTGCCGCACAGACCTCAGCACGCCGAGGCTAGCAGCCACGCCACAAATAAGGCTCACGCCGGCGCGCACGCTACCGCTCACGCAACAAAGTTTTGATTTTTGTTTCCTCGAACACCTCGTGTGATTCGTATTAATCGATAATTTGCATGACCCTAATTGTCGATTAATGGAGGGTTCAAATAAGGATAAAACTAAATGAAAAACGTGAGAGCTCAGATCTCAAGGCACGGCGGGTTCAAAGTGTGAGTAAAGGCTAGTTTACTAAATGTGATGTGTGTGATTTGCTAAGGGCTGGTGAGGATCACCTAACCTAGGACCGAGATTGAAGGCAAGGCAAAAAGAAAGAGATAGGGATTGTTTGTTCTATCTTCCTATTCGTTTCAAGATTTGTTCGCTTCGTTTTATCTTCTCCTATTCTCGTTTCAAGATTCGAAATGTTTGTTCTAAATGTATAAGAAAAGCATATTGATTTTATAAATTAATTTCCGTGAAATGCTTCTGTATAAGGAAAATTGTACGAGTATTGAAAATGAATCGTTTATACAAATGTGTTATTTGTACTGGCATGCTGGAGGCAAAAGGATTCAACGCCGTAATAACGTTAACCGCTTGTCAGACATGATAGATTTGTAGCTTACCAATAAGCGGGGGTCAAATTAGTAATACTTTAACAAACGTATTGATGCCACTCCGATCGCCAGCCTAACGGGCATTTTAGGTGTTCTGGTTTAACTGACTTTTAGCCAACTTTAATGCCAGCCAATGATCATGTCGGTGATTCCAATATCTCATAATTTTAAAACATAGGTTAAATTCGTTAAGGGTAGAACTGAATTGATTTTGAGATTGTTGAAATATTGGAAGTGAAAAGCATGATTGCAAATTGAAATGAAAAGAGCATTGTGAAATACATGATTTGGTTATAAATGATTGTGTATGAAATAAGAATATGTATCATTTTTGACACCAGATCATCCAAAAGATTTGTTTCTTGTTTCTGTAAGTAAAAACAAATGATTCGATTTTAAACCTAAATGTAGTTGAATAGAATTGTATAGAACCACTAAGATAAAAATGCTTTAATGTATCGCTTTATCAATGCTACAAAATTTGGTAATAGGCAAGATTGAAAGCGGACCTAGGTTGAGGTTTCGCAGTCATCTGTAGAAGTTCACGGTTATGCTCTCGTCGCCATTACATCCCTACCATTTTTTTGGGCATGACATTGTTTTGTAAACAAAAGGAGTTCAACTCAAATTATTTTCAAAACATATCTAAAACACATTTGATATTATGTTGTAAACTCAGATAAATGTCATTTTTGGTCAAATGCATATTTTGTAAAGGAATTGCATTGAATTTGTAAATGTTTATGGGTTACCCCAAATTGAAATCGCTTCCGCAAAGATTTGAGAACGAAGACGCTTATATTAATGAAGCGTTTTTGATAAATGATTTTGATAAAGTGATTTAGTGGTATCGTGCAAGATCCTGATCCGTGGACCTGACCTCGCCAATCGGGTCGTAATCGAAAAAGGCTGCCAAACAAGTGTGTGCTACTCTGCAAAATTGTGGCGTTTAATTTCATATGTGTGGAAAACAATTTAAGACGAATTTCCATAGGAGTCCTTGCCATAAATGTCCCCGGAGACATTTTAGCTGTGCCTCAGCTAAACTCACCACCAATAAAGTAAATAATTTAGCCTTGATCTGCATGTTGAGGCAGGGACGCTACCACCATTAATCCAAGGACCGTACAGGAACCCGCACCCCTCCCACAATGAGTAGATTAACAAGGCAGAAATATGAGACATCATGGATACCCCCAAATATCATATTTGAAAAAACTAACCAGCAGACTAGTCTGATCACTTTTAGATGGAAATCCTTCTTCAACTCTTGCTCGAAGAGAATACACAAGTGTTGGCAAACAACCTGTGCATTTCCGGCATATCTATAGAACACAACAAACACACTAAAGTGATGTCATATCAGCAGACTTTTCAAAACATAAAAAAGGAGAAATGCAAATTCCCAGTAGTTAGGGAAGGATATTATATTAGAATCAGTTTCTATCACATGACTAAGCAAGTAACTCACTAGCATGTTTCTAAACAATCAAAACAAGCGGCCATGGCTTGAGATTTTCTCGCAATGACTTCAAAAGGAGAGATACGCAAAATTATTGTAGTAAGGAAGGCATATATTGTCTCATAAAAATCAAAACAAGTCTTTTTTCAAGCATCCCAAAAAAAATGTAAGAAGTTGAATGGTTAAAATATCACCGAATCAGGTTCATTTTTTGTACACTAAATCTACTAAATAGGAATTATTAGATGTTGTACACTAAACTTGGGAGGGTTCACTGTGAAAGGGTTCACTAAATCTACCAAATCCTATTTTTTTTATAAGTAAAGAGAATAAATCTTCCAAATGATTTATTAAATAGGATACAATAAATTATGAAGCATAAATCAGGTTCATTCTAATTCTGGGGCATTTGGAATGAGAGAAATAGCAGGTATGTAGAGCATAGGGATCAAGCTACAAAAAGCTCATTCTTTTGTCTTGTTGCATTGGACTAGGTTGTGTTAGAATAGGATTGAATGTCTACACTACACCCAAACCCAAAGATTTTGCTTGGAATGTAACATATGCAACATTTTAAACAGAAAAGAATGACAGTTTCTAATACATGAACAAGATTGTCATAGGGTTTACAAATTTATGTACAGCATCATAAGGATAAAATAATACAGGGAGCACTAATAAACTATCCATGATTTCATCTAATGGAAAAACTGAATTACATAAACACCACAAATAACTGTGAGAAGAACTCATACGGTGTGGATGATATCAAAAGCATGAGAATTTTGAACAAGGATACCAACAGTCCCCCATGAGTTTCATGCCGGATTAAGTATAGAATACCTACAACATATATAATGGAAGAAAGCAACACTTTTGAGAACATAAATAATAAACAAGATAATTTAAAAGGTTCACTTTGCATCAAACTAGAAGGATTAAACAGCACAATGACTTCAACTACCTGTATGAAGTTGCATTAATATCTGACCAAGGGAGCTTGACAGTGCCGTAAAAGACCCACGTTTAGGGGATTCCTTGTATTCGGCTACCTGTAGGAAAATGGATGAAGGCCCATCCAACATGGCTGCAAGAGTTGCTGCAGATGCAATTCGTGCCTAGCCTCCACAAATTAGAGGAGTATCGCAGGATTATAATCACAAATGTTATCTTAAAAAAAGGAGCTGAATATATTAGATGCACTCTGCATAAATAACAAAGAAGGCTTCATGTCTTTTGGAGCCTAAGTATTTGTATAAGTGCCAAAAAACAAATCTTTTGATAAGTAAATTGTATAAGTAACAAAATGACAGCAATCTTTCAACATTTCCCACAAAGCACAGAAAAAATACCTTCACATAAGGATCAAATAGCAAGCATGTCATCAGAGTTGCTTCATACTTCCTGTAAATGAGCAAGCAATTCAGAAAGAATTGGATGAATGAGATGAATGGAAATATAAGGGATTAAATTCAGTACAAAGAAACACATATCTCAATGAAAATGAAAGGAACCAGAATTTTTCACCTCAGCTGTAATACATCATTGGTAGGCAAAATCATTGTCCATTGAGCAGTAAATGATTTCGGATCAGCTTGGCAAAGATCCTTTGCACCAAATTTAGAAGGAAAAAACAAATTAGTAGAAACAAAGGCAACGTTATTAATATTGGGAAACATACAAAAAAGAATCAAGAATCCTTACAAGTTGGAAGATGAACAAGGAGAAAGAGAGGTCCAAGAATAAAACATCAATAAACCCCACAACAACCAGAAAATTGCACCAGCATTTTAAGCCTTAAACTGTTCATGAACATAGTTTTAAAAGGTCACGCCTAGGCTAAGGCCTAACCGCTCCCTAGTTCTAGCGCCTCACCTTTTAAGACATGTGCCTTGTTAAAGAGACGTGCCTTGTAAAGTTTAATTTACTTTTTAAACACTTTCATTCTTGAAACTTCTATCCATAAAATTTATACAATTTTATTATTTTTTTATTGAATGTTTCTTTTAAATGTTAGAAATCTTAAAAAAATTTATCAATACAATCATATTTTATAAAATTAATGTTTATTCAAGGTCATGTTTCACTTCACTCAGGCGCGCGCCTTGTGTTGCACCTTGCTCTTAAGCTACAACATACCTTTGCGCCTAGGTGCACCTTGCGCCTTTTAAAACTATGTTTATGAAACTCTATATAGCTTCTCCATATGAGAAAACATACAGAGAAGGATGAAGAATCCTTCCAAGTTGAAAGACAAATAAGGAGAAAGAAAATAGCAAGAGTAAAACATCAAAGAACTGCACAAGAACCAGGAAGTTGCACCAAGATTTAAGTCATAAACCGTCAATGAGACTCCATAGTTTCTCCACATAGAAAGAAAAAGAGACATAAAACTTTTAGAATCACCAAATTGTTAAATGCATAATTGGTTTATTCTGTGAATCAATTGAATTGATAGGATCCAAACAATTCAATATTGGTGGAAATTGTTAACATATAGAGTTGTAACTAGTTAGGAAACTTAACATATAGAGTTGTAACTAGTTAGGTAACCCAACATCTGGGGAGTTGTAAATAAATTAGGTGAAAATATAGATTGGTCCTCCTATATATACACATGTTAATTCAATGAAAAAAACACAAGGAATTCTTTCCTCTAAGTCTCTCTTGGTTGTTTCTTCATGGTATCAAAGCCTAGGGTTCGAGTTTGAGAATTTTTTGGAGGATTTTTCAGCAATCTAGGGCTGTTAGAGGGGGTAACTTTTGAAACACCCACCTAGAGGGAGCATGGAGTCCCCACTCGCCGCATAGAGGCTCGGCTCGCCGACCAGCCAGCCGGCAAAACCCCAGCGACGGGATCCAAGCCGCGGCGGCTCAAACGCCACCGCAAGCTTTCCTCGGCGCCCACGCGCCCCACGCCAGTGTGGGCGCGTGTATTGTTCCGACCCCGGCCCTCCTCCGGGGCCCTCCGGGCCGCCGACAGGCTCTCCGTACATTTGTTTCTTGGTTCCCTGATCCGGTAGTTTTAGTGCTTTTGTGTCCGACAACCCCTTTTCTAGGAGTTTCTACTTGATTTCTTCCAACCGAGTTCCTCGGGAGTGCTCTCTGGCCGTTGATCTTCTTCCCATGGTATCATAAATGGAATGATTCGGGAGAAAAAACGTGGACACTAAAGCTCCCCTGGTGGTCCCGACAGGATGTCCAAAATCACTAAGACAAACTCGACCGTCCTAATCTTATTTGAATGGAGCAAAAACACCGGTCGAGTACGCCAGAGCCAGACGTGATGATGGTGTAAAGCATTCTATCAGACGTAGAAACAGATCGCCACTAGCGATACTTTGGTGGCCGGTTAAAAGATACATGAAGAGTTTAATACGTTATGCCTCAGTCTGATGTCAAAGTTCACCAAAGTCAACAAGAAATGTATGGCGCTATGATTTCATACTCTTCCCTTCTAAGTATGATTCAACTAAGGCCTGCATTTTGTCCCGCAAATTCCGAGGATATCATCCCTCCACGAGACCCTTAGCAGATTCTCAGACCGCAGTACTTCACATCCCCCTCTCTCTTCACACTACCCTCGATCCCACTGCATGTTACAGCAGCCTCCTACCGGATGCACCATTGAGTTAGAGGAGCAAACGAACAGAAAAACAGGCTGGGTCTATGAATAACAATTTGAGGGACCTGCTCCAGGAGGCTGCTCTCATTACCCATAAGCCCATAGTAGATACGACTATCAAGAAACATGTGAATGAAAACCTTGTGAAATTTCGCCCCGCTGAGACGGCTTTAGAATGATCGAGGTCTGGATCACGCCATTTAACCCAGAATAGCTGTGTTCTAATCGAATGTGGACTCCATTTGATTCCACATCCATCATTATCATTTACCAGCCGGCAACCGAATAAATGCCTTGCATTTCATCTCTCCGAATGGAACATCACTGGGTCAGGCAGATCATACCACTTTCGCCAGAAACTCCGGGGTCTTTTCACTCACCGTTAAACTTTCAACCTCCACTCCGCCACTGGGCAGATGGATCACATTCATGTGAAATAATGGCAATAATTGTGCCCATCCATCCATTCCTCACATCGCCGAGCTAATAAATTTCTCTTTAATCTCTTGATGTCCCGTAGTGTTAACTCCTAACACTGGGCGTTATATCTCATTCTTTCCTGATTTTGTCTTGACCACTAACAAAGAAATTATCTATAGAGTAATGAATGTAGCTGATACATCCGGGATCCTAAGGCCCCGTGACCTATGCCATTTGTCTAAGCTCTACGCACCATCGAGACACACGTCGCCAGTCATCTTCGCCGCCACAATAGTGCAATCGCGGTCCCCGCCAGTCATTAGTCCTTAGATTGTAGTCTGTCACTCAGAAACATCATCATTTCTAGTTGATAGTTTGGGGAATAATAAACTGAAACAACGCTTCCTTTGAAAGTTAGTCCTCATTTTGATGAGAATCCACCATTGTGGTTCTCAACCGGTTTCAATGATTTGTCAAAATTTCTCGTTAGATGATTATTCACGAACCACTTTCATATATTTAATGAAAAACCGCCTGCAGCTGAGTTTTCATTATGCCTTTTTGGTGCAAGATCCATACTTTGAATTCTGCATGTTTATGCCCTCAAAACTATGATAACGCAAAAGAATACATGTTTGCACACTTCACTCCTTCCTATGCTTCTCAAATACATGAAGATCCTCTTAATGATTTCAAAGTTGACACCTTCCCCGTAATTGAGTTGCCGGTATAAGCAATCATGACCTCCTTGAAACCCGCTGCAGCCTCAGCATGACTTGAGCGCATGTGCCCGCATTTCTGTGGGCTAATGTAAGCTCTACAGCTTTTTTATTAACTAGATGCCTTCATCAATCTTGAATTGGGACACACCGTATCACATTCTTTCTCCCTTAAATAAACCTCATTCCCTATTGAGCCTCGTATATTGATGCACTGCTTTGTTCTCAGATGTTCATCCTCGTATCGGAACTCGGAATTACAATCTTAAAATGTATCTTCTTGGTTATTTCTGTCTCGTAAGGGGGCATTCAGCAGCACGTCTAGTCTCTCGTGAGGTACTTTGTTTCTGCTGATGTCAAGCTTTTGAGAATGTCCTTTCTTCACCCCCGACCTAACACTAGTCACGAGAGGTGCGTATGACCGCAAATGTGATACTATTGCCTCCCGTACCCTCCCGTCCCGCCTCCGTAGCGCCCCTCAAGCTCCCGCCTCCAAAGAAAGCCCCTCCATCACTCAGTCTGATGCACCCCAATTTTCTTTAACCCACCGCCTCCGTCCTCCACTACCGGCTCGACATCGATCCACCCCCCGATGATGATCTCCCATTTCTTCGTAAATGTAGACGCTGTGTTCATCCACTTCTCATTTTGCTCCCATAACCATTGTCTTCTTAGGGTCCCTGCTCTTTTATTTAAGCCGACTCTATTTTTGTTTAACACTTTTCGTGAAGCTCTGTCTCACTCAGCTGACATTATAGCGCTACGATAATGATAATTTATACCAAATGGGAATACTTTGGAATCAGTACATTTTGGCTCATCACGTGGAAGCCACGGATGTGCTAGGTCTTTGCAAATAAAGTTAATCCCGATGGTTCAGCTGCCTAAATGAAAGCACGATCAGCCAAAGGGTACCAAACCCATGGTGTGGACTATTCAATACCTTTCCGCTGCTAAGATGACATCCGTTCTCGCCTTTATTTCTCATCGCCACCATAATCGATCTTCATCGCTGATATTAAGAATCCACTTTCTTGTATGATCTCTATATGGTATGCCTTTGAAAGACCTCCAAAGCATCGCTGCTCTGTAAAGTGATTAGGGGAAGGCTCAAGTTCGCCTTCTAAGTTTCAGCTGAGTATGGGTTTTTGAAACAGAGTCCCATTGCTTGTTCCCTATAAACTAAATTAAGCACTGGAGAGACTCATTTGGTGTGGAGCAAATCCCACCATTCCATCTTCACCGAACTCCTGGTTCATGTATCATTTTATGTCGTGGTAAAAAGGTGGATTGATATTGTTATCACTTGAGTAGACTTGATGAGTGCCTAAAAACACTATTATAAACCCCTGGATTTGTGATCTGATCACTCTCTTTGCTGATGAGGAGGAGAGTATATATATATATAAGATATATATATATAAGACCTGTTTTGACTACTTTTCTAATATTTTGTTTTATCGGGTTTTTGTAGAAGTAACACTGAAAAATGCCGAGATGGAGTCACTCAAGTAGAGGCCCGGAGGAAGGAAAGTGGTGCAGAGTTTCAGGCTCCAACGTCAGACACCCCTAATGTCGCGTATCATGTGGAAAAGTCTCAATATAATTCCTATCTCTCGAGAGGCTACAAAAGGAACCTGGAGAATCCAATTCTTGTGGGTTCAAATCGCCGGCACTAGTGGTTTTATGAATTGTAGTTTCGTGGAACAAAGGAAAGCAAAGACTCTTGGAAGGCCTGAGCTTAAAGAGAGAGATTCGAAAGAACTCGAGATCGTCATTCTCGATCATCATCACAAGTTTTTCTATTCTCATTATCATGTCTTCTTGCTTGTTTCTTCCAGGTATTGAAATGTAAATATACGAGGCTCCCACTTCGTGGTTTAGGTGCCGTAGAGATTTGGACATGAAAATACTATGTTAAAGTGTTAGCCTTCTTTATAAATTCCCACATTCTTATATACTTGTTTTGCTACTGTTTAACTCATGTTGATGAAATCACTTATATTAATTTCGCATCATAACTTTTAATATGTAAGGCTCCGAAAAAGATCCGAGAAGTGAAATGAAGAATTAGACATAGTCGTCAACCTAATAAACTTGGTAATATCGACTATCAATAATTTAGGAGGCTTGTGAGTTCTTTACACTCTATGCACCTTTAATACTTAAAAATAGGTTTCAAGGAGCAAGAAACCTAATGATAAAGGGAGGTTAAATGACCTTGAGAAAGGCTTTAATTACATTTGATAAGAGCCGCCTTGGAAAACACTATATTAGATAATGGAATGGAATCGCAGCATCACATGGTAGGACCGTCCAACAATACAAACACCCTAACCTTTTTGCATCTTTGATCACTTTTACATCTGAAGCACACAATTACATTAGTAGTAATTAAATCTAGTTTTGCTCCCGCTTAGCCACCACAATTGCTAGTTTGAATATTGAATAAGTATTATAATTTTGGTACTTAGCCCACTACGAGTAAGGTTTTCCCTGTGGATCGATATCCGTGACTCTCGAAAGTACACTATATTACTCGACGAGCATACACTTGCGCTGGACAGCAATTCTGTGGCCTCTATTGCATATCCACAAAAACACACCCACGAACGTTTCTATCAACTCTATAGAATATCATCCCCAAGTCCTTCTCTTCGCGCCGCTTCATACAAAGGACTTAGGGATGCTTAGATATTTCTTAGGTGTTGAAGTTATGAGAAGTAAAAATGGAATCTTCTTATCTCAAAAGAAATATGTGCTTGATTTATTGTCTGAGACTAGAAAATTTGGAGTTAAGTAACAAGTAGTTCCCCATGGCTCCAGCGTACAATCTTACTAGAGAAGGCAAGTTGCCTGAGATCCCGAGAGATATAGAGCACTAGCTAAAATTCTGAACTACCATCCAAGAACTGGCCCGATATTGCACACTCAACAAGGTTGTAAGTCAATGCTATTGCTCCTCTCCCTACTATTGACACTGGGGCAGCTGTAGAATACATTCTACAAGTATTTCTCTGAAAGTGAGCTCCAGATTTGAGTTCGTTATATAAGAATCATGCGACAATTAGGGTCAATGCTTCACGTATCGTGGACAGCAAATAAAAAAGATAGGAGATCCACATCCTGTTACTGAGCTTTTGTTGGCGGAAATCTAGTTCCATGAGAGTTAGGAAGCAAGAGGTTGTTTCTCATTCAAGTGCATTCAATATAGAACAATGGCACATTCCTGTAAAATCATGTGGCTTCACTAACCTTGATGGAAGCTCGCATTAAGACTCCATGTCCCGAAGAAACTTTCTTGTGTGATAACTGTAATACCCGTAATTTTTGGCCGTGCTTTAAGTGGGTTAGTTTAATTTATTTTTCTAATTATCTATATATATTTTATTGATACTAGAGTATATTATTTTCAAGTATTATATATAAGAAGTTCGACCCTACAAATTATTTAAATAATTAGTTTGATTAAATTCTCAATGTTAAAGTATAGAAATATCTTAGTATATGTAAATCTATCCCTAATTTAGCTTAATTTTGATTAAGCCCTAATAAAAAATAAAATAAAATAAAATAAATATAAAATATTTGGGACCTTTAGGGCTTTGACTCTTGAAGGGGAAAGAGACTAAATCTGTGGGGCCCCTCTCCTCACGCCTCTCCTCTTCCTTCTTCTTTCTTCTTTCTTTCTTTTTTTTTTTTTTCTCTTTCTCTCAAGGCGCCGCCGCTCCGTCCGCCACCCCCGAGCCACGCCGCCGCTACTACTACCTCTTCTCGACGCCGACAAGCTTCTCGACACTCCGCAGCCGCCGCTCCTTCCTCCTCTCGCTGGCGCCACAGCCACCCTCGCGCCTTAGGTGTGGTCGCTCTCCTGTATCGTACCATGTTTTCCTCGCAAACAAAGGCCATTTTGAGCTCAGACCCCAAAACCTTGGGTGGGGAGGTATGATTCGCCATTTCCCAAGCTTTAAATCGTAGTGATTTTTAGAGAGATAAACTTAAGAAGAAAATTCTTGCTTTATGCTTTTGAGTTGTTTTTAAGCGCCTAAAAATTATAAAATTGTTTTGACTCTAATCCCGATCTACGCCTTTAGGTACCCTGATGACCCCGACGGTCACTTTTTCCGCCACCGGTCGGCGCACGGCGACCTGAAACGCAAGGTCGGATGTAATCCGCTCCGTCTCTCAAAAATTCTCTGGATTCGACTCGGCAATCGGGGTTTTCGATTCGAGCCTGGTGAAAGAATCTATACCCTAAAACGCGTGCGAGCCCTAATTGTATAATTGTTCGATATTCGTATTTTAATTGTTCGTAAAGGTTATTTTAATATTGAAAATGCCTTATTTATCGTTTAATTGCTCATGTTTGTGTTTTGAAAGGATGTAACTTAAAAATATAGTTTCTACATTTAGTGTTGTGTTTAATCTTATCCTATGTAAGTAGAACCCGCGATTTTGATTAAACGTATTTAATTATGTCCTGAGTTATCCATGCGTATAAATATAATGAATTATCTGCCATAAATTGTATCAATTGTGGTATTTATCGCGGTAATTGTCGACCTTTGTGGGTTTGCATCATACGAGCCAGGATTTATCTGTAGCTTCAGCCCTGGCCAAGATTGGATAAATTGGGGAAATTAGAAATGTATTTCTACTCAGACTGACCTATTTTACAGGAGTTAAGTCCGCTTTTAGGAGGTTCCCACGCACTTTCTAGAACATGCAGCAGCCTCCGTGCCTGCGCTTAGTCCTCGTGAGTTTTTGGTCGTAGTCTAGAGTATATTTAAATCTTAATCTTATTTCTATCAATAACGCTCTTTCCATTTTTAGATTGTCCGACGCCTCCGGGCCAGACAAATTCGAGGCAGGAGCGATTCCCCGAGATCCGACATACTGCTGAGTTGGGATATCATATATAATTTACGACACATCATATGCATGCATGGTATAGCATTTACAGATAGATACACCCATCATCATCGATACATGATTATTACTTGGAATTACTTTACTATGGTAACTAAACTACTTAGTTCACAGAAATATATCTCAGATATGAGAGATCAAGATGATGGATGTGAGTGTATTGTCGGGTGCGATATTGTCATCAGATGTGAAATGTTCAGAATGGAACCATAGCAGACATACCACCCAGCTGGTTACATCAGATCACAAGTATGCACTTTCCAGAATAATCGACTATGACGCATTTATGTTTATGCATACTAGTTCCCCGCCGAGCCGCTTCTTGTGACGCGAGGTAAAGGCCCCGGTCGAGCTGCCACTCCTGGGCGCCCTACTATGGATTATGGTAGTGATAGTTACCGGAGTTACGACCCCGGTCTGAGTACTTCTCCCTGGGCTTGGCCTGGTCGTTTAAGTGTCAACCGAGTTAAGGACCCCGGTCGAGCATTTCCTGCGCCAAACAGCATCGATTCGAGAGAACCGTATGGCGATGTGATCGAGACAGGTCCCGTTGAGTTCTCGATTTTGTGATGACTATGTGATGATATGAAATTTAATGTGTGTGCATGCATACTATGTGAGTGCATTATTACATCAGAATTTATATGTGCATGCGTATCCCATTACTGTGGATGTGGTATAGATTATATGATGTTAACTCACTCGAGACTGATACCAATTTATTTTCAGGTACTATTAGCCTCCTCGTCAGACGCTTGGATCACAACAGATTTCTCATATCTTCATGCGATACATGTATTATTATTATTGACTTCGTATATTTCATCTAGGTGTCACTCAAAGAAGATTGGATATTAATATGTTTTGTAATCATCAGACTTATTACTCAGGGTATAATTGGGTTTTATATGTGGATCGAGGATTTCATCTCTTGGATATTTGCTGAGCAAGTATATATATATATATAGGATTATGTGATGATATTTATGTCGTATTTGAAGGATAAGTGGTAATACATGAGATTCAATTGTGGCTTACTACGTTTCGTGGCTTTATGCCTCCCATTCCCTAGGTGCCTAGCCACTGGCCTGTGCCTGGTCGCGTGACAAAGTTGGTATCGTGAGCGATAGGTTCATTTCCTATGGCCTGTAGTCTATGTTTCCAAGATCATGAGTTGTGTGGATCCAGTTCTGGTTTTCGATCGTCACCATTGCATTTAGTTTCGTCATTCACAGGCGTCTGTTGTAATCTGATAGTCTTGTGTTTACTCTTCAAAAGATGAGACTAGATCGAGGGTGAATGCAATGGCAAAGAATCGCCGAGGCAAGACAAGCCTATGATGAGCCTGTGAGGCCCAAGATGAGGTATCCTTCACCGATCCACCGCTTCGGGAGAGGGCTAAGGAGGTCGGTAGCCCCGTGGCAACTAGACAAGCACGGCCGATGAGCCATGTGCCGAGGAGCCACAGTTAATATGCCCTGTACGCCAGGCATGCCAGGAGGCTCGTCGCCACCACTATGAGGCATTCGTATGACCGGGCGCGTGATACAAAGAACTGAGGAGTATCGCCGGGCAAAGAAGTCGCCAACAGCTTCTCAACCGGGATCTAGGATCACCCGCATCACATCCCTTCGTCTAGTGACACCGTGCCAACAGAGGTCAGATTGATGGAGTATCCGTGACCCAACGGATTTTCTCGGACGGGCGGAGAAGAGAGAGCATCTGATCCAGAGCATCCGATGTATCTGATCATCGAGATGGCGTGCTCTCCCCATGGGCTTAGCATTGCAAAGGTACAAGGATTACATCAAGCCGCTTCGAGGGCATGATACGGGCCTCACTTCAGGAGAGATCTACGATAACTACATTTATCGGCTATGAGACAAGAGTATCAAGACAACTTGAGCAATCGGGCTATAGGATGATATGTTCAGAAGGGAGTACACCCACAGTTCATGTATCTTAGCAAATTTGTTCGAATTGCGCACTGGGGTTTCGCAAAGACGAGTAAGCACATTAACGGTCGACCACATTTCATATCCTTGTACGGGCCAAGGAAGTGTAGCTCGAGGTCACTGACTAGCGAGACAGATGGACCGACCTTCGCCTTCATGGTATCTTAGTGGATTTGGAAAAGAAGAAGACCCGCATGCAGTGAGCAAACTAGCAACACCGCCTACTACGCAAAGATTATGGTGGCAACAGGCACTCTGGGCAGGTACAGGCTCGCCAGACAGAGCAAGCTTTAGACCAAGGGTCACAAAGGGCAGACGCAACCACATGGCCATAGAGGCTCCTGATCGGGGGACGTGGGCCTGTGTCCCAAAGTGGGGGCCATAGCCAAGGACAGAGTTCAGCTCGGCACAAGAATACTAGTTCCCCGCACTAGCATACCACATTGTGGGCTGAAGGCATCAGTGGCCCTCAGATGGTGGCTAGTGGAGCTTGTTTTAGGTGTGAGAAATGGGGCCACAGGCCAACCATGTCCTAGATTTCCCCTAGCCAAGAAATTCCTCAGTGGTTCATGGCAGGTCGCTTCGCCTGGGCTCATTGACAAATTCTCCTGTCTCAAAGTGTGCGCAAGATAGTGATTTACAGTGGCCGGGATATGGAGGTAGAGCCCAGGAGGCATTTGTAGGCCGTGGTCGCTTCGAGCTCCTACTACCTGGTCGGCCGGCTTCAGTTTCTTACACCACTCCTCAGACGCCGTAAGGCAAATGTCACAGACGTGCAATTATCTCACCGTTATACTAAGGCTAGGTGTTATTAGATCCCGGTGCCACACACCTCTTCAGGTCTCCTAGTTTTGCATCGAGGTCAGCGCCCAACCACCTGCACTCGACTCGCTATCACCACTACCCTTCCGAGTGATGCCTTAGGAGGCGTATATTTACTTTCCACGTGTCCGATTTAGTAGGCGCAGACTCCGCTGGACCGATTATTGATGTAATTGATTTCAGGTTATTTTAGGGGCGGATTGGTCAGGGCCAGCATTACGCCACCGATCGCCGAGAAACAAGTGATTTTCCTGGATTCCAGGATCTTAGTTTGGTTTCAAAGTGAGCATACCACTTCTAATTTAATTTCAATGACATAGCCAAAGTGGATGTTACGCCAGGGGTGCTGTGGTTATCCGCTCTTGTAAGGGACACTAGCAATGATGTGAGGCAGAGTTGATGATGTCCCTATCGCCAGAATTTCCGACGCTTCTCCTGCAGGAGTCATGTATACACCACAGGAGATAGAATTTTGCATTGATGTTGTGTGACGGCAATGCTTCTATCTCCTCGTCACCTTATAGGATGGCACCATGAGTCAAGGAGTCGAAGGAGCATGATGGATTTGTTAGACATATTTCATTAGCCCAGTGATTTCCTCCGGGTGCCTGTGCTATTTTGTAAAGAAGAAAGATGGTTCCTACACATGTATAGATTACAGATACCGAATAAGGTGACCATTCGCAATAAATATCCACCTAATAGATGACTCTGTTTGATCACTGTGGTGCATCATGTTTTTCAAGATTGATCTACCGATATCACTAAACGAGAATAAAACATGAGGACGTTCAAGACAAAGATTCGTGACTATATGACTACCATTATGAGTTCCCTAGTAATGTTCGACTCACTAATGCGCCTAAGAAATTTTATGGATTTGATGAACATGTTCAAACCCTTCCCCGGATCGCTTGTAATTGTGTTCATCGATGACATCTTAGTATATTCTCGAGTGAGGAGGAACATGTGTAGCATTTAAGGATAGTATTACTGCACTCGAGGGAGCAAAGACTATATGCCACCTCCAAGTGTGAATTTCTGGGCTTGGAAAGTATAGCTCTCGGGGACATGTAGTATCAAGGGAAGGCATTCAAGTGGATCCCAAGAAGATAGAGGCGGTAATGGATTGGCAGAGACCAACCACGGTGACTGAGGTTCTAAGTTTCCTGGGTTTAGCCGGTTATTATCGCCGTTTCGTGCAGGATTTTTCGAGGATCGCTGCACCCTCGATACTCCAACCCAAAAGAATGCGGAAGTTTCAGTACGAGGCTCGTGAGGCGTAGTTTTCGTGGTTTCAAGGATTGTTTGACATCCGCCTCCAAAGTGTCGGTACTTACCGGGTACGTGATAAGAGTACAGCCAGATCGCGACGCCTGCAGCTTGACGTGTATTGATGCAAAGACGGTAAGGTGATTTCGCTTGGCGCTTCTAGCAAACAAGAGTACGAATGCACTACCCCACTCATGACTTGAGATGGCGCGGATCTTGCATTGAAGATCCGGAGACATTACCCTCGTATGTAGGAGACATGTGAGGATTTTCTACTGATCACAAGAGTTTAAAATGATATTTTCAGCGTAGGGAACTAAATTTGAGACAAGAGAAACATGGGTCGAGCTGCTTAAGGACTATGGGATCAGGACAGATTCAATATCACTCAGTAAGGCTAATGTAGTGGCGGATGCTTCGAGTAGGAAATCATCGTGCGCCTCACGCACATTAGTGCGTGCAGAAGCCACAATTAACTAAGGAGTCAGATGAATTGTATGATCACGGTTTACAACCAGAAGTGAAGTCCTGGAGCACTTTTAGCACATTTCTGTAGTCAAATCAAATTCGGCGGACGTAATTAAAATGTTTCGCGTAGACCCACAACATGAAGATTAGGATGAGGTTCAAGAGGGTCAGGCAAATGGATTTTATGATCGGGGATGATGGCACGCTGAGATCGGGGGTACTAGGTCAGGCGTCCCCGATGTTGATGAACCCGTAAACGAGATTATGAGAGCCCATCATACAAATTTTACAAAGATTCATCCCGATCCAATTAAGATGCATCATGATCTTAAAGGTAACTACTGGGTGGAATGGTATGAAGAAGGATGAAGTGAGTTCGATCCAAGTGTCCGACTTGCCAAAGAGTCAAACTTGAGCATCGGTCGTCCTGGTTGTTGCAGCCACTCCCCCATTCCGTAGTGGAAATGAGAATATTACCATGGACTTTGCAGGATCAAGTTATTAATTTAACTTCATAGGTATGATTCCATTCGGGGTGATAGTCGATCGAATGACTAAGTCGCATTAATTTTACCCGTGAAGACGACTTTCTTCCGCAGCTACATGCCGGTGTATATCGAGAGGATTGTTAGCCTCGCCGGATCCCGCTTCGATCAGTTCCATGGTGGCCCCGGCCACTTCTAGGTTTGGCGAAGCTTCCACGAGGAGCTTGGTACTGATTGGACTTTAGCACAAATGCCACCCTCGACATGGACAAATTCGAGAGGACTATTCGGGACATTGAGGACATGTTAAGGATGTGCGTGATGATTTCGATACAACGGGATCGCATTTACTCAGAGTTCGCAGACAAACAACACTTTTTATCATGCAGACGGTATTTGGCACTTTACGAGGTACCGTGATGGCAGAATGTAGATCGCCAGCCACTAAAGAAGTCAGAAAGGAAGTTAAGAGTCCCGACCGTCCAAATCACTTCTCGAAAAGATTCCTACCACCGAGATCTACTGAGGACCGCTTCAGCAGGTATTAAGAGCTATGCACTCCCAAGAGGAAACATGCAGCTCCGTGCAGTGAGTATGTATTTCAAGGTTTCCATGCGAGGCGTGATGATTTGCAAAAGTGGGAAGTTGGCACCGCTACGCGGACCATTTGAGGATTGTGGATGTGAGTCAGATAGCTTTCTACCGACCGAATTGCACCTAATTTTGCCAATGTTCATCCTGGGCTTTCATATATCTATGCTGAGAAATGTGTCCATCCTTCCGATGTGCTGTGCTCAAGTAAGTAGAGGCTGTGAGGATTTATCGGGGGATGTAGAGAAACCTCGTAGCTATCAGGATACTCGTGTTCATTAACCCGATCGAAAGTCATTCGATGGTCAAAGTCTTATGGCGTAACTATTCACCGAAGAATGCACTGGGAATCCGAAAGGTGAGATGCGACGCTCATACCCATACTTGTTCCAAATAATGAGGTATGTTCTATTCTTAAATTCGAGGACGAATTTTCAAGTGGGAGAGAATGTAATACCCAGAATTTTTGTAAACAGGTTTAAGTGGGTTATTTAATTTATTTTTCTAATTATCTATATATATTTTATTGATACTGTAGTATTATTTCGGGGTATATATATAGTAGTTTGACCCTACAAATTATTTAAATAATTAGTTTGATTAAATTAAATGTTAAAGTATAGGAAATATCTTATATATGTAATCTATCCCTAATTTAGCTTAATTTTTGATTAAGTTCTAATAAAAAAAAAAAAAAATAAAATAAAAAAATAATTATAAAATATCTGGGGGACTTTAGAGCTGACACTTTGAAGGGGAAAGAGACCAAATCAGGGGCCCTCCCCCTCTCTCTCCCCTCACGCCTCCTCTTCCTCTTCTTTCTTCTTCTTCTTTTTTTTCTCTTTTTCTCCTCGCGCCGTCGCCTCCTGCCCCACCACCCGAGCCACTCCGGTCGCCGCCACCACCACCTCTTTTCCCGACCGCCGACAAGCTTCCTCGACACGCAGTCGCCGCTCTCCTCTCGCTTGGCGCCGTCACTCCTCGCGCCTGGGGGTGGTCGCTCTAGAACAACCCTTCATGGCGTTTTCGGCCAAACAGCACTACTGAGCTCAGACCCCAAAAACCTTAGGGGGAGGCATGATTCGCCATCAAGCTTTAAATCGTAGTGATTTTTAGAGAGATAAACTTAAGAAGAAAATTTCGTTTTTATGCGCTTTGACAGTTTTAAGCGCCTAAAAATTATGCAAAAATTGTTTTTGGACTCCCTAATCCCGACCACGCTTAGGCACCCTGATTTCCACTCCGACCTAAGTTGACCTTTCCGCCCACCATCTACGCACGGACTCCTCGGAAACGTGCCTGGGACAGAACGTCCGTCCCGTCTCCGTGACTCCGACTCTGCACCTGGCTGATTCGAGCTTCTGTAAAGAATCTATACCCTAAAACGCGTGCGAGCCCTAATTGTATAATTGTTCGATATTCGTATTTTAATTGTTCGTAAAGGTTATTTTAATATTGAAAATGCCTTATTTATCGTTTAATTGCTCATGTTGTGTTTTCAGTGGATGTAAATTTAAAAATATATACTGCAATGATGTTGTGTTTAATCTTATCCTATGTAAGTAGAACCGCTGTCTCATTTTGATTAAACGTATTTAATTATATCCCGAGTTATCCATAAATATAATGAATTATCCGGCTATAAATTGTATCAATCAGATTTATCGCAACTGTCGACCAGGTCGGACACGAGCCGTGATTTATCTCGTAGCTGTGGCCCGCCGCATCGGGATAAATCGGGGAAATTAGAAACGCATTTACTCGCATTCTGACCTATTTTACAGGAGTTAAGTCCAGCTTTTAGGGAGGTCTCTACTTAATTTCTCAGAGAACACAAGTACACTCCTATGTCAGCTTAGTCCGTGGAGTTTTGGTCGAGCTCAGAGAAGCATTTAAATCTTTAATCTTATTTATCAATAACGCTTTTCCATTTTAGGGATTGTCCGACAGCCCCGCCAGATACCGAGGCGCAGGAGCGATTCCGAGATCCGACATACATCAAAGGAGTCGATATCATATAATTTACGACACATCATATGCATGCATGGTATAGCATTTATGGTATTAGGCTGCCACTCCATCATCATCGCATGATTATTATCATTGAATTGTATTTACTATGGTAACTAAATCATTTAGTTCGTTATGGAAATATATCCGTGATATGAGACCATATGATGTGATGGATGGAGTGTGTATTGTCGGGTGCGATATCACGGGCATTTGTATGTGAAATGTTTGTACGGGAACTATAGCAGACATACCACCTAGTGGGTTATGATCGCCAGATCAAGGTGCGCACTCTGCACAATCGACTATGATACAGATTTATAAGTTTATGTATACGAGTTCCTCGTCGAGAGCGCTTCCTGGATGCCGAGGTAAGGTCCCTGGTCGAGTTGCTACTCTGGCGCCTACTATGGATTATGGTAGATACGCAGTTACGACCCCTACGAAAGATTTCTCTCGGCGCCATCATAGTTTGTTACTAAGGTCAATCGAGTTAAGGACCGTCGAGCATTTCTCTCTGGCGCCTACCACATCGATTTGAAGAGAAAACCGTATGGCTTATAGTATCGATATAGGGTCCCGCTAGAGTTCTCATTTTTGCATTTACTCATGTGATGATATGAATTTAATGTGTGTGCATGGCATTTATGTGAGTGCATTATTATACTCAGAATTCTATATGTATGCGTATCCTATTGGCTGTGGATGTGGTATAGATTATAAGGATGTTAATCTCACTTAGACTGATAGCCAATTTATTTTTCGTGTACTATTAGCCTCTCGCTCTTTCATCTTTGATCACACAGATTTCATATCTTCTTCACAATGGAGCATGTATTATTATTATCGACTTTATATTTCATCTTAGGTGTCACCGCAAAGATTTTGGATATTAATATGTTTTGTAATCACTTCGTATTCTATTACTTGTGTATACCGTCGGATGTGGATCGAGATTTCATCTCTCTTTTGATATTTAAGTTGAGCAGATATATATATATATATAGGATTATGTGATGATATTTATGTCAGGTATTTGTATGATAAGTGGTATGAGTATTCAATTAGGCTTACTACTTGCTTCTTTATGGTTTTATGCTCTTCATCTCTAAAGGTTTCATTACTACTCTGTGTTGGGTCGTGACAATAACCAAGTTGCCCTTCATATTGCCTTGAATCCTATATTCCATAAACGAACTAAGCATATTGAGATTGACTGTCACTTACAACTCGGTTTGATTTCTACAGGATATGTGAAGACGGGAGAACTGTTGGGTGACATTTTCACAAAGGCTTTAAGTGGGGACCGTGCAGTTATTTACGTAACAAGTCAGCATTTATCGACATCTATACTCCAACTTGGCAGGAGTGTCGACATATGTATTGTAACTAGTTAGAAACTTAACATACAGAGTTGCAAATCCAGTTAGAAATCCTAACATGTAGAGTTGTATGCATTAGGAACATAGACTATCCTCTCCCATATAACACATAAGACCAATGAAAAACACAAGGAATTCTTTCCTCTAATTCTCTCTTGGTTGTTTCTACAGAAATCATATCACTAACATGCTAAGGGATTCAAGAAATCAGCTGATCTTCAGTATAGTGCAAAAGAAAAATGAGAAATAGTCAACAGTCATACAAAAATTACTAAGAGAAACTATTATTTGCAATGATGGTATATCACGCATAGAGAAAATTCCTTTGCCTTACGAACACTCAACAACAGTCTCAACCAAGCATGCAACAAGAGCTTTAATTTTAATTCATTATTCAACAATAGCTTCAATCAAGCAAAAGGGAAATTAGGAAAATTAGGTTAAATTTTTACAAAATTAATAGATTCACCCTTGAGAGTAACATATAGGATGTCCAACCCAAAAGACATCTTCTGCCATTGGTCATAGTAGGTCAAATTAAAATATAGTCCTCCCCAAAATAGGGATGCAGATACATGGCTTCCCTAGCGTTGATTTCCACATGAAAATTAAATAAAAATAACTTCAATGCAAACCATAAGAAGTCTAAAGAATCAACACCACTCAGATGATATACAAACAAAAGACTAATGCAATCATAAGTACACCAGGATTCAGGTCAAGAACAACGGGCAATTACAACTTACCTGAATACAAGCAATGGCAGCTAATCTAGCTTTAGACATTTGAAGACTAGCACTGTCTTTTGCTGATCCATCAGTATCACTGTAATCTGAATCTGATGATGTAAAATCAACCACAGAGGATTCATGATCAGAGGAACTGCGAGAATCCTGAGCCTTATGCCGCCGTACACCACTACCATTCTTTTTTCTTAAGTGTGGAGGCCTATAAGGACCACTATCATTTTTTGTAGGTTCTGTCGAACTCAATCCATGGTTCACAGAACTAGGTCCCTGCCTGTGAACAGTACCTGGAACTGCAAGTGCAGTTCTATTAGTCAGGCCATAGATAAAGAATATCCGCAATGCTGCCACAAAACCTGCCACCTGCAAACAAATAAATGGAGAGGGTAAAAGATAATGGCTGCAGGCACATACCAGTGACTTAGTCTTAAGGCCTAAACAGAATGTCTTAACTTACATGGTCAGATAATGGGCCTTTAGGATTTGTGAGAACCACATGCAGACAATGAAGAAGAGAAATATAAAACCTGAAGAGAAAAAGTGCCAAGGACCAAATCTTGATGAAATTTAAATAAATATTCCCCCCAAAAAGGACAATTTGCTGAGGAGGTGGCAGGCAGTTTACCTAGACATAATAGTGTCTTCCACAAGGACGCTCTTAGATGCCAAAGTATCCATCACTTTTCTAAGAACCTAACTCAAAGCAGGCAAATCTAAGTTATTTATTATTTACATATATTGAAGCTTTTTAGTATATACATATATATATATATATATATATATATGGGGCAAATAAAATACTCACCTCCATTGTCGATTGCCATATATCACCTGGAAATGAAGACCCATCCCTTGAGAATACTGCAGCAATCATGGTGAAGGCGATAGTCTGAACTTCCCATAAACTGTTGTATCTGGGTATTCTCTTTCCAATTTCAGGAGTATACCTCTGATTGCCACTTGAATGTGACAAGGAATATAACTCCGCATGCGAGCATGAGACGATACGGAGAAGGAACTTCACTAATTGTACATTTTCTGGGAGTGAACATTTTCGGTGATATCCACTGACAAGAAATCTATAATGAAGAAATCATACAACTGAGCCTAAGTATAATTTAATTATAAGCACTGAAAATAAGTAAACATGGTGAATGACCAAACCTGACAGTCTCTACACATTCCATTGCTGCTTTGAATCTAGCAGCATTCTCAGAGAACACCCTTTTACTGCCAGCTTTGCCAAGAAAAGATTCCACCATGGTTCCAAAAGTGTCAAGCATTAGAGCCCAAGAAGGAGAATTTATTTCAAGGGAAACACGCTGACAGACATCATGGATCTGCAACAAATAGAACAGTCAGGAAAGACCCACTTTTGAAAAATAATAGATGCAGAAATACAAAGAAATACCAAGTGGCACATGTTTATGAATGTAAGACTCGTATCTTCGCCAGCATCGGAACAAGTCGGAACCAATTCCATCAGAAATATTATATCCGAAGCAATCTGAAATCAACCATGAAATGTCAAGAAAATTGGAAAAGTCTAAGCATGTAGCGTTGGGTGAATTGAGAAAAGACTACCTCGTGAGGAGGAAGGTCAGGGGCAGCGGCAATCAAGGATTGGGAATTGGAGAATAGAAGATGTTGGAGGAGATTTAGGATAGCAGATGGAGGTGGAGATGCCAGGGTTTCGTCCCTGAGTGTCAAAAAAGCAGTCCTCCATGACCTAACTCCCGACGATGAAGACGAAGACGAAGACGACGAAGATAGTGATGCCATTCTAGCTAATTCAAAATCTCATCCGTCGGACACCATTTCCATCCTCGCTTCACTTGTTCTCTTCTTCTTCCACTTCTCAAACACTCTTTCTTCTCCTTCTTCCTCACAGTCCACATTCAGAATAACCCGCCCCCGGCTCTGCTTTGCGTACCAAACTAGGCTTGTCCGCGTCTTTAATTGGGCCCCATTTCTTGGTACGAACTTTTGGATCGGCCCAGTCATACCTGGCCTATTTCTGTTGTGTGGTCATTCACACCACAAATGTGGCTTATTGCATTAGCATACAAGTCTTTCAAATTTATTTTCTCTAAGTTGCTTTAAATTGTCCACATACCTAGCTAAGTTGCTTGGAAAGGGTCCTAGTTCAAGTATCCATAAGGATAATTTATTATATTATAACAAACAGTGTCAAAGCCAAGAAATATAGTCAGGAGGGCATAAATATTTTCAAGGGACATGATAGTACGATGGTTGAGTATCATATCTTCCAAACAAGGGGTAAAGGCTTCAAACCCCTATGGAAACAATTTTTAGTGCCCCCTTAGCCCTATGTAGTTCCATCCTTGGTAACAAAGTGCTTAAATGTTAAAAAGAAGAATCAATTTCGAATCTCCACAATAACATAATATTATAATCTCAAAAAAATTTAAGCGGAATTCAACTTAAGACAATTAAACTTTTTTATGTACTGTAGGGCCAAAATAATATATGGTAATGATATAAATATATTTCACCTAATCATATATTACCTTTTAATATAAAATTATGGGAAATCTAATTTATCTTTAAGAATATGTATAGTTTTTGAAGATACTAAAGGGGTGTATTGGATTTACTTTAATAACTTTCATGGAATTACAAAGTCTATAAAAAATTATTATATGTTGGATTACGATTTTTAAAGACTCTATAAAAGTCATGATGTATTTAATTAAAACTTTAAGAAAATCTATAAAAATCATAGCGTATTCGATTAAGATTTTTTAAAACTTCAAAATAGTTTATAAAAATCATGATGTATTGGATTAAGACTTTAAAAAAGTCTATAAAAGTCATTATTGATGCTGCAAATCGAGACTGACGTGATAATAGTGGTTTTTACAAAGCTGGGCGCTGAAAGAAATATACTCGCACTCAATGAAAACCCTGTGTCACAAATCTAAAACTACAAACTCGTTAATCCATATACCCTTAAACAATTATTCGAAATATAAACTTACAAAAATTTCATATACATCCACCGTAGTGGTATTTACAGTGTCGTGTTCATATATTTTAAGTATCATTTACCTATACTTTTACATTTACATTGTTTCCAAAATCTTACATTTACATTTATAAAATCGAGTCAAACCTATACGCGCTTAATTTCTACAATGTTATTGGTCTATCAGACATGATTATCACTGACGGCCCTCTTCAAGACCTACACTGACCACGATAAGCTTTTACAAATTAAATGATCCATAAATATAATTTACCACTATAACGACTGCCACAATACTCATAACATTTTATCTATATTATACATTTCATATCATTATAATTCAATTACATATCAGATTTCATATCATCTTCATGTTTCACGCCTTTATAAACATTCCAAAAAATTTGCATTCCCATCTCATGTCACTCCGTATATCTAAATAAGTGGATACGAGAAAGAACTGTATGTACCCGAGGGTACCACAGACGGCACAACGATCTCTATCTACATCAGACAGATGACCCAAACGCACCATTGTAATGACTCCAAATGAGGGTAATTATAATCGTATGTCAGAAAGATTGTGATCCCTAAAAGTATGTCTCGCTTATCCATCTACCCGGAACACAAGAACAAATCGCTTATTGTTTTTATTCGAGTTAGGAGATATCGGACTTTTCATATCTCATGTACATGGATAATTACAATAACGTGTATTCATATGAGATACTTACTGTGGATACCAAAATTTGTCGTCACAACCACACCCACACACACATGATGTTCACCTACACTCACTTGATGGAACGCAGCCTCTCAGAGCTCTACCTACAACCACTCCGTCCAACATCAACATCGTAAGATATATACACGAAGAAAACAACCACGCTCCATAACAATACTTTATCAATATACACTAACTATATATCATAGCTTCAAGAGTTAATAATTTATTTTTATACAACATATATTAAAAGTTTAAAACATTCTAATACATGTATCCACCAAACACCAAAGCTATAACCTGACTTTCTTCAAAATCTACTTGTAATTACAGTCGCTCGAATGCTCCCCTGCACTAAAAATAATATCTGACAGTACGCTATCGCCCAATAAATGAATCACCCTAAACGGGTTACCCCCACCTATGCATATGCAATGATCCAATGTAAACACACACTAAGTAAATACGTGATCCCACTAACGCTCATACGATCAACCATAATCCCGAGTCCTCACTAATTTCACACTCACACTAAGCCATGTATGAGAAAATAATCAAGATTTCTTTTCTTTCCACGCCACGTGACACACCTAATTTCTAGTCACCCGTCAGATATGAGAACGATCACGCTATTTCAACACAATTCATATAATACACGCAACATATATCATCACGCATATATTTTTACATAATTTAAATCACAAATAAATATGTTGCATAAATTATCAATCTTACACCAAAAATTAGCTCGCATGGGCATTCATCAAATACGAAAAATTCACTCACCACTCACTGCCAATACTTTTCATTGCAATATTTCAACACTATTCACGTGAACAAGAAACCCTGCCATCATGACACCAATCATCTAACATCTGCCCACCAGGAACCCGAAATCCATGGCCATTTCCGCCTCATGCACATCAAAACATGATTTAATGTATAAATCACAACACAGTAACCCAACACCGTGGACTGGCCCAAACGAAGCTCCATTTCCAACACCGTCTTGGCCTAAGTTCAGGATCATCAAACGGCCGTTTCAAGACTCCAAACCAACCAATCATCAACAAAACACTTAAAACAAAGTGTAACTCAAGTAGGATAAAACTCCTACCTCACCCGGAGTTTGTCTAAACCTCAAAACCAAGAACCATCGCTGTTCTTTGCCATCGCAGGGTTCCACTTTCCTTCGGCCCGAAGGAACTGACTATCGTAATTACCGATCCTGTATAAGTCACCACTTCTCTCACTAGAAAATCAAATTCATCTTCTCAGATCCCCTTTTTCTCATCTCCAGACGCTTTGCCTTAAAGGCAGCTGGCGAGAGACATTATCGTGCCATTTCGCCTTATTATCATTAAACATTTCAAACGCCAAATCATGTCCTCTAACCTTCGATTTTCGAAGATCGCAGACTATCTCGACAAATTATTTCATCCTCTCTACTCATGCAAAGATAGGTCACACGAAGATACGCTTATAAGCGACTTTGTCACATCACATGTCGCTTTACGGTGACTCCGACATCGACGCCAAAACGCAAATTCGACCGTTTTTAATTGACGGTAAATTGACAGAGGCTAGATTTCGTGAGACGATTCTAACTACAGAAAGTCTATTTCATTATCCGATATTTCAGAAAATCTTGATTTTGACCAAATTACGATTTTCGCTTCCTTTTTCGTAAAATTTGAAATTTTATCGTCTTACATTCTCGCTCTTCTAAAGGAATTTCGTCCCGAAATTCTGGACAATCTCAACAACCCACATGCCATGCAACGCGGCACTGCTTACCATGCATGTAAACTAGTCACTAAATATTAAACGACTAAACCATACCTCATCCCTAAACAATGATATGCTACTTCATGACTGTCCTCCTCACTTCCACGTTGACTCTCCACTCACTGCAACGCTTACAACACCCCTCACTACCAATTATTCATACGCAAAACCCGGGACACATTATCCAAATGCACACTCGGTCCTCCTCAAGGTTTCACTGGCAACCCTTCTCAATCCCCAATCCACCATGAGCCGGATCCGAGTGTACCTCCGCAGCACAGAGACGTGAAACACCGTGGACACCCGACATGTCACAGAAAGCCAACCTAAGACGCTTATAACACCTACCTCTCGAGTATCTCGAAGGCCCAATGAATCTCTGGCGATAATCTCCTCGCTTCGCCAAACCCGACCACTCCTTCTGTGCATCACCTTCAAGAACGTGGATCGCCAACCTCGAACTCTAAGGGTCGACGCACACCGCATAAATTTTCCGCCGTGGCCAGTCGAGAAGACGCTGTCGTATCGCTTCAAGATTAAGGTGTCTCAACCGTGATCAGACTGCGGATGGAGTTTCCTCCACCTTTGGCCCAAACATAATCTGATCTACATGGCCTCCCACACAATGCCACATATGGTGCCATTTGTATACCGCCTAATAACTATTGCTGTACTCCACTCAAGGGCAATTGCGTTCTCCCAATTACCCTTATGATCCAGACGATGCTCGCAACGTGTCCCTCTAACACCGTGAGCATAATCCATACAACATGTAACCCCACACAACCCCTACTTCTATGTATACTCGACCTTCCCAAGGTCACAATCATCGACAATCCAAACGGACCATCAACCTAGTGAGATTTGATTTTCTAGTGAGAGAGTGAATGACTTCTCTCTAGGATCCCGGCTAATTCGACGTCGAATTCCTTCGGAGCAAGAAGGAAAGTCATTCTACGCGGCAAGGGCAACGCGTGGACACCGGTTTTGAGGAGTCTCGACAAAACTCCGCGGCAGAGTGCTTTATCCTACTTCGAAGCATAATTTCTGCTTAAGTGCTTTGTTGATGATTCAAGTTGGTTCGATATTCAACTGGTCGTTGATCACCCTAAAACTGACCGAATTGTTGGAAATTACGAGTCTGCTTTGACAGTCCACGATCGTTTCGGGTCGCTGCTGTGATTTATGCATTAAATCATGTTTTGATGTGCATGAGGCCTGAATGCTGATGGATTTCTGGGTTCACAAAGTGGAACCGGTTAGTGATTTGCCGTGGAATTAAGTGAATTCCGAGGGTTTCACTATTCACATGAATAGTGTTCACAAATATTTTGTGAGAAAATGTGCTCGTCGAGTAATTCAAATTGGACCAGCTTGTTTGTTACAATTAGCCTGCGACCAATTTTTGGTGTAATGAATTGATAATTTATATAACATGTTGTTGTGATTTAATTATGTAAATATTTTAAAGGATGATATATTTGCATGTGTTATATGAATTAGTTTAAATGGCATACAGATGCATTCTCATATGCAATGGGCACTAGCTAGGGTGTGAGTGCATGTCATGAAAGAAAAGAAAGATTGATTATTTTTCTTATACATGACTTAGGCAAGTGTGAGGAGCCTGGAGGACTCCTGATTACCGGTCAATATATAGACATTCGCTAGGATCAATGTGATGCACTTGAGTGTGTGTTTACATTGGATCATCAGACACGACTCAGTAGAGCAGAACCCATTTGGGGTGATTCCACCATCGGGCGATAGCTCACCCTGTCGAGGAAATATTATTTTTAGGTACAGGAGCTGCCTGAGGAGACAAATTTCATTCTAGAGGCCGATTTTGAAGAAAGACGGTCAGGGCTTTGTGTTTTAGTTGGATACATGTATTAGAATGTTTTAACTTTAATATGTTGTATAAGAGTAAATTATTAACTCTTGGAAACTACGGTATATAGTTAGTGTATATTGATGAGTGATTCAGCCACAGTAGTAAGGGATCCTAATCAACAAAATTTATATCCTATAGCTCTAATCCATCGCCGTAGTCAAGCCATCAGCAAAGATAAAGGGTCTAGTAGCCGAACACGGGGATGGGCTTATCCTATGAATGACTCGTGACGTTGTTGAAAATGGTGAGGTTTTTGGTTTGATTTCCTTGACTTTTGTTTCAAAACAAAGGAGATCAGGAGCAGTTACCGACTGAACCCGTAAAAGCTTAAAGTTAATCGTGGAAATGGTAACCTCAAGGTTTAGGTCACTAACTTGATAACATGGGGCCAACAAGTGTCCCTGTCATAATTCCGCATTATGGCAAATAACATATAGTCAAAGCCATAATCTGGATCTTTTGTTTAACTAGAAAACCTAACCCTAATCACTCCTATTTGGAGTCAACACAGTAATATAGAATTTCACAAAATTTTTAGTTTGAAACCCTAACACTAAACCTCATTTCAGCTGCTCGTAGTTGGGTCAGTCTATGCTATCAATACATCTAACAAGTATGCACCGCACTTAAAGTACTGCAGATTTACCAAAATAATGACATTAAATGATATTCAACCCTAATTTGAAAGTTCTGGGAGTCATAAATACAAGACTTATAGCATTTAAAAACATGAGGACCACTCCGTGAACGCCTCCCATGACTGCGCTAGCCACCTTCCTTTCATACAGGCTTTAAGCAAGATCCTCGAGTTGTCATCCTCGGGCGGGGTGTCTGCAGCCTAGAAAATGAAAGAGTATGGCAGAAGAGAAAGAAACCCAAACGAAAGTCGCGGTCGTATTGAAATGCAAAATTCAAGCAAAGTTTCTGGTTACAAAATCACGCTTATATAGGCCACCCAAAGGAAAATACAAGAAAGCCTAAAATATTAGCTCAAGGGACAAGGAGGTAATACACCCGTAAAACGTGGTCAAGCTGGGCATTAATTACAATAAAATCGACAGGGCGTGAATTTCCGCTATGTGAGAATTTCAATAGATAGCTTAAAATTCGCTTAATTTAGCGAAATTCTCGCTAAATTTCAGCGAAATTGCACGTAGATATTAATCACAAATTTTCGCTTGGCGCACGTTGAATTTCCCTTTACAATAAATTTACTAGCTCCAAATAAATTCATGGCAGATAATAAATGAATTTCATTAGGGCACAAGGATTCTCGCCATGTAACAAATCGCTAGCTCCACTCACTCACAAATTTCGTAGAAATTTCCCAATTCCCCGTGATTGAGAATCTTTCACTATGGTTGCGAATTTTTTGGCATCCCAAATAAATTTTCAATCATAGCGAAATTTCCTGGGCCAGTCGTTTCTACTCAAGCTACTTAATGCATCACTTTTTCATCATTTTCATTCATTTCTTTATTGCATCTGCATTGTGATGGTCGAAAAATAGTTTCAATCTTCATTGCTCAAGACATATCTCACATCGAACTCCCAGCGACGCAAAAACTCGTAAAATAATCAAAAATAACCTCGAAATGGCATAAGTGATACCTATGGACATGAACACCTCAATCGGGTTTATCTGATACGCATTAGTGCGCAAAAAGCACTCAAACCTATCTCGAATGTGGCCTCGTACAGCACTTTCGGGCACTAATCACATGAGTGAAATTCAACTTTGAATACACTTCTTCTAATGAAATTGTTCCCCTAGAAGTCTAGTTTGCCCAGAAATTGGAATAACTCAATTTGGATGAGTGAAATTCAACTTATGACATAAACACCAAAACTATACCAAAACAGAGGCTAACCCGACAGCTTACCCTTATTTTCACTTGCTATACTTCCTTTGTATATTACTCTTGGTGTTCTTTTTCCAATTGAATCACTCAAATGGGATGACTAATGACTAAGCATATTAAACAAAAACATGGGTTTTGGAAAAAATTTGACAGCGTCTCCCCTAAAACCCCAACATTTTCTTTATACAAAAATTCTTCAATTGAGGACTACAACCAATCAATCAAAGCCAAATCATAGAAAAACAACTCCTAAATCTGACTTAAGCCAACCCAAAATCACTTTTATACGAAGTTAGAGTTTTCCTAACTCAAACATAAAGAAAAAAGGAGTTTGGAGAATTTCCAAACATACTCAAACTTATACAAGTGTCCATACTTTCCATACAAGTGTTCCATACTTATAATTTTCATAGATCAAATGAGAGATTTCCATTCCTTGATCTTCAAGGACTTAAACCAAATTATCATTTTCTTCACTTATTCTCTTGAACAAGGCTAGATCAAGAAATTGAGATAATCAAACACTTGGCTCTTCTTCTCCACGCCCGTAAATGCCTCTCTAAATTTCAAAACCTAAAATGGAGAAAATATCTCATTCAAGATACCAAATGTGGTCTTATCCTCTTTTCATGTACAAGGCCTTATTTGGCTTTTCTAATTTTTTTGTTTAACTTTCTTATTTTTTACATTTTAGTCTCTCTGTCCATATTCTAATTGCACAACAATTTATTACTATTTCTAATTAAGCATATACTCTTATTCATTTATGATCTTTGGGTCCTTAATGTAACATTTTACTATTTTACCCTTAACTCTTTAATTAATTATAGGTTTTATCATTTTTCTCACTTAGCATCTAAATTCAGGAAAAATACACATTTACTTTTATTATACCCTAAACATGTTATAAAACTATTATGGTATAATTTGGGGTGTTACACTCATTATATTTAAGCCGTTTGAAATGGTTTAAATATATATTACCTTTTAATATAAAATTATGGAAAATCTGAGTTATCTTTAAGAATATGTATAGTTTTTAAAGATACTAAAGGGGTGTATTGAATTTACTTAAATGACTTTTATAGAATTACAAAGTCTATAAAAAATCATTGTGTATTGGATTACGATTTTTAAAGACTCTATAAAAGTCATGGTGTATTTAATTAAGACTTTTTAAGACTTTAAAAAAATCTATTAAAATCATGGCGTATTCGATTAAGATTTTTTACAACTTTAAAATAGTTTATAAAAATCATGATGTATTGGATTAAGACTTCAAAAAAGTCTATAAAAATCATGGTTGATGTTGCAAATCGAGGTTGACGTGATAACAATGGTTTCTTAAGCAAAGTTACAGTTGAAAGAAAGATAATCTTTGTAATAAATGAAAAACTTTGGTGTCAAAAAAACTTACTCACAAGATTTAAGTCGTTTGAAATGGTTTAAACAAATATACAATAACTATTGTAATCTTTTGCAATCTGGTTCTAGCTTTGGATGGGACCCTATTACAAAATTTTTACTGTTTCAGATGAAGTTTGTGAAGTCTACTTCAAGGTAGTTCTTTTTTGTTTTGTTTAAATTTATTTTCATAATATAAGGTATTGTATGTATGTTTCATTGATAAGCCGAAAACGTGATGTGTATATATGTACGCCTATGTGCGCAAGTGCACGCGTCGCCTCAAGTAATATAGTGTACCTAGAGTACTGAGAGATCGATCCACCTGACAAGTGTGGCTGAATATAGAGATTGGGTCTCAAAGATTATCCGATGTGTTTCTGGAAAGACAACTTACTTCAATATTCGATTTTAAACTAAACTAATCGCTCTAATGAATCATCACACATAAGACAGTACATGCCTCCCGCCACTTTGATGGATTATTTCCTATAGAAATTACTATTCACTTTATTCATGACTTATTGATGATTCGGGTGATCGTGGCTTACGAGATACCCTCTCGAGGTGTATCCACTTATCTCGCTAATAGGTCAGTGTATCTCTACTCCCAACTCGACATCCAAACGCTTTAAATGTTAATCCTTAGTCGCCACCCTAATCTAATATCTCTATTTACCGACCGACCGAGGGCTGCCTATTCAAATCCCCGACATCCTCATCTCTCTAACTTCTATATCTGGGCACAATCACGCTTAATGTTGGCCAGACACCACCATGTAAATAAATCATAGAAATAGAGCGAACTCTAACAAGTCATAAACAACTGAATAATATAAAATGCGAATCTTTAATCCATGCAATTGTGACAGGGTTCAACAACACCCTAGATATGGATCTAGAACATATTGAATGTGAGTACACATATATTTAATCTATCAAACATCAGTACTTCTATCCGAAAAGAAGAAAAATACAAAAGTAGGACTCTTCTTCAAGATCAAGGTCGTTGCTGCTTTGATTTTCGTGCCCTAGTTCATACGATCTTCCATGCCTCGAATTCTGGTCCCCCTTTGCTTTTAATGATGGAGAGACAAAAACTCGTGGCCGACGTCAGACACATTGCACGGCCGCTGACATCTCAACGTCATGACGTTGAGATGCTGCGACGCTGCCGCTTGTCGAATTCAACGTCACGACGTCAGAGGATCGCGACGTCACCAACTTACGCACTTCCACCCTCCGCTCCAAAAAATGCTTCCAAAACCCCGTCGACCAAGTTCACATAATACAAAAATCGATGCCCAAGCATAGAAATACTTAATTAACCTGTAGTATAAAGCTAAGACAATAAGATGCACGCTGTATGACATGAGGTGGTTTTGTGCACTCATCACACTCCTCAACTTAGCTTCGCTTGTCCCTAAGCAAGAAATGACTTAACCTGACACACACCCTACATACTCAGCCTAACACTAGATACAATGCCGCACATGCCGACAGATAGAGGATCAAATTGGACCGACTCACACCTTTTGCCATTTTGTTCAAGTTCAGGATTCGTAAGGGTGTTCGACTTTAGAAGAATTAGATTGAACCCTTGCAAATTTTATCTAATGCCTCAACCTCCAAGATATTCAATAACCTTTCCCAAGGACCCTATGTGCGTTGAATAAATGACCTCTAGTTTATACCTAGGTTCCGACGCCCCCAAACTTGAGTTCAACTCACCTAATTGGGAAAATCTAACTACGAAAGGATAGGAACGCACCGTTTGCTTTCCTGACATACCTACTCATAACATCAAACAAAACTAGTGCCCGTAAATTTATGCTAAGTGTTCATGTAATGGGCTTATTGTTGACTCCCACCGCCTGGTTAAGGGCACGCATTCAACGCTCCTCTAACGCCACCTAACACTCAACTAAACCTAAGGGCCCTGTCGTGGAAACTTCCCATCTTCCTCGTCTCTATAACTGCTGAAGCCAATGACTCCTACCGCCTGGCTCAGTATCGTGGGCTTGAAAGACCCTCTGGATTCCGCTGAAAGATCCCACTCTATTCTCTATATATATATAATTTTTTTTTTTTTTTTTTTCGGGCTCGAAGGCAATCCCCTTCTTATTTACTTGTCCCATCTCTTTCGTGTTTGTAGACTCTTGCTCATTAACCTAGTAGATGGGTCACACCTAGGTATACCTCTAAAGGTCATCCGTGTGTGAGTGTGATAGCCTACTGGGAAGTGTTCGAGTATCCCAAGGTGATTCACTATGCCTCCTCACCTATTCAACTCAATTCCTAGCATCATCCTACAAATCCTTCGAGTTATACACTATTTTCCACCATAAGATCATTCATAGTATCTCACTCAATATAGTGAGGAGGCGATTTATTCGGGACGATCGATCGGGATGATATGGATCACTGGATGAGGCTGGTAATCCGAGACTTGAACTGGGCGCGAATGAAAGTAAATAAACGAAATTGCGATATTGCACACGTATAATAAAACGAATTACATCAAATAAATAACGAAATACATAACTTAACACAACTATATTTGATCTATTAACTGGTCATCATCCATCCACCCGGCAGACGAAGTCCAGTTCACCGATAATAAAAGAGCAAGAGAAGGTGAAGGAACTTCCTTGCGGATCGGACAGTCATCACGATTTTGGCGGCGCAAGGTTATGAGGGCGAAGTCGGGCGTCGGGCTCCGAGGATCACACTGGCTGAGAATAGTGGCCTGCTGGCGAACCGTACGCATGTCAGCGAAGGGCCTCCTGCTATCCCGTGCAAGGAGGACCCAAGGTCTGACCCCAACCCATAAATGCATCAAAGCGATCGGGCAGGCGGCGAGCACCGCGGTGGGCGGATTGACGGGGTCACCCGAGGTCGACCAGGGCGGTGGTGGTGGTTGAGTGGAGGATCGCCACGTCACCCCGGGATCGCCCGGCAGAGGCCAAAAACAGCTCCGATAGTCGTGGAGTTCTCCTCGTCCGAGGGCTCATGGCCCTGAAATAAGTCCCCGTCAGGTACACCTTGGCTTAGTCTCGCTTTAACCGATATAGCCCAATTAGGTGTAGCCACGCCGCGTTGTCATCTAAGGGCACCCCACTGCGATGCATAGGCCTTATATAAGGAAAGTAGCCCTGGGTTCATCTTAGTCGACCTGCTATGGAGGATGGCATCCTCTTATAACCCGCCCAACATCGAACGAAATGTCCCGAACGCACGACCGAAAGCAGGCACGCTGGGCGGTCACCTCACACACGTCATTGCCTAATGAGACGCCGGCGTGATGAAGTGATGCCAGACTTAGATATAGGCCAAATGCCCGGGCTCGGGCGGACAACAGGCCCATCATCACGACTTCCACTCACCCCGCCCGCTTGTCAAGACTCGAATGACTCCGAGTAACGGTCGCCGTAGCCGATCGAAAGGCTCCCGGGACAGATCAAGATTATAAAGTGGTTGATAGACCTTCAAGATCAAGTTCACTAACACACTTCGCACCCGACCTTCACGACGTGGGAGGCGCAGGTCGGGCGACCACGCACCACACCTACCGGAAGAGGTGGTCAGCAGCGCCCACCAACCCTCGGGTCGCACACTTTTCCAAAAGTCGTCAGCGGTGGAAGCCCTTTTCTTGATAAAGGACCTGCTCAGATATGGTGCCAAACCGACCTACTACATCCTCATTGACAAACCTCGCGGACATCAAATTCTGGGACTGGTCCTCAATCGCCCGACCACGCTTATGGGCAACTTTTGCTCTTACCCATTATGTTAAATTACCTAAGTTCTAGAAGTATGACTGGAACCAAATGGCACCAAAGGGCTACACCTGCATGGTCTAGGATAATATGTCGAGCACCTCAAGGTGCACTATGAAACTAAGACCAAATAAGCAAACAAGGGTGTAGACACAAACCTTGTGGTAACAAAGAACCCACCTGGGCCAAACTAGACCGAAGGAGGACTAGACTCATCAGGGCTTAACAAACTCAACAGAGGCAAGGACACCAATGTGTGGTGTGGAAGGCGCGAGACAGGATGCTGGAATGGTCAAAAGGGAGTGTATATGGCAATGCTCTGCAGGTGGTCTGAGGGCAAAACAATGGCCTTCGACGTGTGGGATTGGAACCCCAAGTAAGGGTCATGAGCGGGACAACGATGGGGTCACGTGAGGGTTCAAAAAGAATGGAACAGGTAAGAGCAAATGAGAGTGTTTTGGTCTTAAATGTGGCCACCGCCGCTGACGCTGAAAATGCAACGCCTGGACGCTCCGCAGAGGAAAAGCAGCGCAAACGCCGCGACGCTGAGATCCAACGCCGGTGACGCTTCGCAGAGTGATTAAACCAACGCCGCGACAATAGATCTCACGCGACGCCTGCAGGAGAAATGACGCCGCGACGCTGGGATCCAACGCCGCGACGCTCCGCAGGGGTTCACTCAACGCCGCAACGCTGGAATCCAACGCCGCAACGCCCGCAGAAGGGGACAAACCTGACCGCCGCGACGTTGAAAACCAACGTCGTGATGTGACAGAGAAGGCTTAGAATGCAAACTATTCAACAATGGTCTAAAGTAAGAGAAAACTCCCCTTGTGCAATTTGTGACTTCCTCGAACTATGAATTTCTTGGCGCCGGATTCCTCCACAATACTTCAATCATGGGTCCTGAAAATGTATATCTGTATGAGATCCCAATTACTTATTGTAATGTTGAAATCAAACCAAACCTAAAACAATCCAAGAAAAAATTAAACCATAGAAAGAAAAATTTCAAGAAAAGCTTTGGGTCATTTCCCAAGAAGCTATGTTTAATGCTTCTTAGCTCGACGACTCGACTCAATGTGCCTGAACCCGAGCTCCTATGATCGCCATCAGATTTCGTCTCGATGTGGTTAATGGAATGGTCTACTTATCCGCATGGAACTCGCCCCCAAAATACGGCCAACCTGGTCAGGTGGTTAACTATGAATGTTCCTCTTTCAGATGCGTAACCTCCGCCTCCATGTTGAAAGACCTCGTCATCGTGAAAGGTCCCGACCATCTAGACTTCAATTTCCCAGAAAAGTTTGAGACTGAATTAAACAAAAGGACATGTCACTTCGCTCACCTTCCCGGTAATATGTTTATCGCGCTGCTTTTGTCCTTTCCTTGTAAATGCGGGCATTTCTTATGCTTTCGCTCTCGAATCTGCCTAGCTTCCACCGAAATGCAAACAGCCTCTTCTCACTGTACTAATATATCGTCCATGTTCAACTGCCGAGTTGCCTAGTAGGCTTGATGCTCAAATTCCACTGGCAGGTGGCATGCTTTTCCATAAACAATTCGAAAGGGTGACATACCCAATGGTGTTTTAAACGCTATTCGGTATGCCTAGAGTGCATCCTCTATATTTTTAGACCAAATTCTTCCCGAACCGTTAATCGCTTTCTCCGTAATCGACTTGATTGATCACACCTCCGCCATTCGACTCCGGTGGTGATATGCAAGGCGTACCATGTCGCACCCCATACTTCTGGCAAGACTTCATGGCCAATCATCTTATTACGTAAATGAGTACCGTTATCCTGTAAGATCGCTCGAGGAATCCGAATCGAATATGGATGTGCTAAGAACTGTATACTACCTTGGCATCATTAGTGTGGGCCTAATTGCTTCAACCCATTTAGAGACATAATTCATCGCAAGAAGATGTACAGTTATTATAAGATGGTGGGAATGTCCTATGAAATCATTCCATAAATCAAATAGTTCTACTTAGAATCGATGGCTGGCTAAGCCATTCTTTCTAGAAATGCCCCCATCGCTATTATTTACCATGTGGATACGAACCGATGAGAATCCTTGAATAAGGCAGCCAAGAAGCCCCGATCAAGCACTCGTCGTTGTTCGGCCAAGCATCAAATGTCCACCATGGTAAAGTGGCGCAGGTTCAAAATAATCGCTCATTTCACATCTTCGCACATATCTCCTCGGGACACGGCCACGCAATGTCTGTATAGAATTGGCTCCTCCTAATAGTAGTGTAGCCATGTGCGAAAACCCTTTTTCTGCTGAGAATAAATTTGAGGACGCCTGGCGCCAAATACCCACGACCAAACCATGGAACTCCGCTTCTTTTGTCTTTTGTGAGAAGCAGATATCAGAAAGTCACATTCATTTGAACTCAATACTCGCCTCTTCTAACCGTGAAAGATGATTGACAACCAGGTTCTCCGCCCTTTTTGTTTTTAATTTACTTACCTTTGGCAAAGGTGGCTAGAACCCACCGATTAGCTTCCGGCTTGGCGCCCTTTTAGTCATCATCAGCATTTTATGGCAAATGATCAAGGTGGACTATACCTTGTTGTTAATCAAATATTCGAATTTGTCAAAAGCAAAGACAATGGCTAATAGTTCTTTTTCCGTATATGACCAACCTGAAAGCATCATTCAAGGCTCGCTTGCATAGTAGATTACCCGAATATTCTTTTCTCGCTTTCGCCTAACACTACTTCTAATCGCTGTAGTCATCGCACTACTATTAATACCAAATGGAAAGGACTAACTGAGCTACTACAATAGAGCCGATACCACTCATCTTTCAACACTTTAAAACGCCAAGGCATACACCGCCAAGATCAAACTCGAACGGGTCCTCGACCGAGATTAGACAAATGGTTTTGCAACTTAAGAAAGTCTTTGATGAAGCGTCTATAGAATCCAAATATGGGCCTAAAAGCTCTTTTTATCCCTTTTGATCAATGAGGTGGGAGGTAATTTTCAATCGCTTTCCACCTCGCTCTATCTACCTCATTCCTCTGTACGAACCATGTCCTGAATATAATACCCTCTTATACCATAAAATGGCACTTCTCCCAATTGAGTACAAGGTTGGTCTCCTCACGTCTTATCAACACTGATCTCAAATTCTCCAGACAGTTGTCAAATGAACTACCCAAACCTGAAAAATCATCCATGAAGACCTCGATTGTCTTTTCAACCATATATGAGAATATTACCATGCATCGCCGAAGGTGCCAGCGCATTAATAAACTCCAAAGGGCATCCGCCTGAATGCGAATGTCCCATAAGGACATGTGAATGTCATCTTCTCCTGATCTTCAGGGGCTATAGCAATTTGATTGTAGCCGGAATATCCATCCAAAAAGCAATAGTATTCATGACCGGCTAATCGATCCAACATCCGACGAAACCAAGAATGGGAAATGATCTTTCAAAGGGTCTTGTTCGCTTCCGATAATCACAAATTCTCCAACTCTAAGAACTATTCGAGAAAAGAATATGTTGGCTTCTTCACTCTTATGACAATTCTTGTTCCTCCCTTAGGCACTACTTGAACCCGGACTTAGACATGCACCGTCTCGAAATAGGATAAATTACCCCGCATCCAGCCACTTTAACACCTCTCTCCTTTCTGACTACTCTTTCATAGTTGATTCAACCTCTCCGTGCTTCCACCGAGGTTTATGACCATCTTCCAAGAAAATACGATGCATGCACATGGAAGGGCTTAATCCTTTAAATCGGGCTAGAGACCATCCGAGCGCATTAGGATCTCTATGACCCTTAATAACTTCTCTTCCTCTAATTCAATCAAGGATGTTGAGATGATCACTGGTAAGGTGGATGCTATCCCAAGATACGCATACTTCAAATGGCTGTGTAAAGGTTTTGCTCCATTCGTGGTTGTTCAACCCGATGGCATTGGCGCTTTAGCACTTTCTACCTGTGAGATTCAAGTATTTCCTTCATCGGGTTCGAAAGAATCCATCCATTTTACATATTCCTTTGCTCTTCCGCTCATATTCTCGAATCACCCGCACTAGGCTAGCCTCCAAAGGATCAAATGAGACCACTCGGCTACACTATAGCCTCCACTCATCTCCGCCAGAAACATGTATCACTCTCGCCTGATGTCCCACCGCTTCGAACACGCTTGAACTCGACTTCCATCTTCCCGCACTCTCAATTTGGGCTCCTCCGACATCAATCATCAAGCTCGTCACAGTAAGAAATGGTCTAACAAGACATGGGCATTTCTTTATCCTCTTCCATATCTAACATAATGAAATCTAGCAGGGAAGATAAACTTGTCAACCTTTACTAAGACATCTTCTATCACCCATCTTGAGCGTCAAGATCTGTTCGCACCAAGGTAGACCGACTGATCAGTTTCCACCAACCTCAAAACGCTGAGAAACGGATATGGCACGAGATTAACATCGCAATCTAATCACACAATACCTTCTCAAGAGGTATCAATTAGTACGGATGATAAAACCGCTCGGGTCTTTAGCTTTCGTGGTAGCTCTTGGAGATAGCACTACACCTCGCCAGTTAACTGCTTCGAATCACAGCCTTCTTCCGAGACAAGATGTCCTTTCATAAATTTTACATAACCCGCATCCGCTCCGTGAGCATCAAACGAACACTGATGCGTCAATACTTCCATGAACTCAGAACCGCTTATCCAACTTTATGCTTTAAACGTCAGGATACGTAATCAAGCAGGGTCAGGTTGTCCTTCGCTTTCCACTCAGGTTTCGTGCATCAAGCTTCCCTAAATTGTTCCCTATCTCGCATCATCATTCGATCGGGCCGATGACTCTCTCAGCCTCACCTACAACGGGATCATCCCAGATCCCACTTTACCACTTCGGCCGTGGATCGCTTAACATGTTCATTCCCTCTCTGCCCACTTATGAGTTGCTTGCAAGGAACTCCTTGCTGGTTTTCTGTTAATAGATTGGCCATTTGACCAATCAGCCCTAAATCTCTCAATCAGGCCGATCGCTCAACTGGGTGGCCTGTTGTTGCATATTCGCCTTTGTCTCATTCATAAAGGCAGTATGTGAGGTGAGCATCTGCGCAAGGGCTTGTTCTAAGTCTACCTTTTTCTCAGGAGGTGGTTCGCTCACTCGGGGTGGTGGCAGGTTGTTCTGATTGTTCCTCCATCCATACCCTTGATTGTTCTAATTATTCTGATTTTGATTATTACGCTCACCTCGTCTCGATTTTGGTTCTGATACTGTTTTCCCCATACCGTCTGTCATTGCGGGTCGACTTTGATTAAACCCTCGATACATACTGGTCCGCTTGTCGCTTTGGTTTCCTAACTGCATCTCCGAGCCGTCAGGTCAGCCCTCCATAGAATCTACACAACTCCCACGATCGTCTCAGATAGCGATTCGCAGATTCTGTCGTTTCAGTTAACCTGCTTGGTCACCGTGCAACATGAGGCAACCGCATCAGTTGAGAACCTCATTATCCGTGTCGTCACTCGCATCGGTGTAGTCTTCTCTGTGCCACTGACAGGCTAGTAAAGAAGATCTTCAAGATTTCATATGTCAGTCCGTGGTTTTCTTCATTGCCCTCCGTACCGAGGCATCAATCACCGGCTCTAGTTGCATTCCTCAAACCATTATAGAAAGTAATGATCCCGCATCCATCCGTTAGTCCGCGGATGTGGCATTTCCTCAACAGCCAGGAAATCTATCCCATGCCTCACGTGTTCTTCCTTCTAAATGGTCTAAAGTATTGATCTCGCACGTTGTGCAATTTTCGAAAGTGGGAAAACTTCGTCGAACTTTCACCAAGTCGCTCCATGAAGTAATGGAATCCGCCGGTTGACTTGGCACCAATGTCAGCTCTTACCACCTAATGAGAGGGGAACACCCAACCTCGAGTGCCTCTCTTCGCTGACCTCATCAGGATTCGACGTGTCGTAGACTTCTAAGGTTGGCCAAATGTATTTGGATTCTCACTGGGCAATCCATGAAATAAGATGTTCCCCAAGACCAGAAGGTTACTCGACTTCATCAAGTTGTCACCTAATAGTGGTCTTCTGGATAGCTGTCCTAACAATCAGAGCGTAGGCAAACTCCTCTAGCAAATACAGAATGGATCATCCGTATAAACGACTGCAAGCCGATTCCTTCCTCATATTCTATTTCGCCCTCTGCGGCTCGCTTTCGCCAAATGCCAACCTACTCTTCATTGTTCCCTCCATGATCGCTAGATTTAGTCCAGATCGCCTTCGTTTCGCGTAGTCTATGTAAGTTCTTTCGGCTCGTGGTCAAACTGATGTAGGTCAACCCGAGTCTCGCCGTCGCATGCGCCATCGTAACCTCGACCGCACCACACAAACAAAGAAAAACCAAATTACCAAGATTTGTAAAAAAACAACAGTGCAACAAAAATTCCAAGAGTAATATCTAATTGCTTTATTCTGTATCGCCACTAAACTGTCTCCCAAGAATGGTGCTAAAAACTGATAAGCTTCCAAACGCAGGATGTATATGTACGCCTTATGCTAGTTACGCCGCCAAGTAATATAGGGTAAATGGATACGGAGACGATCCACGGGGACAAGTATGAATACGTGATCGGGTTCAATATTATCCGATGTGCTTTGAAAGACAATTTACTTCAATATTCGGATTTAAACTAAACTAATCGCTCTTAATGAATTACTGTGTCAGGAGACTAGGTTATGTCTCATTTAATTTTTGATGGATTATTTCCTATAGAAATTACTATTCAAATTATTCATGACTCTATTGATGACTGGTGATCGTGTTACGAAAGATACCCTCTCTCGAGGTGTATCCGTCTATCTCGCTGGGCAGGTCGAGTGTGGTCTCTACCCCAACTCGACAATTCAAACGCTTTAAATGTTCTAACCTTAGTCGCCACCCTCTAATCTAATATCTCTATTTACCACCGACCGAGGGTCGTTTATTCGTATCCTCGACACCCTCATCTCTCGAATCCTGATATCTAGTACACCATGCCAATGTCACAAACACCACTCATGTAAACAAATTCATTTAAACAGAGCAGGTCAACAAGTCATAAAACAATCGAATAATATAAAATGCGACCTTTAGTCCATGCAATTGTGACAAAGTTCAACAACACCCCAGATATGGATCTAGAAATATACCGAATGTGAGTACACAGATATTTAATCTATATCAAACATCATGATTTCATCCAAAAGAAGAAAAATACAAAAGCAGACTCTTCAAGATCAAGGTCGCTTTGCCGCTGATTCAGGTCTTAGTTCGCACGGCGATCTCTTCCACATGCCTCACCGTCCCCTTTGCTTTTAATGATGGAGAGACAAAACCGCTACCGACGTCAGAACGCTAAGTAACATCACGACGCCCCAACGCCACGACGCTGAGATGTCACACATTGCCGCTGAGCCGATCTAACGCCACGACGTCGATCGCCGCGACGCTTCTACCAATGCCAGCACTTCCACCTTCCGCCCAAAATGCTTCCAAACCCCCGCTCCACCCGCCAAGTTCACATAATACAAAACTGTGATGCTCCGCCATAGAAATACTTAATTAACTGTAAATAAAGCTAAGACAATGAGACAGACTTGGGTATGACATGAGTGTTTTAGGCACTCATCATTCATATACTAACATTCTTTTTTATTTGTTATTCTTAACTATCTCATCCTAACCACAAAAGTTATCACACAGATACTTTCATAGCCTGAAGATTTAAGGACTGGCACCTGAAATGGGACTATTATTGAAAAATTACAATCAAGATTGTGGAATGACACTAATGCAAGAGCGTATGAGGATGAAGAATGTAAAGGTCATACTATAGATGAGTTTATTTATGATTCTAATACTGCAACATTCACACATAGTGATACACAAGATTTCTTTTATCAATCTCCATCTTACGGATGCTCCACTTCCCCACCACTTTTAGAAACTATGAATGTAAAGGTCCCCCCAGCACCTAAAAGACGTAAGAGAAGCAAACTTGAAGGATATTATACATCCTCTGAGACTGGTAATAGTCGATTAGATATTATAAAATAATCTCGCTCGCTCGTTATCATATTACTCAATCAATTGATTCAATTGATGCTAAGGAACATAATTGTTGGAATCTTATCATGAAGCACTAAATTCTAGATAAATGGACGTTGCTATAAAGCATTTAAGCTACTTAATACTACAATGAAAAAGGTCAGAAGTTCACATGATGATGCTTTTCAACCGTGAACTGGCTAGAGCGCATTGAATTTGCGCCGATCCACGGCTCCGACGCTGCACTCCTCCGCAAAACAAGAAACAAAGGATCGGCGAGGCCCGCCCCAAGGTCGTCCGATGCCTAAGCCGCTCTTTCCTCGTGGGAAGAGAATATCAACCGCTAGTGGAATGAAGTTTCAGGCATATGTTCGCATCTTTCACCGATGGGGTGGCCTGGCATTTGAGAACATGATCATGACAACTTTCCTAGTTGAATGATGACATTGAATAAGATTCTTCCTTATCGAAGATGATGATATTCTCCTACTAGGTGGGAGATTTTTCCGCATCATAAATCGATTAATAAGGGATAATTGATGACTTCAGTCGGATGATGATACGATATTCCTCCCATTGCAGAGAGATTTTTCTTTCCTTATTGTTAACCGATTAATATGGGATAATTGATGACTTTCCTAGTCGATGATGATACGATATTCCCATCGATGAGAGATTTTCTTCCTTATTGTTAACCGATTATTATGGATAATTGATGGGCAATAATTAGGAAATATTATGTTTTCCTAATTGGTGGAGATCAAGTATCTTTTAATAGGAATTCTTTGATTACATTACCGCCTTTGAATGGGGTGAATTGGGTCCTTGCTTTAGCCTATATTGGGGAGCGTCATCAAGGGCCCAAACTCTCGTACTAGGTTTGCTTCTAATCCCTTCTTAAGCCCGCATCTGGGTCGTGTTATGGGCCTGCGGCGCCATTATTTTAAACCCCACTACCGCTTCGAGCCTTAATTAAAGGGCGAGGGTAAGGGTCAGATTGTTTCGACATTGACTTTTGCTGATATACCGGATTTGTTGATTAATATTGTTTCGCTTAAATTAAGATGCTTCGGGTTCCTGGCCTGTCTGAAAGCCAAGCGAGTCTCTAAATCGAGCCACGGCCTGTGGCTATGCAATTAGGCTTCGAAAAACTGAGCTACTAGGCTCCTGGGCAACAAGGTTGTCTTGAGTTGTTAAGCTCTGCAAACTGAGTTACTGGGCTCTTGAGCTACATGGCCCGTGGCTACTTTGCCTTTTTGAGCTGTTAAGCTTTGCAAATGAGCTACATGGCTCCTGAGCTACATGGCTCCATGGCTACTTGGCCTTTTTGATCTAGCTCTTGAGCTACATGGCTTCGTGGCTACTTGGCCTTTGTTGAGCTGTTAAGCTTTGCAAACTAAGCTACATGACTCCCCGAAGCGACGTGGGTCTGCGGGCTACTGGGCTTTTGAGCTAGCCCCAGCTACATGGCTCTATGGCTACTCGTCTTTTCGAGCTCATACGCCTACAAACCCAGCCACCGGGATCCCAAGCCACAAGGCCTGGCTACTTAGCCTTGGAGTCAAGTGCTCACAAACCGAGCTACACGGCTCCTAAACTACATGGCCCGTGGCTATTTCGACCTTTCGAGCTATTGGCTCACTAATTGAGCTGCTGGGCCCCGGCTGCTGTCTCTTTCTGCGGTCGGAGCCTCTAAAACCGAGCCGCTTGGCTCCCGGGTTGTCGCCTTCCCGAACCGAGGCAAAGTTACTTGGCCTGGTCGTTTCGCCTCCCGAGCTATTTATGCTCTTTTGAACTAAACTATTCGCTCCTCGGCTGTTGTGCCTTTTTAGGCGACCGAGCTTTGAAAACTGAGTTGCTTGACTCTTGGGCTATTGCGCCTTCTGAACTGAGCTACTTGGCTCTTGGGCTATTCTACCTCCCGAGCTGTTTATGCTCTTTTGAACTGAGTTATTCGCCTCCCGGCCGTCGCGCCCCAACCGAGCCACTTGGCTCTCGGGCTATTCCGCCTCCCGAGCCGTCATGCTCTGTCCAAACTATTTGCTCCTAGGCTGTGCCTCGGGCGGTCGTAGCCTCTGGAAACTGAGCCGTCGCTTCCTGGTCACGCCTTCCGAACTAAGCTACTCGGCCTAAATATTTTACCTCCCGAGCCATTTTTATGCTCTTCAACCCGAACTATTCGCCCGGTCATAAATTCGCGCGAGCTCAAAATCGAGCCGCTAATTCCTAAGTTGTCGCATTTTCCAACAAGCTACTTAGCCTGGCGGGCGGCCTGCCTTCCTACCGCGATGCTTTTGAATTAAGTTATTCGCCTGGTTGGTTGCATTCAATCATTACGTGATTTCGGGCTATTCGCTCCCGAGCCGCTTATGTTTTTGACCAAAGCATTCGCTTCGTTGTTTGCATTTCGGGCGCATCGTGCTTGAAAATGCAGTTAAGCGAAGGCTCGAAGGTTACCGCGGCTTCGAATCAGGAAGATCGACTGGGCTATTCTCCGCTCCTGCCTATTTATTCAATCGAGCCATTCGCTCCTGGCCTGGTCACGCTTCTAAACCGAGCCACTTGGCCTCTAAGACCGCTTCCGAACCTGAAAGCATTAGCTTCGGGCGTTTGAGGCCTCGAGTTGTTATCAGAAACCGAGCCGGGCGCTAAGGCCTTCCCGAGTCGTTGCTCCGCAAACTGCCACGCTTCGCGCTGAGGCTTCCCCGAGCCGCGTTCGTGAACCGGAAGCATTAGACTCCGGGCGCCGAGGCTTTCCGAAATGTTAAGCTCGCAACCGAGTCGGCTCCCGAGCCGAGGCCTTCAGCCGGCAGCTCCACAAATCGGAGCTTATCGCTCTGAAGCCGCGGGCTCCATGGCTACATGGCCTATTTGAATCGAGTCATGTAATTCCGGCGCCACGGCCCGCAGGGCTATGGCTTGATCGAACCGGCGCCGCTGGCCCTCGGGCCACCGGCACCTTTCCCGAAGGCTGCCTTGCAACCGGCTGCCGCGCCTCCCGGGCACCGCCCCGACTACACAAGCTCCGCAAATCCGCGCAACCAGGCTCGGGCATCGGTACCTTCCCGAGCCGCGCTCGCAACCGGAAGCATTGTGATTCGCAATCGGAGCCTTCGGCCGTTGCTCGCGAACCGAAGTTGTCGGGCCCCGCGCCGGAGGCCTTTCGATTGTTAAGCCTCGCAAACTGAGCAAATTCAAGCCTCTGCGCCGGGCGCCTCCCGACCGTTGCTCGTAACTCGAGCACCGCCTGGGCCGAGGCCTTCCCGAGCTATTAAGCCAGAATCCTGGCAACTGGCTCCCGGGCACGAGGTCTTCAGCCGCGCTCTACAAACTGCCCCGGGCTCCTACGAGGCCCCTGAAGCCGCAGCCTGCAACCGAAAGTACTGGGTTTCTTGCCACGAGGCCTTCAGCCGTTAAGCCCACGCAAATCGAGCCATTCAGCCCTAAGTGCTAAGGCCTTCTTGAGATAAGCTCAGAACCGAAGCCAGCTGGCTCTGGCGCCGAGGGCTTCGAGCCGTTAAGCTGCAAATCGAGCAAACGCTTTCGCGCCAGAATCTCATGAGCCGTTAAGCTCGCAAATCAGCCGGGTTTCGGGCCGAGGCCTTGCCGCGTTTCATAAACTAGCCGCTCGGGCGCCGAGGCCTTCCCGGCGTTACGCTCGCGAACCGGAAGCATTGCCCGCGGGCTAAGTACGGCCTGGCTTCGAGCGTTACGCTCGCGAACCGGTTCACTCGCCTGCGGGCTACATGGCCTGCTTGAGCGTTACGCCTCGCGACCGCAGCTGATTTGCTCCATGGGCTATACGGCATGTTCACTTAGCTCGGGCTCGAGCTACGGCTCGCGGCTACATGGCTCGCGCTCGACCGGAACATTGCGCCTCGAAGCATTGCCTGCGGGCTACATGTACCGCTCAACTAAGCCGCTATTCGTGGCTACATGGCATGTTTCGGTGCGCTACGCTCGCGAATCGAATACGGCTCGCGGGCTACATGGCATGTTCGAATCGAGCCGCTGGCTCGGCGGTACTTGGCTCCGCGGGCTATGACGCCCGTCAATCGAATCAGCGCTGGGTTTCGCGTTGCACGCTCGCTCACCGAGCCGTTGGCCTTAAGCGCCATTCGTCCCATCGCCACGGCCCGCTTCAGCTAAGCACTCCTCGCGAACCGAGCACGGGCCTCGACATCCATGCGCCCCATCTTATTTTTGTATGTATCAGGTGGTCTATGTGGGGTCTGCCCGTCAACGCTCCCGACATGCGATTCGAACTTTACCGAAAGGGGGGAAGTGCAACACCCTAAGAAAGGAATGGAGACTCTGCTTGTCGCACTGTGGTGTCCATGGAGACCTGGAGTTCGACCTTTACCACTACTTTCACGTAATGATTTCTACCGGACGCCCTAACCTTTCGCCCCATGTCTTTCCCTCGCCGCGATCCTCTCCGGCCGTAAGGATCATGCCCCGGGCGTGGCTAGTTTCTCATCCGCCGACGAGGGCCGCAGGTGTTGCTCTTCTCGCAACAGGTTTCGCTCCTTTCGCTTGCCGTTCTCGGGGGCCAGATTGCTTTGCGAGTCGCTCCAACTCTTCGCCAAGTGCTGGCTGCGACGCGAGCGCCTCCACCATTCGCATCGCCTGCATCGCTCCCCAACGCGACCTCCCGAGGCTCGCCGCCCACCCCATTTAGCCGGTTCAGACTCGAGGATTGGCGCTGCCTCGCCAGGTTCGGCGATACCATCACCGCCGGAGTCGCCTTTATTTGTAAAGGAACTTTCGCTCCTGGGCGCACGGCGCCAACCGATGATGCTTTTTCAAACTAATCACTGAGCGTGCTTGAATCATAGGTCGGTCCATGGCTGGGTGTCGACTCCTCGCAAAAACAAGAAACAAAAAGTGGATCGACGGGGCCTCGCCTCACGCACTGATGCCTAAGTTAGTTATTTTCCGTGGGAAGAATATCAACTACTTAGGAACCAAGTTTCAACAGATATTGCCTCGCGCACCTTTCACCGACGAGGCGTGGTCCCAAGATTATAATTGATGATCACACAACTTTCCTAATGGATGATGACACCAATAATATCTTTCCTTATCGAGGATGATACGATATTCTCCTCCGGTGGGAAGATTTTCTTCTCAGATTATAAACCGATTAATATGGAGACTGACTTACTTTCTACTGGATGATACGATATTCCTTCCATCGGGTGAGATTTTCTTATTGTTAACCGATTAATATGATAATTGATGACTTTCCTATTAGATGATGATACGATATTCCTCCTATTGCATTTGATTTTCTTTCCTTATCATAACCGATTAATATGATAATTTGATGCACACAATTGTAAAATATTATGTTTTCCTAATTTAAGGAGATCGGGTATTTCCCTTAATAGGAATTCTTGATTACACACTCAAGGGGTGACCGGGCCCTCGTTGGGCCTATACTGGGGGATGGGTCATCAAGGACCCACTCGTACCAGGCCTCGTCTAACCTCTTCTTGCTTAGCACTGGGCTCATGTTCTTGGCCTATGCATCTATTATTTTAAACTCCATCAGCTGAAATGACTCCCAAGGAACATCATGAATGGGTAACTTATGAATTATGGCAATAAATTATGGGATTATCAATCCTAGTATTTTTTTTTTAGGTTTTTATTTTTGAGGAACTAGTAATGCATTTTATTATGCTTATAAATGAATATTTAATTATATTAATTTTCTATTATGTTTTAGAATGAATGAACTTTTATGACGTTGGAGTGTTTATTTTTTATTTTTATAATCTTTATGAATGAAGAATAAATCTTTATAAGTAATTTTCTAATTTTATAGGAATTAATGAATGCACATGTTTATTTTTTTCTTAGGTGGTTTACTTTACATCTAATAATATGCATAGAGATGATGAAGTAGAACTTTAAGAAATGGAAGATGATGAAGTAGGACATCAAGAACATGAAGAAAAGATGTAATACAAGAGAGAGAAAGATGAATTTAAAAGCATTTATTTGTTACAAAATAAAGCAAATTTATAAAAGTTGAATAACCTTATATTTGACATGCACTAAGAACGAGTCCAACGTCCCTTATCTAGGCAACCAATAACTACAAGCAGATATGAATATACATATAAAATTCTAAATGAGGGTCCAAAACACTTTCGACAAATATATAGAATGTATCCTAATATGTTCCTGGTTATGCAACATTCTAGAGAGATAACACCTTACAGGATACTACAGATTTATCTATAGCATTTAAAATGCTTGCGCTTTTTTACTCATAGTCGGGTCAAAATCTAAATACTACTTAATTTATAAAACATTTGGTTTGGTTACATTTCACTACTAGCCAATGTTTCACTTAGATTTTGGAGAGCATTGCAAACAAAGCCGTAGTAGATTTAAAATAGTTAAACCAAGTTCTCAGCATATAATACAAAAATTAGAGAGTATAAGGTTCTCTATCCTTACTTCAAAGTAAGTGCCTTATCATTCTCATTTTTATACTTTATTATTATTATTATTATTATACTATTATTATTTAACAAAGAGCTTTTGGTTGCTGGATTCTGTTAAATTTTTTAATAAAATAATTTAGAATTGTATTTGAACTATAGATGATAATCTATATTCCAATAATGGTATCTTAGACAAGAGACAAATAGTTCTCGTAATCATCATGAGAATACTCTACAAAATGTTTTAGTAGCTTGTAACTTTGATTTGGAATTCATTTATGTACTTAGTGGGTGAGAGAGATCCACACACTATTCAAAAGTGTTAAACAATGCTTTATCAAATAACAATGAACTTAAAGTGACAAGGTATTATTTTTACACCTTCTGCCAAGTGTTAATTTTTTTTGCTATTTTAATATATTTTATATAAATATTTATTATTTTTGTTAGGTAAATTTTTTGGTGGACTATGCATTTTCAATTTATATACTTTTTAACTCATTTTCGAGGTGTCTACTACTCATCTTCAAGATTTTTATGCTAAGGCCGCCATCCTAAAATCCAAATGAGTTATTTAATCTACGCCATGCTTCATTAAGGAATACACTAGAGATTATTTGAATTGTCACTACTTCAAAACTCACTCTAAAGGTAATAACGCTACTTCACACCTCAAACTAGCTACCAAGTACGAAACAACACTAACCTTCCTTTATTGTAACTGAATTGAATCTAATTATCAAACACTTGTTCAGAGTAATGCGTAACTTTCTATATCACAAATTCTCATTTCCAAAATTTCATATTAACGAAAATTTTCTAACTTTCAACATTCATGAATGAATTAACATAAATGTCTCAAGACAAATATTCCTATCATTCTAACCAACTCTAAGAACAAATAATATAAATGAACATAAACTCTTCAATTAAACAAGGTCCATAACGGATTCCAAAATCTAATTCATAATCATGATATGATTAATAACCTAGCCATTACTCATCGCAAAAACTAAAAGTACTTGAAAAGATATCAACGAATGAGGGTGAGCTTTAAGCTCAATAAGAAATTCTAACATAATTTCATGGGTCAAAAGTTTTTCAATTATATACAAATGTATATATTTTTATTTTCATAAAACCTTTATTCAAATGTGGTAGAATATTTAAAAAATTTTCATCAAAACATTCTCAAATCCATTTCAATCAAATACGATTAAAATAATTTCATATTAAATTCAAATGAACATTTTCATATCAATTCCCAAAATTAAATACATTTTTCCTTTGATTAATAAATATCAAATTGTGCTCACCTCCACGCTGGACTTTTCAAATGGTGTTCGGTCAGCGCGAGACTAAATTCACTACAACACAAATTATTCATTTTAAGTTTTGATTTAAAACCAAACACTACTAAGATTAATAACCTCTAATCGCTCTGTAGACGCTCAAATCAATTACATTCGCCAATCATAACGTAAATATCAATAATTATCTCTGCGAATACCTAATGAATAGTTGTAAACTATCTCGCTGACATGATCGAACTAACCAGAGTCAAATATTTAATTCAAAAATTCAAATCACAAAACATCATATCTCAACATTTTATTTCATAAACAAAACATATCTCAAAAGTACTATCATACAAAACTATTGTTTGATCTATGGATAATCAAATAAATAAAAAACAAAAATTTTTATTAACCAAGATGATATATAATTCAGTTCAAACTTTTTCATAATCAAAATGACTTAAAAACAAATAATACTATTTTAGAAAATCTACATTAATATCCCCTTACCAAATTTGAAGATACTTCTAGGAATCTTGAATAAACTAATCTAGAGAATCTCAAAGGAATATTTTACCCCTAGCATAATAAGAAGAAAATATCTTAATTGATTATTCACCTAAAATCATAGGGTTGAGAATTCTAACAATGTCATAATGTCAATTTTATTAATCCTAATAATATTTTAAACATTCTAGCTATCAATAATTTAATTAATGAGTTTCAAAACTTTTATAAAAGTCGAATTCCTTCCGAATATGATTTTAAATATTTATTTATTTTATATTTTTAATTACTTCACCTAATTTACTGGGTGGCCAATTTATCAATATATTTTATATCATATTATCAATTAACATTTATCTTAATTATAATATTATCTAAATAAATTTTCAAATCATAACAAATATCTACGTACAATAAATATATCCTCAAATACATATATTTATAAAACTTTAGCTTCCAAACTTGTCATATTTCTTATTATTATCCTCTTTCAAAAATCATCTTCAAATATTTGTTTCTTTTTTTTCTCTAAAACAAATCTTGAATATCTAAAACTATTATTATTTTATATTCTTTTTATCCATCATTACTTAGAATTTCAAGTATCTATATCTAGGTTTTCAATACCTACTTTATGAAGGTTTTTAGGCCTTTTTTTTTTTTTTTAATTTAATGATATTAATCATAATAATATGTCCATTTTTGTTTTTAACTACATGCCATTTTTGTCTTTTTAATTAAACCAATCAAAATCATGCAATGATTTTCCTTTACTTTTCAACCCTATTCACACACACATATACGGTCTTATCTTTATAATTCACACTTAGCTTTTTTTAATGTGGTCCCTACTCCTTCTTTTGGTACAATGGTCCCCTACTTTTTTTTTTTTTTTTTTTGTTATTCACAAACTCAAATTATGTGGTCCTCTACTACCTTTATTTCTTTTATTTTCTATTTTGTTTTTCATTCATACTCTTATAGCCTACGGCTAACACATTTATTTATTTATTTTATTCACAATCTCATAGCCTACGATAGCTGGGTACTTTTTTTCATTATCTACTCAAGCAATTTGGAAATGACAATGACTGTTATGTTATTATTTTTTTAAAGAAAGAGAGTGTAATCCAAATAGGCTTCTTCAGGATTGATATAAAATAAAATATATATATATATATATAGTATATATATATATATATATATATATATATATATATATATATATATATACATGTAGACTTCTAATTGAGGGTATTCTTGTCTTTCCCCATTTTTTATCTTAACGAGTGTTATCTTATTGGAAGCCAAGTCGCTTGAGAGGTGGTCAAGTGGAGGGTGAAGATGGTTTTAGAAGAATTCTCTTGTGACATAAAAGGCAAGAGATGTCTTTCTTTTGGAGGAGGTTACTTAAATTAGGAGAGAGTGAGAATAGGAGAGAGATGAGAGAGAAAGAAAAGGGGAGAATGTGTCTCAGAGATGAAGAAAAGGGACAAAAGAGAAGATTGTAAGCTTGAAGTAAAGATAAGGATGATATTTTCATTTTATTTGGGTAGATTAGCTTTGTTTTACTTTACTATTCATGTTTTTATACCTTAATTTGTGTTTTCTAGTCATTTCGGCCCCATTTTGTATTTTTTGGTCAAATTTTCTATATTTTGGCCACTTTCAAGCCAAAATTTCCTGATTCTGACTATTTTCCAATCAAAATTATCATATTCTGAGCACCCATCACCCATGCATTAACCCAAACCCTTTAGTATGTTAATTTACCCTTAAATTAGCCAAAACCAAGCACAACCCATTACTTTATTGGTTTAACCCACTCACTTAAACCCAAACTCATTCACTTAAGCTCAAATTAAGCCCCAACCCACTAACTTTTGATCCCACAATTGGGCCCAACTCATTTATTTAAGCCTAAGTCTCACCCACATACATTATCATGCACCATCACACACATTATCACTTCTCACTTACCTCTACAAACTCTCCTGCACAATCACACACAACCACTTCTCACTTACCCTCACATAGAGTATCTTCTACCACTCTACATGCATTAAATCCATAATTTACATTTTTTTAAAATTAAATCATGTCACTTTATTAATTATATGGTAAATAAAAAATTAAATAAAACCCGAACCTTAATGACAAAGAAGCAACCCCCGCTCTACTATGTTAATATCTCTCTTGTATCTTATATATATATTTATTTTCCAAATTTCTTAAACAAAATAAGGTTTTCTAAATTTTTTTCTAAAAAAATCTTTCCAAAATTCAAGTCTATTTCAAAATTCAAATCTCCAATTTTAAAATTCAAGTCCCATAATTTTCAATTTCAAGTTTCAAATTTCAAAATTGTAAATTCATAATTTCAAAATCCAAGTATCCTAATTTCAAAATTCAAGTCCCCAATTTCTAATTTCATATTTTTCAAGTTTCAAACTACAAAATTCAAATGCTATAATTTCAAAATTCAATTCCCCCAAATTTCAATTTCAAATTTTCAAGTTTCAAATTTCAAAATTTATAAATACCTCAATCTCAAATTTCTAAATCCTCAATTCCAAATTTCAAATTTCCAAAATCTTAATTCAAAAATCCCAAATCTCAAATTTATTTCCAATTCCTAAATTTCCAATTTTAAATTTCTAACTTCCACTTTAAAATTTTCAATTTCAAATTAGTTTTCAAAATTCCAACACATTATTAATTCCCATGTAGTCTTATAAATAATATTTTCGAGCTAATTGCCAGAACATATAAATGCATTGTCGGCACTAAACATCCCACGATCCGCTTTATAAATAACACTATGGCATCTAATTCTTATGACTCATTTCTAATCGAACGTGAATATTTCAGATTGTTATTACACTACCATCGCTTTCCAACGATAATGCTTCTAACATGCGGTGTACATCGTTTCTCATTTGATTTCGGCTGACATTTTATTTATACACTCGTACGCCATATCATATCGCTATCTTCGATATTCATTAGTTGATTAGTTAAAAAACATATCAGTCCTGGCTGCTAAGAGAGACTGACTTGCGCCAGAAAGGCTACCGATCGTACTTTCTCACGACAGAATCAATTCCCTTCCTGACCTGTGACTCGCCTTTTCCCCGATACGATTTTCATAAATAACCATATTTAAGCGTTTTTCTTTATTATTTTGTTTTCACTTTTAAAATAAAACAAAATAAGTGAATAATCCAAACCATTATCTAAAATGGTTTTTCAAAAATGAAAAAAACAAGTCTTGTATTTTGAGTGAGAAACACATAATAGCAAAAAATGTTGGGTCCTTACTACACCAAAGAAATATAGGAAAATATCTTACATTTCAAATTACTTCTTCTGTTGGAGTGAATGACATTTATTGCAGATATAAATGTCATTTACTCTGTGAGAAGTCTAAAGGTTGTAGGAGCCCAAACGTTTGGTTTGCCAAACGTTTGGCTTGCTGAAGGTTGAGGGTATCACCTTTATTCCTATAAAGGTATGTTCTTCTCATTCAAGAAAATAATTTTCAGTTTAGCCGTGTGGAAAAAAAGGAAGAGGAAGAGGAGCTCTGCTAGGTAATCGGGCTCGAGAGTGTTGATCAAGTGATAGTTTCGATTATAGCTCGGGCCACGAAGTGATATCAAGGGTTGAGGTGCTGCTCGTATGTCGTTTTATCCTCTGAGACAGATATCGACGTGTTTTTCTCTGAGCATCGAAGGAGGCGGCGAATCTGTTTTAAGAAGATCGTGACTCCTCACGAGACTCGGTTTCACCGTCTTTGATTAACCCTATTTCTTTTGTAATTATTATTTTTTTTTCTTTGTAAATTTTTCTCCTCGCTTCTTTTTATTTCCATGTAAGGAGAGAAAGCTAGTAACATTCTTAAAATAGATTCGTGGGGAAAAAAAAAATATTTGACATGTTTTTTATAAGGAATGATCAGGCCATGGTATACTGATTTTTGATAGGTTTGAAAACGGGCTTCACAGCCCACCACCGCACCTAAAGAAGAGCATACAATTTATTGAAATAGCCAGCCCGACGCCGCCACGAGGGCCCAATCTCGCACTCGCCAAAGGCCGGTTATACGAACGGTAGTTCTCACATCCTATAAATCAAATCCATCCCATCGATAGTTGAATGGGGACATCCCCGATAACGATTATCCTACAAATCAAACTAATCCCATCAATAGCGGAACAGAATAATCCCCAATAACGTACACGATCCCGCAACCAACTAGATCCCATCAACAAGGAAAATAAAATAATTCATGATATAACAGCTCATCCTATGGATCAAGCCAGATCCCACCAATGAGAAAGAAGGATAATTCTAAATAAAGTGCTCTGTCAATCAAATCCGATACTGATAAAAGCAAGAAATATCCCGGGCCCACGGAAAGTAATCCTAATCACCATCCAACTCGGGAAAACATATACTATAAATACCAGCTAACTTATCTGGTGGGAAAGGTACAACATTCGCTCCAAGCGCCTATCTTTTCTCTCGAAGAACTGATTTGTGGGATCTAGCTTAGGGCCACGCGAAGCCCCTCACGACCCTTCTTTCTTGTTTTTGTAGAGGAGAGTAAACGCCACCGTGATACCAAATTTCTATCAGCTAGGCCCAGTTCGCCTAACGACCCTAACACGTCTCCAAACAACCGGCTTGGAAAGGTATCATCACACATACTGCTCTGGTGGAACGATACCCTTAATAAATAAAGACCGATCTTCTCGGCATCGATGGTATCAACCCGTAACACAAGAAGGAACAACGCCAATCCACTAAGGATGTAAGATCCGCCAGGACGCGACAAGAAACCACTGGAGCTGCTAGGAAGCGATGCAAGCCAACACGAATGAGGGTCCGCCAACAACCAACGTCCGATAAGAGAGTTAAAGCAACTCACCGCATGCATACAACGCCCACTGAGACACGCTGCCAATAAGAAGGTCACAACTTTCCTTCATGAAGGGGCAACACAATCTCGGTTATTCCCAGGTGCGTCAAACGTATAAGAGTCTAGCCGAGCCGTGGGCACAGATCAAAATTAAATTTCAAGAGAGTGGCAACACAACACTCGAGGGCATGTCGGGAACGAAGAACGACGCCTTACCTCAAGAAGGAGCAGGAGAGAAATCACGGGAGCAGAGGGTTCAAGAGCTCTCCAAGCAAGAGCTCACCAGGGAAGGAGGGTGGTAAAGAGGACGTCCCACACTACGACACTGGTACAACAACCGAAACACTCCTTCACACGAGGTGCTTCACTTCCTTTCCAAGAAACTAAGATGCCATAAGTGGAAGATTCGATGGTGTCGAGATCCGGCCGATCATCTCAACACCTATAAAAACTAGAAATGGAGTCGTATGGCATCAAGACCATGCATGCGTAGCTGGGCTTATCACATTAAAAGGCCCACCGCCCAGTTTAATGAAGCTCCGCCACACACACCCCTATCTCAGAGAGTTATCCATCAGATTCGCCTCTCATTTCATCAGCCGTGACATATAGAAAACCAAGCTAATAATTACGACCATCAAGGTAGAGCCTCGCAAGAAAGCCCGAGGTCTTATGTCCAGTAGATTCAATGCCGAGTCTCCTCAAGGTAGATATACCCGACGAAGTTCAGAATTCATCGCATTCATTGCCGGATTAGGGCCTAAATGGAAAGACTTGATGTTTTCCATCTCCAAAAATCCCTACTAAAGTAATGTAATCGAGGTGCTCGCAAAAGCAAGAGAAGTACATTAATCCAGTGAAGCCCCCATATCCAAGAAAGTGAGCTCCTCCACCCATAAAGAAAAATGACAGATAAGCGACTATAATCTCGAGCCTCAACAGACAAAGCGATCGAAAGGTCTCCAAAGAAAAGATGGAGAACTGTCCCCGAAAAGGCGCGGGGAATCTCGCAGACTGCCCTGCTCCACCGCAGAACCCCAAAGACGACAACGTTATCACTCGTTTGCTCACCCCCACGGCCTCAAGATCGTTATGTCCCACATACCGAAACGAACAGCTCCCGAGGTGGCCAACCTAAACAGTTAATCTCGCTACAAGAGACAACACCCAGATATCACAGTTCCACGTGGATTACGCATCGTACCAGATGATTCAGATATAGCTAAGAGGGAAATAGAGATGACACGCGCTGCATTCGACGATCTATACTGAAAATCAACCCGACCAAAGCCCGTAACTGCGCTCCGTTCGCCACCACCACCGCCGACAGACAACAACCCAAGACTAACAACCTTATAACCACGTGATATCGTGGAGGATTTCGCAGGAGAGGGAATCCACCGCCAGAAGCCCAACCGGTAAGTGATCGGGTCATGGTAGATAGCTGGCGTACAAGCGTCCAAACTAATTTACCGACACATCCATAACTTTCTCCGACTGCATCTGAGGGATGCCAAGACCCCCATGACGACTGGTAATTCGGAAAGCAATATGGCCAACAAACTACCCATCGGGTCCTAAATGACAACTAAGCTTCAACTGACATCATCTTCGCTTCGCCGATAAGATGGCATCGAAGCGGAGAGGAATGGAACCCACAACACTCCATCCGGGCGAGGATTCTCCTGAGAAAAGGTATTACCTCGCTCCAATACAACTAGTACTCACCTCGGGAGATCCCCACGCGCGACGACGACAAAGAAGATTCCTCGTCAGAGATGCCCCATCTACTTATAATATGTTGTTAAAGGCATCTTCTCTTAATGCAATAAAAAGCCATTCCTTCGCTTACCACATAATGATCAAGTTCCTACCGTGTTTTAATAGAATGGTTCGAGGAGACCAACGAGCGGCCAGAATGCCACTCGCATCTATGAAGCAAAAAACTACTGATAACATATCCCCGGGATGAGCCTCTCGAACGCAGATCAAGCATTCACCCCGACCGAAGCCCTAAGAGCCGGGAACTCCGTATCGCTGACGACGACTAACACTACTACATCGGCCTCGCTAGCTAAGATCTCAAAGTTCTCTCACCCATTTTTGAGACACAAAGACGCTCGCGGAAGCAGCGTATACGGGAGGAATCGAATTTACGCACTACCATAGGTCGAACGCCACGCTTCCTTCAAGCCAAAAGAAACAAAGAGGAGGAGTCACGCCCGACAAAGCGATCACCCGAGAGGGCTCAAACTCCTCCGCCAGAGCAATCGAGAGGTGGAATATCTTAAATGGTCGCCAACGTCAGATTGTCAAAAGCAAATCTGGCAGTGGCTACCCCAGATCGACTTGATCGACATCACCGCAGCTGCCCAAAGGATAGCTTCCTCACGAATCGACCTCATTGTAGGGTTAACCATCGGGCCATGAATCCTCACATGATGCCTTCTTCCACAAGCAATCGATCGCACGGACCCAGATGACCAAGAAAAGACCTCACTACATGCAAGGGTGAACCTATCACATCGCAGTGATGCCTCGACCAAGAACGCAGAGCTACCTTACCGCAGGTCGTGAACAGATGTTCCGTAAGTAGATAGAACGTACTACGGAGGTGTACATAGATGACATGTTAGTAAAAATCCAACAACGCCGAGCCCATAGCTCATCTGTCCGATACGTCGCATCCTAATGGGTACAACATGAAACTCGATCCAAAGAAAGTGCCTTCGAGTATCGCCCTAAAATCTCCTAGGTTTCATAGTCAACCACCGAGAATTGAGGCAAATCCGCATAAATAAAGGGTTGTGCTCGACATGCCACGCCTCGTGCATAAAGGAGGTCCAACGTCCGACAGAAGGATCGTCGCGGCCGATTAGCATCTTGCTGATAAATGCTACCTTCTTCCAAGTTTTGAAGAAGGCCTTCAATGGGAGACGGCGTGAAGAAGCCGCTCTAAAGATTGAAAACATATTTGAGTCCCCTCCCTCATTAAAGGGTAAGCCCCATCGAGGAGCCCTACTCTATACTTACGTATCGACTTCGACCAAATACGCTCCTACGTAGACAAAGACCGAGGCAAGACCTAAAGATACTATCGCTCATGCTTTGAGAGCGAAGAGAGGTACCCGAGGATGGAGAAATTGATCTGCACAGAATCGCAGCCTAAGTTCGCCTTACTTCCAAGCTCATACCATAGAAGTCTAAATGTATCATCCACGGCTACATAAACCGCAGACTGTGGAAGGTTGATGAAGTGGGCCATAGAGTTGAGCGAGTTCGACATCCGATATAAGCCGAAAACTGCAATAAAAGGGCAGGTCTTAGCAGATTTCGTCATGGAATTCACCTCGGCAGAACCTACCGAGAACACCCAAGCAATCGACCCAATCTACCTATATGGAAACTTCGTGATAAGTGGCCACAAACGCGACAAGGAAGTCGTGAAATGATGACCCCGACTCCCAATAATAGACATCGAGTACGCTTTAGATTCGATTCCAACTCTCCAACAACGCAGATGCTGAACATGAGGGTCATTATAAAGTGGCCTCAACCCGTCCATTCACTTGAAATTGACCACTGAGGTCCCGCAGCCGATCTCTGAACCGGTAGTGAAGACAACAAGACACCTACGAGGCTAAAAATGGAAGAATGATCCTATACCTAAAAAAGGTACTAGATTTATTGAAAAAAGTTCTTGTCATCAGTCAAACATATCCCCAGAGTAGAGAACTCCCGAGCCTATGCCTTGGCAAAACTAGCGACAAATTTCACAAAGGGAGACCCCACCAGGTCAATTGCCGAATACCTCAGCCTCTCTATAGATCTCGTGACTTAGCTGGGCTCCAACCGGGTCCAGCCGAGCTGACTGAGACCTCATTCGGGATTGGCATAGACTCATGCCCACCCGACGACCCGAAAGGCCCAAAATCAAGACGAGGTCACCAGTTCACTAACTAAGGGAAGCCCCAGATAAGCGAGGCTCTCTTCACACTCCATCCTTATGCATCATGAAAGACACCTAATACGTGCTAAGGGAAGTATACGAAGGTATATGCGAATCATACCCAGCTAGGCATTAGCGTGAAAGGTCTTAAGGCAAGGGGATACAACCGCCCACAATACTTAGAGACTCGACCGACCTGGGTCAGAGATTTAAGATCCGCCAGAGCATGCCAAGATCTCACGCTCCCATAAGAGCTCTTGGATATCAATTACAAGCCCTGCCTTTCCAACAAAGGGTTCGACATATCAGACCTCTCGCCTCTGGGGAAGGGCCAATGTAAATTCATCATCCTCGGCGGTAGATTACGCCACCAAGTGGGCCGAGGCCGTAACTCTTCGCCAATCACAACGTAAGATACGAATTTTGTGTGGCAGCCATCATATGTGCTCGTATCCCAAGAGCCTGCATCGTGACAATGGAAAGCAATTTGAGAACGCCAAGTTCAGAGATTTTTGTGCCAAGCTCGGAATTAAGAATTATTACTCGCCCTCAAGACATCCGTTAGCTTAACGGTCAGCCTAAGTCACCATCAACCCTTAAGGCCGCATCAAGACCAAATTGGAAGATCTTAAAGGCAAATGGGCAGAATTCCTCCCGAGGTGCCAGGCCCACAGGACTACGCTGTGTCGAACCCTGAGGTCCCATCTCGCCCCAGCCTTGCTAATCAAGCAAAGAGCCCCGCCGAGGCCCAAGCAAGTCCCCAAGGATCGAAGTCAAGGCTGAACACAATGATGAGGCTCTCTGTTCAAATTTGACCCTCCCAGATGAAAAAACGTGAGCAGTGTTCTAAGGCGACTGAGGATTACCGTGAGGAAGACGACCCAGGTATTCAACCAAAAGGTCAAACCTAGGAGCTACATGCCGTGTGACCTAGTCTTCATATTCTCACGAAGGAAGAATCCAAGCATGGAAAACTGTGCCCCAACCGTGGCCCCACATCATATCCCACAATATCGATCGGCAATTATGAGTCTACAAAGGAGGTAATTCTACATCATGCTTCTGGAATGCGGAAATGACCTTTTAAACTTTTTTAATAAGATAATTCGTTTGTAATCTTAAATGAAGCATTATCAATTTTCGATGACGATGCGAGTGTTTACTGTTATTTTGTTGATCGCCTCAAACAAATTTCTGTACATATAATGCCTTAAAATTATATGCAATGTGAATAGAAAGTTCATAGTCATAAAGGAAAAGTCTTCTTCTTTATTCTAATCGATTACATTCAATTACAATCAGTAGTGTCATTCGTTACATCTTGGAAATACATAGTACAAGTAGTTCCCTAAAAAAAAAAAAAAAAAAAAAAACCTCAAGAAGAAAAGAGGAAAGGAAAACGAGATGAAAATAATTGGAAGAAGGGCAGAAAGGTGGAAAAGAGGAGAAGAAGAGTAGAGAGATGGAAAAGAGAGTATATGTGGCTGATGGAAAGAGTTCAGCGAAGGAAAGTATGGAAAGTGGTAATGATGGAAAAAGGAAGAAAGGAAGGAAGAGAGAAATTTGAAGGAGAGAGAGAAAGAGAAGAAAGGAGAGGAAGAGAAAGAAGAAGGTAAGAGAAATGCACAAGAAATAATCGCCTCTTCTTCTGACACATTTTCAGAGTACTAAGCTAGGGGGACAACATGATTCCACAAAGGGGAGACTAGTAAAAACACAACCCCATGCAGGTCCAACAAAATCGAACTTAATCTTCGTTTTATCCTCTCGTGAAAGACGATCAAGCTTCAACGCTTCATCTCACGCAAATCTCAAATACGTTAATTTAAGGGCGCAGTATCCAAAATATAAACTCCATAGCAAATGAAGCCGCCATTTATAAGAAGTGCCAAAGCACTGGGGTAAAATTGCAGACCGCTTTCCAAATTGCGAATCAAGATTAAAGACACTCGCATCTTCTTAAGAAAATCAAGTCGAATACTACACGCGAATGACCTCGGGCCGACGATTCGGTCATCGACAAAGTTACGCACCCTAAGAGTCGTGATCAACTTTCAAAGACCAACCCTGACAAGGCTCCTCACGCCTGAGCCAGTAGCTCACTTCGACAGCTCCGACTACTTACTCAGCCACGCACCCCAAGAGTCGAGATCGAACCTGCACTATACGCCCACAAGGCCTCAAATACCGGCTTCCAAAGAAACACCGACGAGTTCACCACTCCGTACGTGCCACGCAGCCCTAAGAGCCGATCACCAGCTATATCGCCCACAAGGCCACAACCCTGTTCTAGCTCCGGGGCCTTGACGAGTTCAACTACTCTGCACAAGCCACGCAGCCTAAGAGTCAGATAAGCTCAAGCTATATCGCCCACAAGGCCATAAATGGCTCGAGCCTGGGTGAAATTTCAAACGACTGTGTCGACCACTCGCACAGCCACGCAGCCCTAAGAGTCATATCGCCTCAGCTTTCATCCCACAAGGCTCACTACCGGAGCCCGAGTTCACCCGACGAGCTCAACTATCAGCCATGCCACGCAATTAAGAGGTCGATCAAATGAAGTTATATCGCCTACGCGCTCCCGGCCACTGAGCCTAGTAGCTCACTTCGACGAAGTTCAACCACGATCAGCCACGCACCCAAGAGGTCGATCAACAAATTACACGCCTGTTCAAGGCCTCAACGCCGGAGCTCAAAGAATCACTTGATGGAGCTCGACCACTCGCCGTGCCATGCGTACTTATAGTCGATCACCAAAGATATCACCACAAGGCCTCAACGCCGGAGCCCAGCCACTAACAGTCGACTACTTTTCTTCAGTCATGCCCTAAGAGTCGATCACCAGTTATATCATCACTAAGGTCTCGGGGCTTCATTCAAAGAGTCACTCTTTGACGAGCTCGACTACCTACTCGTGCCATGCGTACCAAGAGGTCGATCACCAAAGCACACGCATGGCATCTCAAACGCCGGAGCCAAGTAGCCCACACGAGTTCGACCACTCCGCACAGCCAGCCACAGCCTAAGAAATGTGATCACCAAAGTATCGGGCCACAAGCAACATAAATACCTGAATTCTTATACTTACTAATTAGCCTGACTACTTCCATCAGGTGCCAATGTACCAAGAGCCAACCAGCCTGGTTATATCGCCTAATAAGGCCATAGAGTCCCAGCCTAGTGGTCAGCCGATGAGCTCACTACTACACAAAACAGTGCAACAAGAAAGTTAGGATCACCAGCCATTGCCCATTGGCCTCAGTCCGGAGCCCATCACTGGGCTTGACGAGTTCGACTACTCGCCAAATATGCAAACAGAGTCGATCACGACTATCTGAACCCATAAGTGCCTCAACGCCCGAGCCCAAGAGCACACTGACGAGCCTGACTACTCTACTCAGTCACGAGGCCCAAGAGTCGATCAGCTCAGCTATATCATTCCACAAGGCCTCGCTGGAGCCCGCAGATTCACTCGACGAGTTCGACCATTACGTGTGCCACGTGAGCCCCAAGAGTCGATCACCAAAGATATCACCCACATGAGCCACAATACCTGAGCTCCAAGAGGCCTGGGCTTTGACGAGTTCGACTACTTCCGCACAGTTAATGCACCTCAAGAGTCCGATCAAATTTCAAAGCTGTACCCCACAAGGCTCAAACGCCTGAGCCCAGCGCAAGAACACTACCGACGAGCTCACTGATCTGGCTCAGCTACGCAAATTTAAGAGTCGTCACCAAAGATATCGCCCACAAGGCTCTACCGGAGCTCCAAGAGGCTCACGCTGACGAGCTCGAACACGACTCAAAGCATGCACCCCAAGAGTCGATCACCAGCCATCACCCACAAGGTCTCAACGCCAGGAGCCCAAGAACTCACTCGACGAGCTCCGACCACTCGCCTCGCCATGCGCACCCCAAGAGTCAAATCAACTCGTGCCATACGCCCACAAGGCTCCTCGCTCGTGAGCCCAAGAAATGGGCTTGACGAGCTCTCGACACTGCTGAAGCATGCACTAAGAGCTTTATCACCAAAGCATCTGCGCCACAAGGTCTTCGCCTCGAGCCTGGCAAGAATGGGCTGATGAGCTCGACCACTCCTCGCTTGCGGGCCATGCAGCCTAGAGTCGGGTCGGGCCAGCAGATCGCCCATAAGGCCTCGTCGCCCGGCTCGCAGCCACTGATGAGCTCGACTACTCTACTCAGTCATGCGTGCCCTAAGAGTTGCGATCGCCCGTGCCATATCACCCACAAGGCCTCAGCGCCTCGGTTCAGCCTGGCCACGAAGCCCGACCACTCCGCATGTGCCACGAGCCTAAGAGTCGATCACCGCTATATCCCCCACAGTACACAAATGGCCAAGAGCTCCAATAGCCTGCGCTTTGACGAAAGCTCAACTACTCACTTAGGCTATGCACCCCAAGAGTCGATCACCAGTTATATCGCCCACAAGGTCTCAACACCCGGGCCCAAGAACCTACTTTGACGAAGTCTCGACCATCAAGACAGCCACGCAGCCCCAAGAGCCGATCACCAGCTATATCACCATTAAGACACAACAACGGATCCCAAGAAATTGCCTGACGAGTCTCGACCACTCGCACAGCCACGCAGCCTTAAGAGTCATCACCAGTTTTCAAAACGTGCTGCCTCGCCGCCAGAGCTCCAACAAACTACCGACGACCGACACTTCACTCAGCCACAGAATTTAAATTCATGAATGTGCAGAGGCATCATGAAGCCTCGCCTAGTTTGAAGAGCTTGACCGGCTTCAACCCCACATCCCAGAGCCGTCGACCGTACGATGTAGCCAAGAAATCACGCGCTTCATGAAGAACAAACGAATTGCAAAAATGTAGACAAAAGTGGTAAAAAGATCGTTTATTAAGGAAAGGGCTACATATGTTCTGAGTCCCAGGCCCAGCAAAAAATAAATAAAACAAAGATCGACATCGATATGCAATCTTAATCGGGCATCGGCGAAGAGGCAGGGTGAAGAAGTGGCTCGGGCCTCTGCACCTGGGGTGTCCTGCTCTCCTAATAGCCTGCAGAGAGGGATTCCTCAAATTCTCCTCGTCGCAGAATGTCAAAGTCAAGTCCAAGCCTGGCAGGCATTAGCAGCTTTCCTTTGAAAGGCTAGCCACCTAGAAACCCATTGAGTACAGGCCTCATCCCTCAATCTCCCTATAATTTCATCCCCGCTGGCAACCGTAGTTATTTGTCAGATGAAGGTCCCCACGCACCCACGACACCTCACAAAGGCTCGGCCGAGTTTGCAAATGAGGCCTCACGACGAGCCCCATCCGGGGAAAGGTTTCGCTCATCGCAAATATATCTTTGACCGCGACACACCCTTCCCTTAGACTCGCATCGCCGGACGTGAGAAGCTCATCCAAACCATCCAAGCCTCCAGACAGCGCATCAGACTCCGCCCCAAATTTCTATCAATTAATTTTGATGTATTCTAACCCATCCCGAACCCGTTTAAAGCTCGCTCTTCGCCACTCTCGCTGTTCGCCTCATCTTCTGCTCCTCAAATTTCGAGCACGCTTCGACGTGGTATGCTTCAAATCGATGAAAGCCTATTATCTCCCCTGGCCATATCGCTGCACCCGACCGCAAACAAATTTCGCTCAAATGTGAGGGAAGCTAATTGGCCAGAACTCCTAGTCAGCTTTCGCATGACCTTCGCTAGTTTGACCTTCAAACTCCTTCAAATGAGTAGCCACCGCCACATCCAACAAAGAATCAATATCCAACGAAGATCAACACTAACTCAAATGGAATCGTACACTACAGTGTAATGGGAACTTACAGAGGCGACCGAGGATAGAGCCAAAGCTCATCAACTGGCAAAGACGTCGACCTCGAGATCGAATCCTTAAGAATGCATTTCCAGACAAATACCGTCATGGTTCCCAGACAGAAGCAAGGAGTCGCCATTTTCACCAATTTCAAAGTCCGAGTCCTTCCTCTCACTCTTCCGCCTGAGAAGGTGGCCTAACACTCTTCACCGTGGATTCCGCATGTTGATGGGCATGACCGCCAGTCGCCAACTACTCGCCCACCCGAGGGACCTTGCTCGCAGTTGCACCCGCAATCCGGGTCATAACCCGCACCTTGTGGAGCCCACCGAAGGATGGGCGTCTCGTCCGCTGACACGGGCAGATCGAGAAGAGGAAGACGCCCCAATTTTAACCTGACTAAAGTTTCACTGACTCTCAACGGAGTCTAGGTCTTCCGTTTTCACACTCCGGCTTCCGAGACAACGCTCCAACCGGTTACAAAAGCTCTTCCTCGCGGGTTTGACAAATGCAGGCCCAATGGGAGAAACTTTCTACGGTGGAAGGAGTGCAAAGGCCTCAAAGCAAGCAGAGCGGCTGACTCGAGCCCGAAGGCCGGAATGTCCGACTTGATCACCAGAGCAGTGGGTGAGGAGGACACTCACCAACGCCAGCCTATGACGTTATCTTCTGCCACAGATCGATTCGAGCGCCGAGAGGTACGTAGGACAACGTGATAATTAGAAATACCTAATAACCCCATAAAGGTTATAACAAACAAAGCTAACACTTACGCATTCTCATGTCCAAGCAACCGAACGCCAGCCGTCGCCCTGTCAAGAGGGTCATATTCCCAATCGCTAGCCGCTAACAAAGAAGTAAAGGCCCCTTTCAAAGCTCATGCAAGAGGAAGACAAATCATTGTATGAATGCCGTAACGCTTCAGAAAACAGAGGTGCTCTCGAGGTTTCCTTCAAGGCTTAAAGATAAAGGAACAAAGCTACACTGGGAACACTAAGTCCCCCTGCTCCTAAAGAAACCACAGCGCCCAAAATACCCCAACCATCGAGAAATGGTAAGGACAGATACTGAAGTGTCGCAAACCCTTTCGCTTAAGGATGCAGAGGAGTCAAGACCATTATCAAGGCCACTTCTAAAGAAGCACACCATCTTAGGCATGGAAACCACATGAGGTCAAAACGCTGACCACACTCAAACGCCAAAGGAAGCCGATAACGGGTCCCAGCTAGCCACATGCCCTATATGAGGGACCGACCTTGATAGGCCCCACAGTTAAAGCATGTCGAACTGGCTGATTTAGTATTCCGACCTCCAAGTGATATTTAATCAGGTCTACTTTCCCCTACCCTTGTCCGCGGAAAAGAGGCACCCCTGGGCATCTCTCAAGCTTCAACCCTACGAATCCAAGAGGCGCCGCAAGTCCGCCAGACCCGGCAAGGTCAAGAGTCACCCAATACGCAGGCAAGAAATGACTTTAATCTACGATTTAAATCAAATAACGAAAACAAAACTCGCTAACCTAATCCTCACTGGTCAGATCTACCGAAAAACAATAGTGGATAAGGACGCAATACCAGGAATAAAACGAAAAGCTACCTCGTGAAAAACGCCAGAAAATAAAGCAAAAAGAGGTTTCAAGATCAGGAGACACAAGACAAGAGAGTCCGCGGGCAAACGTAAGGAAACTCCAAAGAAGTGGAGCAGACAGCGAAACCAAAGAGTCATCATTATCGCAAGACGATGACTCCACAACTGCTTCCAATCCAACCCAAATCCCGAGCGCACACGTGAAAATCTGCATTCGCACGAACGCATGCCCTCGCCTCACGCACATCGCATGGCCAAGCGGCTAGGGCAACTTATGTGGTTTGGAAAAATGGGCCCGCAGCCCACTCTCCGCACTCCAAAGAAGAGGCACGCCATCAAGCGCTGTGCCTTAGGATCTGCCCACGAGGGCCCAACCAAGATGGCCCAAAGGCCGATTATGGATGATCGAAAGTTCCACATCCTATAAATCAAACCAGATCCTGACGATAAGGGAAACAGAATAACTCCGACAATGTATTACTATCCGCAAATCAAACTAAATCCCATCGAAGGGAAATAATAATCCTCAATAATCGTGATATCCCGCAACTAACTAGATCCCATCAACAAGGAAAAATAAAATAATTCACGATATAACAAATTTCATCCTACGACCTGGCTTATCCCACCGTATGAGGAAGAAAGATAATTCTAAATAAAGTGCTATGTCAATCAAATCTGATACCGATAAAAGCAAGAAATATCCTGTCAAATGGGAAAGAATCTTAATCACCATCCAACTGGGAAAACATATACTATAAATACTCGTGCCACCCATTCGTGAAAGGTACTCAACATTCGCCTCCAAGCGCCCCATCCGTTCTCTCAAAAGAACCTGACTTAGACGGACGGCGACGCTGCCCCATTTCGCCTTCCTTCTTTTGTTTTTGCGCAGGAGCAACGCCAAGGTCTCGCGCACCAGCCCAGCAAAGAATTCAAAGTCCGCTCAACGACCCAACACTCTCCCCAACCCCGCTTGAAAAAGGCATCATCAGATTTCCTTTTTTATTCAATTATTTCAAAAAAAAAAAAGTGAAATGTTTATTTGGCCGGGCGATAAGTTGTAGAAAAAAAAATTTAAAAGAAAAACTTTATAAAACCAAACAAACAAGTGGTTTGTTGGTTTACTTAAAGGAAATCTTAGTATAATGGTAAATGCTCTACCACTAGGCTACATGTTTAATTGTGATATTCCCTGTGAGAAATATATGATAAGGAGAGTAGCCTTTTAGGCTAAAACTCAACACTTACTTTGTGAGTTTGAGCTAATTTCTTTGTGGTCTTAAGAAATTGAAAATTACAATACAAAGACTTTTGTTTAAGGAGTTTAGATTTTAAGGGACCATTTGTGACTTCTCTCCACTTCCTTTCCCGTGGAATACTCTGCTATTTGTTATTTTCAATTATTATGAGAATTGGTTTCTGGGAATAGAAAAAATTGACACACGCTCTACAATTTTGCAAATAAATGGATTTTATGGTTCGCATACACCATCGCTCCCATCAGATCTTCCCACAAGCAACCCCCTACTATGGCATGCTTAGTGTCGCTTTACCATCGTGCCTATCTCTCTCTCACCTAGAGAAAAACTAGAGAAATTCAGTGGATTTAATTTCAAAAGGTGGCAGCAAAAGATGTTGTTTTACCTGACAACCTTGAATCTTGCGAGATTCTTGACGGAAGAAGCTCCAAAGCTCAAAGAAGATGAGTGTGATATCCAAGTCATTAGCGTTGTGGATGCTTGGAAACATTCTAACTTATCACAAGCAGAACTATGTCAAGGAATGCGCTGATTGATTCTTCATAAAAAATGTACAACAAGAAAACAGCCTAAGGAGCTATGAGAGCTACTAGACCTAAATATAAAACTCCAGATGCCTGGGTCAACTAAGTTTGTCGTAGTCGTATCTCCTGCTATAAAATGGTAGATTCCAAGACCGTGGTCAGTCAAGTCCAAGAACTTCAAGTAATCCGCCATAAGATCCATGTTGTGGGAATGATGTTGAGCGAAACTTTTCAAGTGGCAGCTATTATTGAGAAACTGCCTTCTACTTGAAAAGACTTCAAGAACTACCTCAAGCATAAGAGAAAAGAGATGAGCATCGAAGATCCGGTTGGTTGTACTTCAGATCAAGAAGACACAGAGGATTCGAAAGAAAATGGCACACAATCCCACGAGGCTAAGGCCAACTTTGCGGAACATGGTCAAAGTTCTGTTCAAGAAAGGCAACAAGGAAAGACACTAAGTCAGGACCTAAAGGGGAAGTCTCAAAGAAGCAAAGTTCTGTGGAAATGCTTCAACTACGGGAAGCAAGGTCACAAATCTTCTCTCGAGCAAACCCGCCAAAGAGGAATAAAACCCAAGGAAGCCACGTGATTGGGTTGACGACGCCTCTAAGGATGTGTGTCCCATTTACCTTATTGCACCGAGGGTGAATCCGTGGGTCTAAACTTCAAGGAATGGTGGATTAACACGGTGTTACTGGCCATGTGTTCCGACAAGAAGATGTTTTCCACTCGACCAATTCGAGACCGAGAAAGGTATTCACGGGAACTCGCCACATCTGACATCAGCGGCGCGTAAGGCGGTCTTCAAGATGACTCTAGGAAAGAGTTGACTGGTCAATATCTTATATGTAATTAAATCCGCAAGAACTTGTGTCCGGTTCTTTCTCAATAGTCGGATTTCATTGGTGTTCAATCGATAAATTTATGTATCAAAGAGCAGAATGTATGTCGGAAAAGTGTATATAAGTGGCGACATGTGGAAGCTTAATGTAATGACTATCATTAAGTCAGAAATGAATAAAGCTAGTTATTTTGCTTATATTCTTGAGTCATCTAATCTATGACATGGTAGATTAGGACATGTTAATTATGATACATTGCGTAAATTAATTAACTTAAATCATATACCAACTTTCCAAATTGATGCAAAGCATAAGTGTGAAATTTGTGTTGAGGCAAAACTGAATAGGTCATCTTTTCAAAGTGTTGAAAGACATAACAACTCCTCGACTTAATCCATAGTTATATATATGTGATTTGAAGCTCAGATAAACAAGAGGAGGTAATAAATATTTTATTCAGGATGATAGCACCAAGTAATCAAGATGTGTACTTACTCAAAAGTAAGGATGAGTCACGAGAAATTTGTTCTTTATAAAAACGAAGTGGAGAATCAACTCAACAAGAAAATTAAAGTGTTGAGAAGTGATCGAGGTGGTGAGTATGAATCACCATTTGTTGACTTTTGTGCTTAACATGAGATTATACATGAAACCACAACACCTTATTCGCCTCATTCCAACGGAGTAGCTGAGCGTAAGAATCTCATTCTAAAGGAAATGATGAATGGAATGCTAATTGGTTCTGGTCTACCACAAAACATGTGGGGAGAAGCCATTTTATCTGCTAATTACTTTTGGAATACGGTGCATAAAAAGAAAGCATAAAATACTCCATATGGAGTTATGGGAAGAATAAAAGTCATCCTACAAATAATCGAAAGTGTGGGGATGTCCGCTAAAGTGGCAAAGACTTCACCCAAAAGGTGAAAATAGAACCTAAAACTATTGATTGCATCTTCATGGGTTATGCACATAACAGTGCTGCTTGTCGATTTCTTGTTCCTGAGTCGAATATCCCAGATATTCACAAGAACACGATAATGGAATCAAAAATGCATCTTTCTTGAAGATGTATTTCCTCAGAATCCAAAGTAGCCAAATTCATCAAAACGATGCTTTGAGACTATTAATGAAATAGTCAAGATGGAAATTATAATCGTGGAGGTTAAACTCGACGTTAAAGAAGAGAAAGGCAAAAATCTCGTCCGCATTTTCTAACTTACATGCCTCGAAGGGGAACCTCGAATCCTATAAAGAGATGTTGAATCTCTACAAAGGGTCCCCATATGGAAAGAGGCTACACAGTGAAATTGAACTGCTACTACATAACCTTACTGGGAACTCAGATCTTCCACCAAGCTGTCAAAAACACCCTTCTCAGATTTGGCAAGGTGGCTTAACGAGGAAAAGAAGTAGACGATCAATTGGATGTTACAAAGGCGATTTGTGGATCAAAGGCTATAACAACCGAGGCCTGGATTATTTTGACACATATTCTCCTGTAACGAGAATAAATTCTATAGGGATGGTGCTGACAATTGCTGCATTGAGAAACCTTGAAGTACATCAGATGGATGTCAGTCACTCTTCTTTAATGGAGATTTAGAAGAAGAAATCTACGGAGCATGTCACGCCTTACTCCTCGCCTCAAAGAAGATAAAGGACACGGACTGAGACTCTTTCACCTACTTTTCGGACATTGGTGGGCCCATTTCAATAAACAAATCCATAAGGAAATAAAAATTCTAATACCACCACCGTAGTGGTGGTTAGCTGTCTTATACATATTCCTAAGTCTCATTTACTTGTACTTAAATAACTTTCACTAGTACAAAAACTTTTACATTTACATTACAAAATCAAATTCGAAACCTATATCAGGTGGACTCCTACAGATGTGTTGGCCCTGTCTGATGCGAAATGCCACATATGTCCTCTTCATGCAGACCTACACTGGATTTAAAATAACTAAAGCAAGCCTTATAACTTAATGAAATACATATGACCACTAAGTGGTCCACATTTATTAATACATATCATAAAGCATATGTTAGAGTTTACATACACTCTATAATGTGAGTTTTCATGTACATAATTTTGTAACGGAACTTTCATATCTCCCATAGGAGTTTAGAAATATATCATGGGCTGTGGTATACCCGAGGGTACAATACAGTATCAGGATGGGATCGATTTCTTATGCTTACTTATTCATCATTCACTTATTATTCGTATACAAATATATAAGTATTTGCCTACATAGACTTAATATCGAATGAGAATGACACAAGATAATAAGACTAAGGTAAGGTAATGACATCAATCAAAGATGTGTATGCCCACGTAATGTATGTCATAACATTGTGTGAGTGCCAAAGCATTAATCAGAGATGTCTATTCATTCACTATTCGGTCTTCAGCAAGCAAATAATTATATGTATTTCAGAACTCGTTTTATCATTCTTAATCCCATTAGCAAAAGAGGGCAAGAAATAATGTTTGCCCAACGAAGCTTTGCCTCGATGGCAAGGTACATAATATTTTTCATATAGCTTTTATACTTGTACGAACCCTTTCATTCACTTATTAATGTCCTCATTAATCCAATGGATAATTGTCGACCAATGTTAATAGAGAGGAATTTAAAAACAGAAGCAGTGCACGCCTAGGCAGTTTCGCACGTACTTCAGCGACTGCAGTCTCAAAAACTTGACTCGACCACTCAGGCGGCTGTCTCCGCCTGCAGGACTCCCTACGCCAGGCGTAGGGCGTTTGCTTAACAAAATGACCGCTTGCCCATTTTCGTCTAACTTTCAACCAAAACACACCATTTTGAAACAAACCATAAAAATAACTTAAACCAACTAAAAACACATGGCTGAAAAGTCAGGGGTTTTCCTAACCCAACTTAAATGCAAGTATTTCCACACCAAAGTTTCCAAACAATTCCAAATTAACATCATTACTATGTTTCCTTTACAAATATCCAAACAAGTGTTCCAAACTCCGGATTCTTCTTTCTTCTGCTCTTCCTTCTTCTTCTTCTTATCTTCTCTCTTCAAACTGTAAGCCCTAACCAAAATAAGCCAAAAAATAGGTCTTTTCTCTTATTCACCTTTTTAATGTTAAGGCCATGTTTGGCTAGCCCTATTTTCGTGGCTTAATTTCTCTCGTATTTATGTCTTTATTCTCTATTTGCAAATTTTAACTTATCTTATTCCTAATTTAGCATAATCTTTCATCTTATGCCACTGGTCCTTAAATTAAAATTACTAATTTATCCTTAACTCTTGGATAAATCTTGGGTTTTTATCATTTTTCTTACTTAGCATTTATATTTCGGAAAATACAAAATTTACTTTTCGTATACTACAAAATAGAAATAACTACTAGGGTCTAATTCGGGGTGTTATAGAGCAACCTGAGGGTTTTTCTGCTCCGAGACAAGAAAAGAAAGCCTATAAACTAGTAAAATCCTTATATGGATTAAAGCAAGCACCAAAACAATGGCATGAGAAATTTGACAATGTAATGATGTCACATGGATTTAAAATCAATGAATGTGACAAGTGTGTGTATGTCAAAGATACGACACTTGGATATGTCATCAGGTGTCAGATGTGATGACATGCTTATTGTTGGTAGTGATGATAAGATGATTGCATCTATCAAGAACATGTTAAACTCAAGGTTTGACATGAAAGACATGGGACTTGCTGATGTAATTTTGGGAATAAAAATCAAAAGAACATCAAAAGGACTCATTCTAAGTCAATCACATAATGTTGACATTATCAAAGTTTGATATGATAACTTTAGACAAACAAACATCTAGATGTAACTCTACACTTGTCCAAGAATAAAGGAAAAGAGTGTTTCAAGTAGAATATCTTAGGTGATAGTGCCATCACTTAATGAGTCATGATAAGACCGCATTATTAGCCTATGCAAGTGATAAAACCGAGATACACGAGCAATCCAGAGCCAAGGATCGGCAAGAATATGAGAGTATTAAATGCTTACGATTCACTTGTGACTATGGGCTGCACTACACAAGATATCCTGATGTACTTGAAGGATACAGTGATGCTAATTGGATATCTAATGTTAAAGACTCAAAATGCCAGAGTGGTTATGTCTTTACATTGGGAGCTGTAGTAGTATTATGGAAGTCCTCAAAACAAATGGTTATTACCAAATCCACAATGGAATATGAGTTTATAGCCCTAGACAAATGTGGGAAAGAGGCGGAATGGCTACACCACTTCCTGGAAGACATTCCAAGGTTGCCAAAGCCTGTGCCTCCAATAGGCATACTTTGTGATAGTCAATCTGCTATTGGTAAAGCACAAAACAATATGTACAATTTGCAGTCTAAAGATATTCATCAGAGATAATACCATTGCATTACACTTAATCAAAAGTTATTCCGTAGATTATGTAAAATCTAAGGATAACATTGCGATCCTAACCAAAGGGTTAAGCCTCAGAGAGTCGGGCTGAAAAGTCATCAAAGGGAATGAGACTAAGCCTATAAAAGAACAAGTCGATATTAATGAATACCCAACCTTAGCCGGGACTGGAGATCCCAAGATTCAGTTCAAAAGGACAACCAAAATTGTAAAGACTCGATACAATCACGTGGATATTTCATGCCATTCCGTTATGAACAGTTGATGCTCATAAGAAAGTTAAGTTATGCTTTAATGATCTCTATGCATTGGCGAAGAGTAACATGAGCTACTCTTAATTTACGAGATCACCTATAAAGAGTTGGCTGGTCAGCTTCAGAGGGAATTGAATAGGGCATAATTCCTATTAAACTCTTGCAGAACCAAACGCATGTCCATGGCCAAAATGGACATAAAAGTGAGAACTGAAATGTGTTAAGAAGATTCCTGTGTGGAATATGTCATCGTCTACACCAATCGTAGAACAATTGAAGGATGTCGTGTCTACTGTTTAGTTAGTAGAGTAAACATATTTCTACAAGGGAATGCTCAAAGGGTAGCACTTATGTAACGCCCCAAAATATACCCTAGCAGTTTTCGGACATGTTTAGGGTTTAATGAGTTAAGATGAATTCGGAAATAAAACCATGCACTGAAATTAATATGAAAGCAAAGGGTAAATATGTAATTTTACCACTTATGAATCTAGTGGTCATAAAAGGAAAGACTAGGGTTAATGTATGAAATGTTTGAAATGAAATGCAAATAGAAGGAGTTATGTGCTTAAGGGTAATTAGAGACTTAAAACCAAAATGGTTTTTATTTGTCTTACAAACATGGCCTTAACTCAAATATATGGATAAGAGCAATTGGTCTCTCATTTTGAGAGACCAAAAACGTAGAGAAGAGAAGAGAAGAGGAAAAGAGAGAAGAAGAGGAAGAGGAAGAGAAGAAGAAGAGAAGAAAGGAAGAGCAAAAAGGTATGGATTCTAACATTAAGTATGGAACTATGACTATTAGAATGGATACATGTTTAATATAAGAAACCTAACCTGTAATGACTCCTTGTATGGAAATCTAACATTTAGTATGGATCTTTGATTTTTGTATGAACAAGAATCTTGTATGAGATTATGGCACTCACCACGGTAAGGATTTCATGATTTTACTTTGAATATGGAATCATGTGTATTGACTTGGTGGGATTTTTATGGTTTCAACCTGTGGTTTAGTTAGGAATTATCCTAACCCTAGGATTGGAATGAAATTGAGTTGAAAACTCTTAGCTTGGTTAATATAAGCATGGAATCCCCTAATTTATGTTTTTGTATAAAGACGGTGGACTTTGCATGGGTTCTTGGACTTTTACCTAGGTCTGGGTATGTGAAGTTCTAAACCACTCATTACAAGACGACATTGAGCCATTGAAAGGCCAGACAGATTTAGTTCTGTGGAAAATATGGATAAAAATGGGAGAAAAACTACCATTTTGGGCATTTTCAAGCTGGTAATTGTACTGGGACAGTATGGTACCGGTACCATATTATTCGCCGACCGGGTAATCGATACTGAATTTTCAAAGACCTGCATCTAATGCTCATGCTTTCAAACTAGTGTTCGTATTTTGGCCATAACTTGGTCATTTATTATCCTATTTGAGTGATTTAAGTTGTTGGTTAAACTAGACTTCAAGGAGAACAAACATCCTGAAATAGGCACCTTCAAATTCTGACTCTATGTGGCCCAAAAATTCACTCAAAGTGGGGCTATGTTCAGCTTCAATTTATATTCCTGGCTGAATATTAAGAAGAATTCCATTGCTTCGAGACATATCTTGAGTTTCGTGTTCGATTTGAGTGATTCCAGTTGGAGAATAATCTCAGCACCTTAGCTTCAAATGAGTACAAAGAACCAATGTCAAATATGGAGTTAAGTAATTCTGAAATGGGTATTTTAGACTGTTCCTAGTGTAATATGGGCAAACTGACTAGTTTGGCATGAAAATGCCATAACTCGAAGTTCGATGATCTAATCGAATGATTCCAATTTCTATACAGTGTATCCATGAGGAAACCGTGAGTACATGAAATGATGTGTAAATACATAGGTGTCATATCAGACTAGTAGATGAAATTCCATATGCAATGTGTGATATGAAACGGAAAATATAGGAAATGCATTATGTATAGATGTGTTCATGAAACATGAATATGATATAAATATAAAACGAACTGAAACATGAACATGAACTTGAAAGGCAAAATGTCATGAACACATAATGTGGTTAAGTTATATATGATTATTATCACATATAATCTAGAAAAGATAACGAATGATATGAAATACATGAATGAACAAGTGATAGCCAATTAAGAAGGCTATGAATAGATAAAGACTTGGTAGATCTGGGCTAATAAAATGATGTGAAGATAGTAATGTGATTAAGATAGGTTACTTAGTTCTAAAGACATACGAGCAAGATGACGACCTAGGATCGATGGGAATGAATGAGTGCACGCTCTGATCGATGCTTTCGGCACTCCCGCCAGTGCTACGACACTGCTACGCGCAGCCACGCTCGACCGTTCCATGCGAAATCACATGGCTACTGAATGACAAACAGGACAGGATTCACCAACTGAATTTGTCGTGAATGTCGACTTCTATAGCCATATGTGAGATTGCAATATTGATTGTGAGATCACATTGCTACTGAATGACAAACATAACAGGATTCACCAACTGAATTTGTCGTGAATGTCCACTTTTATAGTAATATGTGAGATTGCAATATTGAATGTGAGATCACATTACACGACGACAAATGTGACAGATTCACTAACCGAACTGGTCAGGAATGCCGACTTCTATAGCCACATGTGAGATTTGCAATATCGAATGTGAGATCACATTGCTAATGAACGACAATGGTGATGTGATCTACCAACCGACCGTCATAATGTCGATCGCTTATAGCCATATGTGAAATCACAAATTGAAACGCGAAAAAAGGAAAGAAGATGATTCGAGAAGAATATTTGAACAAGTATAAGATCCGTAAGACAAGTATATGCTCCGTAATATAAGTATAAGATCCGAAATACAAGTATATGCTCTGTAATACAAGTATAAGATCCGAAATACAAGTATATGCTCTGTAATACAAGTATAAGATCTGAAATACAAGAATAAGTTTCGTAATACAAGTATAAGATCCGAAATACAAGAATAAGTTCAATATGGCATAAGATCCTCGAAATACAAGAATAAGATATGAAATATAAGAATAAGCTCCAAAATACAATTATAAGATCCAATATACAAGTATATGTTCTGTAATACAAGTATAAGATCCGTAAGATAAGTATAAGTATAAGTCCGATATATATGTCCTTTGAGAAATCTGAATAAGTATGTGTCCTTCAAGAGATAAGCATAAGTATATGTCCGACGGGAGATAAACATAAGTATGTGTCCTACGGGAGATAAGTATAAGTATAAGTATAAGCTCAGTATCGCATACGAGGAAATCTATATAAGTATGTGTCCTACGGGAGATAAGTATAAGTATGTGACTCACGGAGATCAATAAGAATAAGTCCGCTTACAAGTAAGATCCGAGGCATAAGTTTGCTATAAGTATAAGTCTTGACGATATCAGATCCAACAAGCATAAGTCATGGTGCGATAATTATATGTAAACAAAAGTTATATGAATTCATGAAGATCGATATCCGCATCATATATGTTTATTATGATTCGCATAAATGCATGTGTACCAAGATAAGTTATAGACACGCTCCATTGCTTAAAGCCAAAGACGTAGTTTTTAATCCATGTAGGTACGTATGAGAT